>JAJJWW010007246.1:0-452636 GCA_023531295.1 Papaver armeniacum | reverse complement strand
AATCATGAGTTGAAGATGGAAAACATGAGATTAAAAAATAGAAGGTCAAGAAGCACTACAAGATCAAGTTCAAGATCAGCTAGAGAAGAAATAAGACGAAATTCGCCTGTAGAAAATTCTAATGAAGATACTCGAGAGGAAATACAAAATCCAGACGAAGAACGTCGTGAAAGAAGAGAAATAATAGAAGATCGTTATATTCAACATGGTGAAATTCTTCAAAATGGACAAAACAATGGAAATCAGGGAAATAGACAACGTCAGGAACGAAATAATCAAGATGGCGAAGAAAATCAGGGAGAAGGAAGAAGAACATTACATGGGAGAGAAGTTCAAAGAAATCGACAAATAATTAAAGATGAAATCGAAAGACATTACACTGAACAAGCACGTCTAGCTTGCGAAAGGGAAAGATTGAGAGCAAAAGTGGAAGAACAAGAGCTCCAAGAGGCAATTCGCCAGAACAATCATGATAATCGAGAAAGAAGGCGTGAACAAAATCGCAATAATGGTAATATCAATGAAGAATATGATAGAATACAAAGGAGAGCTGAAAGGCGGCAAAGAAGAGAAAATGAGAAGTTTAATGGTGTGTGAATTCATGAAAGAAATGAAAGAGAAGATCGCAGAGAAAGACGAGAAGAAAATAATGAACAAGAAAATCAAAACAGATATGAAAGCAGAAAAAGAGAAACAGAGTTAAAAAGACCGATGGATCCAAATTTTGGTGTAAATGAACAGATTTTGAGAGAGTTAGCGGAAATGAGAGGAATGTTAAATAATAAAAGAGAAGGAGGTAGGAGACAATTGGACGAAGCCATAGAAGAAGCTGCAAAAACTCCATTCACACAAGAAGTACAATTAGGAGGAATACCACCAAAATGCAATCTACCTGCGTTAACCAAAGATTTTTGACTTAACAACTTGTGCAAAGACAACATATCAAAGCTTATGTGAGATGTATGCTACAATGGGAAAACCATGATGATGTATTGTGCAAATATTTTGCATCAAGTTTAACAGGAGAGGCCTTGAAATGGTTTGAAGGTTTGCCAAAGAATACTATAACATCTTTCAATCATTTGCAGGCTACATTTTTAGGGCATATATAAGTAACAATTCCTCGCGACCTGGCATTGAAGATGTATTTGGGTTAAAGCAAAGGGTTGGTGAAAGTTTGAAACATCTAACCATGAGGTGGAAGACAATGTGTAGTGACATGGCTGGTCGTGTGGATGAGAGATATCTCATTTTATCATTCATTAACGCTATGTTCGCAACCAATCTGCTATACATTCAAATTTTCAGAGTCAAGAATACGATCACAATGACTGAGTTGCGAGAATTTCAGGAGGAGTATACAAGTTCAAAAGCAGCGAATGCAAGTTCAAAAGCAGCGAATGCAAGCTTGTTACCTAAATTGATAAACACAGTGGCGAGCACTTCGCAAGGACAACAAGAGAGGATAATGGGAGATAGTCAGCAGAAACTAGTAGCTATGGGAAGTCGTGATCAAGAAAAATTCGAGAGAGAAAGAAACTTCTATAGCCGTGGTGGAAATAACAAAATTCAAAGACTTGACCAGCCAGAAGAAACTTATGGAGGTCAGAGGCAAAACCATCATAGAGGACGGGGAAGTCATAAGATAATATGGGAAGAAACCAAAATGCCACCTCTTAATTCTAGTGTGGAGAAAATATGGGAAGCTATAATCTTGATGGAAAACATACCCGCGCCATTGAACATGGGGAGTGAACCACCTCCAAGCGACAAAAGTCATGAATTTTGTTCTTATCACCATTTTCATGGACACTCAACAAATGATTGCAGAAATATAAAAAGAATCATCCTCAGAATGATAGATCAAGGGAAACTAAATCATTTTCTAAAAAACCAAACTCAGTCTCAACCATTACCACCACCGCCAGAAATTCGCAGGGTAAATACAACAAAAGGAGGAAAAACATTTGTAATAGAAGTTGGATCAAAGTCAAAGAATCTGTTTTGTCGCTCTATTGTACATTCATATAAAACGATTGAAGACTTTCATGATAACACTCTCAGTAGGGTCTTCGCAAGAGATGCCAATGATAGAGAAATAATGAACATTGCGAAGGCATCGCCACTGAAAGAATGGCAAAAGCAGACTATTTCCTTCACCGCGGAAGAAGTACCTGAGGGTGGCAAGATGCACGATAACCCATTAGTGGTAAGATTGGAGATTAACCCAAAACCTAGTGATGATGAAGATGATGAAGCTGAGAATTCATGGGCAATCAACAAAATTTTAATCGATACTGGAAGTTCCGTGGATATCCTTTTTTGTCATACTTATAAAACTATGGGAGGAAAAGATGAAGATTCTAATACCTTCAACTTACAAGATTTATGGTTTTAATGGTACTGCCAATAAACCTAAAGGGGAAGTCAATATGCGAATTCCACTGAAAGGATTGTCCTCTGAAATTCTGTTCTGTGTAATCGATGTAGAATCACCATACAACGCATTGATTGGACGACCTTGGTTACATGGGATTCTAGGTGTAGCATCGACTTTCCATCAATGTATCAAGTTCCCTCATCCTAGTGGTATTGGCACAGTAAAAGGAGATTGGATTGAAGGAAAGAAGTGTTATAAAATTGATGTAGAATCTTGCGAAGAAAGAGCTGCGAAGAAGAAGAATTGGAAACATAACATCAGACAAAAACAAAAAAGTGAAAGATTGATGGTAGATACAATAGAACAGAGAGAAGAAGAATCGTTGCGAAACCAATGCATGCTGAAAATAAGAAGCGACAAAGATTTCGCAAAAGATAAGATACTAACAGAAAATTTCAAAAATGCAGAGGCAGAAAGTAGCAGAAGTAAGAGACTTAAAGAGTGAATGTATTTGTTGATTTTATGACTGCAAAAGTAAGATTGGGAGAAGAAAGAAAGATGTGTGACTGGTTTGTTTAAAAAAAAAAAAAATTGAATGACAAAGATGAGATTGCGAAATTACAAAAGAACTGATATGCAGAAGAGGAAAATATATTTTATGAATGACAAAGATGAGATTGCGAAATTACAAAAAAGCTGATATACAGAAGAAGAAACAAAACAATCAGAAAGAAGCGAACCTACTATGGCGTACACCCTAGTTCGCGAAATCAAAATTTCGCAAGAGGCAAATGTAAGACCTAAAGTGCGTCATAGAAGGGGGTACCTATTGCATGGCTCAGCGAAAAGGTTACATCGCCCCTGAAACCTGAGTCATGGAGATTTGGGGTCAATAAAGCCCATCCAGGAGAGGTACCTTGGATTTTCAACCTAAGCTTATGACTTAGGTTGGACGACCGAGGGTCTCTTCTAAGGAGTGCGGCATCTGATCAAGGCGCCGAGGTGCACGGTTGAGTCAAGAGTGCCTGGGGCGTTTGAAGCGTCTCGGCCATTCTTGGCAAGTCTTGACGTATCTTTTCGGCCCGAAAACCCCACTTAGGGTGCGATCTTGTAACCATAAGCCATATAGGCAAAAGGGATAAGAGGCTGCGAAAATAACCGGTTGTTGTTAAGACCGGATGGGAGGAGCCAACCTTGTATGGTAGAGGTACGCCTCCTTAAAGGGGCAACCAGGGGGAAGATAAGGGCGGCACCCTCCATTAGGGAGCTGATAAGTGTCTTAAGACGCAAATGTCACGAGGCTTTATTTTCGCAAGAATATTTAGGCTTGTCATATTTGTGCGACAATCCTGAAGAGGAAATAATACAAAAGAGAAAGACAAGGCGAGATCAATGGGTCAATACATGAAAGTGTAAAGACGTCCTGCGATTTCGTCGCAAGACGGCAATGTCATGGGGCTTTATGTTCTCAAGAATATTTAGGCATGTCATATTGTCGCAACAAAAACAATAAAAAAAAAAGTTAAGGCAAGATCAATGGGTTTTGGCATGCAAGTGCAAAGACGTCCTGCGATTTTGTCGCAATGACAAGAGGTGGCAAAATAAGACCTTTAACTAGGAAGGCAAAATAAGACCACATAAGAGAACCAGAAAGAATGAAACCTTGGGAAAAACCAAGAAATACAAAATTGCAAAGATTCTGCAGAAACAACTGCGAAACTGAGGCATAAGTACATGTTGCTATTTAAAAGTAACTTGCTTAATCTTTCATTTGATACAAATAACAGAGGCAAGTATGGGAATGAACAGAATAAGAACATGTTATTTGTCTTCATATGATAGATTTACACAAGCGAGAAGTGAAAGATTAATAATTATATATTGATTAACCATATTGCGAAAAAGAATTGTTTTTTTTAATATGTGCAGGAAGAAATTTGCATTTGAAGGTTAAGAAGTTCGCAGCAAAGGATTACAAAAATAGGAGATTAAAGAGCAAATGTACAGATATTACAAAAAGAGAAAGAAGAAAACATAACTACTTCTTGTTTGATTCTTCTTCTTCTTCATCTTCATCAAATTCTTCTTCTTCACTAGCATCACTGTCAAAAGATATCCAGAGGGGGTACATTCTTTGGAATTTCTTCTGAGAGGCAAGGGTATTTGGAATGAAGGATGTTGTTGTCATCACAGACTTTCTTAATAGTTTGATTGCGAAAAAGAATAGCGCCATTCTTAAAGTTCGCAACAGTAATCTTTAATTGACTCTTCAGTCTGGAACATTTATCAATGCGAGAAGAAAGATCCTTTGCGAGCTGCTCCTTTTCAGACTCAAGTTCTTCAACTCTTTTGCGAAATCTCTCTTCAACTTCTGCGAACATATAACAATGAGTCAATAATTTGATAATAATTTATGAAAGACGAACAATTAATAAAGAAGAAAAATTAACAACCTTCTCTATCAGAAATCATATCCCTAACCAAGGCCGTGTGCTCAGCTTGAAGACTAACATTTACACCTAAGTTATTTCTAGCGTCATCTAGAACTTTCGCAGCCCAAGCGAATTCATCATCATTATTTATGAGAAGAAGGGAGCGAATTTGATTCTCTCTTTCGCTAAGTATAGCATTTCTGCGGTTAGAATCATCTCGTTCAATTTGAACCTCAAGAAAGGTTTTTTGGAATTTCGCTAACGCTTGAGCACCTTGGCTAGCGATGCGATCTTTATCATATATGAGATCACTGATTTTGGTTCTTAAAGTATTGATTTTCTCTTTAGAGCTAAGATAGAAACGTTTAAATTTGTTGGCTAAGCCCAAGTTGGATCTATGGTCAATTTCTAAGAGGCGAAGTTTGGATCTGAGTTCATTTATGGGAAGAGATTTAATCTTGTCATTTGAAAAACTATTCAAAGAATTATTAAGGTGTTCAAGAAGGGTATTATTATCCATAGAATTGGGGAATGTGTGAAGGAGAATGGCTTCATCAGAAAGATCATAGACGTCTGCGAAAATGATAAATTAAGATGAGGGGGGATAATGAGAAAACAAAATAAAGGAAAAGGGACAAAATCAGCTTCTAATTGTTTGTTCTTCTCACGAAGATCAACAACTTCAGCTTCCAGTTCTTCGTTTCTCTTGCGAAGTTGAAGATTTTTCTTTTCAATAATACCACGTCTCTTTTCCAAATCAGAAGCAACAACGAAAGAAGCCTTCCCAGTCTGCGAAGGAAAATAAAGAAATTGTCAAGATATAGTATAACTTTAAATCATAATTATGAAGAAAAAGAGAAATGAAGGCATACCAAGATACCAAGAGAATTCAGAAAGCTAGGAGTCACTGATCTGGAGATCCCATGAAGAGAGTCACCACCATCTAGTAAAGGGGCATCACAGATGTTCGCAAGAGCTCTGAATGTGCCAGTGAGATTATCATCCCCGATCCCTTGCATGGAGTCAGAGAAGATACTAGACAATTGTGCCATTGAAGATTCAGGCGGAAGATCTTCTCTTGCGAAAGAACCATCAATGTCATTATCATCATCATCAGAACTTTCGCCAAATTTAAGATTTGAAGGAGAAGGAGAATGAACTTTTCGCTTCTTTGAAGGTGGGGCAGCAGATTTCTCCTTGCGAAGAGAACCTTTACCTTTGCCTTTGGTCCTCGCAACCTTAGATCCTTCTTCTTCTTCAACAACTACAACACCAACCTTCGCACACAAATGAAGATAAGAAACAGAGGCAACAATATTGTTAAAAGTATAAAAGATGTTCCTTACTTCATCTGTGATGGAGCGCAGAGCAGATAAAGTGCTAGCCTTCCCAGTTCTATTATAGCTCGATCTCAACTTTTTAATCTAAAATTTTCGCAAGAGTTAGAGAATAAGAAAGTAACAATAAATGAAAAATTATGAAGTGAGCAAGATTCGAAGACATACCTCTTTCGCTTTCTCGGGCCAATTAAATACCCAAGGTTGATAAGTGGCGAGATTCGCAGGAAGCACATTTGAACCAGAAATATAAGGCCCCTTCAAAACTAAGGGAAAGACACACCATCTGTCATCTTTAGAATGACGAGGAGTATTATTCTTACCTAATGCCAATCAATATCTTGCATAAGTACTTTATCATCAGCAATGTTATCTTTTCTCTTCAAGCGGACACCCCAGCGAGTACTATCTTTCTTCATGGGTATTAATTCATAATTTTCAAAGAAGTTTTCTACTGTATATTTTTCAGCGAATATTTCCAAATCCTTAAAATTTTTATCTCTAGCTTCTTTTTGATAAAGAGACCCTTTACCAGCGCCACGGTTAGCGAATTCAAGGATTAAACGAATACAGTCCCCACTCAGTTGGTAGATGGCTCGCGATAAGTTCGCATGAGCAAGAATTTCGTAAAACAAAGGAAGGTTAGGATCATAGAGAGGAATGGGAAGGCCAACAAGAATCTGACCAAGCGAAACTATGATTTCTTTATCATCACAATGATGATCAGAAAACAGTTTAGCAGAAAGAATGGATTTAGCCCCTTGATCGGGAATGGTGGTTAATGTAAAACCTCTCCCTTCGAGATCTTTCTGAATTCCTTCAAGAGAAGTTTCGTATTTACGACCAGCTGGAGCCATTTTCAGTATGGGAATGAAGAAGAAATTAAAAGATCAAAAGAAATAGAAACAAGAAAATTTACAAAGAAGGGAGCGGAATTTACGAGAAACAAGAAGAAAAGTTGCAAAAAGATAAGAAGGAAAGTAAAAAAGAAGAAGAAAGGAATGAGAAGAATATATATAGAGAGAAGAATTCTCGAGAAGATAAGCACATTTAATGCGAAGAGTAGACGTGAACGGTTGAAAAATAACGGTTGAAAAGGACGTGTCAAGAAATGGATGGAAGAAGAGATACGTGTAATAAATTCTGCGTAAAAGCACAGAATCATGTCAATACAGAAGAATATGGAAAAATGAACGGCTGCGGCATTTTGAAGCACTAATTCTCATGACATTCTCTCCTTCGCAGAGAAGACATGAGAAGAGGCAAGATGTAGGATCAGAATATCGCAACATCAATACCTTTGCGAAATCTTTATACAACACACTGAGAAGATATCGCAGATCAAGTTACGAAATGACGCAAATGCATTTGACGACAGCCTAAACACGAAAAGATGTGGAGACCTAGCGAGATTTAGGAGTGTTGCAAAATCTTACACTTGTATACTTGCGAGAATATCGCAAGTCAGATCCTAAAATAAAGGACAACTTAGTTGTCACCCACTATGTAATATCCTATATAAAGAGCCGAGCAAGCTTAAGAGAGGGAGAGATCTTTTAGAGTGGAGAGAAAGTTTTGAGGAGAGAGAAAGTCTAGAACAGTAGTTGTATTCTTAATTTCATTTCCTATTTGTAAAATTCCTTAACTCAATTAATAAAAGGTGTGATTGTTAATCTTAAAGATGGGTTGATTATTGTGAATTCTTGTGAGGGATGTATTGTGGGATTTCCTGCAACTACAATATGTGTTATTGCTCCATAATCAAATGGTCATTATGGTGCATGTGATGTGAAAGGATTAGAAAAGGAAGTATTCATATTCAAACTAGAAAAGGCATGTTGTTTAACAATATTTGTTCCATCATTGGAAGTACTGGAACTATTGAATGTAGAAAGATGACATCTGAAATGACACCTACTGGTACACTGTCATTTCTTCCTCCAAATTTGGCACCCTATATGAGAAAAATATTTTCTTGCATTCTCACCGACGAACCTTCTTGAGAAACACCATTGTTAAAATTAGAATTGTTTAGGGTGTAATATGATTTTGGTTCTACCCGTCCTAGTCACACCTAATGACAACACTTGCTAGGAATGGTATGAGAGAGAACTTGCCTTCCTTTGTACTATGTACCTCCTTTTATAGGCTTTCTCAAAAGCCCTTACTTTTATGACATCATGCCACATGTCATAAACCTCTTTAATTACTGCTAATGCCATTCCTTTTCTAATATAACCTCTTCCTTTCCCATTAATTCCTCCCTCCTTTCTCCCTATAGACACTTCCTAGTGGACTTGGGCCTTAGTCCCCAAGTCCCCCTTGTTTCATGTTGGGTTTGATCCCCCTTTATGGGCTCCCAAGCCCTGCTAGAGGGTGATAATTTTCATGTATCAAAATTAGTCCCCTGACTATTGGGTCAATTGTCAAATGACCTGATAGCCAATCGATCTCTTCATGCGCACCCTTCCCCCTAGGCGGAGAGGAGGAGTTCCTTTTTTGTTAGCCTCTCATCTCTAGGTGACGGTTGGTCTCCAACGACGCTTGATTATTTCTTCTCTTCAACTTTATCTCATCATTCTATTCTTCAACTATATACACACCATGCCCGCGCCATGTCCACCGATTCTACCACTAATAGTTTATCCGTGGAGGAGGAAGAAGAGGAGGGGTCTGAAGATACGATGAGCACCGATTCCGAAGAGGAGAATCCGGAAGAATTACATATACCGCTTCCAGTGGATGGTGAAGCGTATACGATCTCTAAAATCACGAGAACCTCTGTCCTGAAACGTGCACTAAAGATGCGAGGTCTTCTTGATGGTCAATGTGTCCTTCCTATAGATGACGTTCTTGTCCCACGCCTACTCAATCCTCCTGTGTTAATTCATCAACCTGATCCTGGATGGCTCATATATCCTGAGGTAAATATCCCAGACACCTTCTCGTTCAAAAGGGTTCCGCGGATGGCTATTCATCGCGGTGATTACGATCTTCCCGCTGTTGAGATTCGGTTTTCATCCGCCACGCCCACCGTGTGGCCTCACTGGACGACATACATCCGCTCTAATCCAGACCACGTAGTCGCCCTTCGTTCGGAGGGTATCGAGGAAGCCATAAATTCGTCTCTTAAGCGAGAAATAGTTAGGTGTATGCGTGATATGACGCGGTTATTTTGTCGCTGGGTGTCTCCTGTTCATAATTTATTTTTTGCGTGGGGGAGGCTACCATAACTTTAGAGGATTTAGTGGCTCTTACAGGGTTGCCCATCCACGGTAGTCACTCGTACAATGAGGCAGCCATTTTTGAAGCTTTGGATGACGAGGATAAGGAGTTATGGGTGTATCTGATAGATTGTAAAGATGATTCTCGTAATAAACAAGTAAGGGAAGATCAGTTACCAACGCGGCAAGAAAGCGGAGGAAAAGCAGTGAAGTCTAGCAAAAAGGGTAAGCCATCTCCTGCTTCTAAAGGCAAGGAGAAAACGGTCGGGGATAAGAAACCTTCTTTTCCACCTCATACGGGAGAGCGATTGCTTGCCAGCTCTACCCGCGCTTATGAAGCAATTCATGGATCATCATTCTCTTCAGCGCGGTCCATCCCTTGAGTGGGTTGTTAAGCATCACAGACGCGCCTCCTTTCCTCTCCGGATCAAGTATTGGGCTCCGCAGGTGGTGGATGGAAAGGTTATGCCTCCCCATGGAAAAGAGAAGCTACCTCGTGCCGAGTTGGCGGCTTATATTTTATTCTGGCTCTGTCATGACGTGTTCGAGTATAGTACCTAGGATACTATCAAGAGCGAACTTGTCCCGATGGCCGTGTTGTTATCTCGTGGTGTCTCTTTTCCCCTCTCCCAAATGTTCTTGGGCGGCCTGTATCGACATTTGGATCTGTTCTGCCATGATGTCCGTATAGTTAATGCAATTCATAAGGTCCGGACTTATATTCCTGCTTATTTCATGCAGGCGTGGTCTTGGGAACACCTTTCTGAGTATGCCCCCTTTAGAGCATTGCTCGGTCGAACTCGCAAGCGTTGCTATCTCAAGCTTGTTTGTCAAGTTTAGTTGCCAAAACTATAAGTCTTGATTTCTAGTCTACTTATAGCTAAGTCTCGGATTAGGATAGTAAGTGTAGTTGAGCTTTAAACTCCACGGTGTTCATCGAATGAAGACGAAGAACTACTCAAGGGAACTTGTGGAAATTCATCAACAAAAGGTATATGGAGACTTGAACTCATCTATCACTCAAAAGTCTATCTACTCTATCTCCTATTTGAGACAAAAGTCGTATTGCTATATAGACTTCATTTATACACATTTGATATTTCGAGCCGAGTTTATCTCGCTTATCTATTTCTCGAAATATGTGTTGGTAACCTTTCGCTTTAACCAAGTTCATCTTTTATTCTTGACGCAAGTCAAAAGATAATCATGCGAAAATCGCCTTGTAACATCTTACATGATTCGTGCGAGACAATCATTTGGTGTAGACTTGGAATGCTTCGTACTGATCATTCGATCACTTCTGTTAGAGCATAGCTCGGTTGAACCCACCAAGCATTAGTATGTCAAGTTTGGTTATCATATTTTAGTGAACCAAAACTCATTTAAAGAGTCGCTTGATTATGTACTAGAGTCAACTTCGTATAGGTTAGCTTGAAAGTATTAGGATATGAGACATTACAAGTATTACGAAGACTTGAAGAAGTGAAGAAGTAAGGAGCTACAACGACAACATCATCCTTCCACTTGAGGTTAGTGATATTTGACTTGAACTGTTTCATTCCCTAACGTATCTTTCAAGTCGTGCATATTGAAAACATAACTACGAAGCATGAATGATTATACTCTAATTAGACGTAGTATTAAGGAATACAATACGAAGTATAACGCTTATCTTTTGAACTTCGTATATAAGACATCGACATAATCGTTTGAATGCTATTGTGATTATGTATGGGTATGAGGTGAAGATTTCATCCTAGGAAACAATGTTTTACATTCGTTTAAAGGAAGTAAATTCATGAACTTGTTTTTGGAATCGAAAGGGAAATCGCTAGGCTTATTGGTATTGTTATTCATTGCATATCTTTTGAACTACCAATATGTGTGATTAGTATAACCGCTCATGACTTGTTTATGTTCTTGGTAAAACTATTCACAAGGCCTAACTTTTGTATTGGTATGACTTTTATTAGTGAAACCGATCTTAAGTAATCACCTGAGATGGTATGATCGATTTAGTGTTATTGGTATGACCAACTCTAGGCAAAGGGGAACCGATCCTAGTAAGATGTGCAACCGATCACAAGAGGGGAATCGATCCTTGTAAGAGATGCAACACGTTTCTAGATATTGGGAACCGATCCTATGAACATGTGCAACACGTTTTTAGATATTGGGAACCGATCCTATGGACATGTGCACCAAATACAAGTTGGATACCATATATATGTGGGAACTGATCCTAGTACCTAGTCAACCGAATTTTGGAAAGCTAGTGTGACTAAATCCAGTACTCACATGGAGGTAGAACCGAAACTTGTTTTGGTAGAACCGTGAAACCCATGATTGGTGATTGAGTGTTCTTGATCAGTCACATAGTTCTTGGAAGTCGAGATGAAACAATTCTAAACTTGTTTGGAAGTGTGGCAAATCGATTCCAAGATAGTAAATATGAAAGATGATTTACTAAGTTAAGATGTCGACATACTTTGAACATGTGCATTAACACTTATCTTTTATTGTTCAAAGATATTCCCGAATAGCTAAAGGAAAATCCCGGATCGAAAAAATAAATAAATTGAGAATCTTTTAATTAAGGTTTTTAATTTTATTTTTGGAAAATGAAAATTAGTAATGTGCATTTACTAGTTGGAGATTTTCTAAGAAATTTTCGGTCAATGTTTGGACAAAGCATTTCCTGGAATTATGGAAACCGAATTTGGAAATATATTGCATATCTTGAGAATATTTTCGGTTTTGGAAATTCCTTGGTGTCCAAACTTCTTTGGTTTATAAATATCAAAGTTTTCATTTCGAGCAAACTAATCCTCAGAGCCAGCAAAACTACCTAGTTGTGTTGTTACTGGTGGAGACGCCTATTCGGAGAGGAAAGTAACCTAATTAGGCGAAATCTCTTACGGCCGCTCGGTTTAAAGACTTCTTTGGGATTGAGAAGCTCTATCAGTACCGTTGGTGGGAAACTAGATAATTGCGGTTTATTATTAGTTTTTGATTTATTTGATTGACTAACGGTTGTTTAACTTTGATTGCACCTAGTTTGTTTATGCTTGAGAATCTTCTCTTCTGATAAAAGATTCACTCAAACTAGATCGAAGTTTCGACGGGATCTTTAGACCTGTTTGTAGATCTAAAGACGTCTTGTGATAATCCATTGTTAACAGACTTCGTTCTGTGCGTGATTGATCACAAGAGATTCAAGTTGATTGTGTGCAGGTGTTTATTGAAGATCTAAGAAGATTTGAAGACAAAGAAGACTTTGAAGATTTCTGATTTGGGTTTATAATCTTTGGTGTGCCCAATACTTGTTTCGGTTAAAGAGGATCCAACTATAATCGGTTTATCCTTTTAGTAGATTGGATTGATTAGTTGAGTAGATCGGCATCAATACAATTCTTCGTGATTCAAAGTATTGATTGCAAAATCTAGACAATTACTTTGGTAGTTGTTATTAGATAGATCTAAGGACCTGACAAAGGAGTTTATTGGAATAAACGGAAGAGGCTTGTGTCAAACTCACATCACTTGGTTGAAAAGAGTTGCTACCAAACAGATTTGTTGTTCCTTTACTATTTGGAATACGAACCAAAGGAATTGTTCTAAGTATGTGACTTATTACAAGTTGGAGGCGTGGGAATACGAGACGGAACTAGGTGAACTATAGGTTTAGTTTCTTGGTCTCAACTATACGAAGTTGGTTTGATTTTGTATAACGGCTTAATCCCCGAGAGTATTCAATTACGGACAAGGTCCTGGGTTTTTCTGCATTTGCGGTTTCCTCGTTAACAAAATCTTGATGTGTCATTTAATTTTATTTTCCGCAATTATAATCGTTGTTATTATAATTTAAAGTAAATTACACAAACGTTAATTCCTGTTTACTTGATAGTAATCCTACTGTGTTTGTTTAAGTCCGAACCATTTATCAAGTAAACATACTTCGTTGTTGTATTGTCTCGATCTCGTATCCATAGACGATCACACGAAGTGTGAATCGATTAGTTGCATTGTCTCCACTCAGTCCATAGACAATCACTTTTAAAGAAAGGACTTATAGGTGGAAAAGTTTTAGATTGAGGTATATTTGGGTACCCTCGTCTTTTCAACTTCAAAATTGCTTCGAAGCTAATAGTTTGTGTGAGACAGCTATTCCCGTCTTCTAAGAATGTTTCAATGATTGAAATGAGGGTTTAGAATATGTAACCATGATTGGATATAAACATAGTGTGTGTATTCATATTTGTGTAAAGTCCAAGACCGTGAACCATGGTATGCGTACCGTACAGCGTCTTGGTCTGGTTGATGGAAGTCCAAGGACTAAGTATGCGTACCCGTACGCGTACTGGCGGAAGTTCAGGTTCCGTGAATTTCTGTTGGAGTTTGGAAATGTACTAGTGTGCGTAACCGTTCGCGTCTTGGCAAAACCAAACTCGGTCCAGGCTACTTAAGTATGCATACCCGTTTGCGTACTTGAGTAGGTTATATTCTAAAATCGGTTTGTTCATGAACTAATACATTTATAAATTAAGGAATGCAATCTTTTACAAACCGTGGCTATAATGTTCATGAAATGATTCGAGTGAATCAAAATCGATTTTGCTTCAACTATGTCTTGTATACTTCTATGAGAATATAAACAATTGAACAACTCTCTAACTAGTTTCATTTGAGTCATTTGAACTAGTTGTGATAAAGATGAATAAGGTTGATATGAAAGTGCTCATATGGCTAACCTCGGTTAACTATTGTTGAACCAACTAAGTGTACACGTTTAGGTACGATTACCTTATCTAAATGTTGGTACATTTAATTTGTGTATAACAAGCTAAGTTCGATCTTACGGTTGAAAGATATTAGCTTGAATCTAATCAGGTTTTCATCTAATGGTGAATATTGAATGCTTTGTTACCAATGTAGCATTGACTGCAAACCATAATTTGGAGACTATATAAAGGAAAACTCTAGCAACTGGAAAACCTAATCCCCACACCTCCTGTGTGATACTAGTTGCGACTAGAGTCGATTCTCCTTTAACCTTAGGTTTTTCTAAAACCCAGTAGGTTAACAACTAAAAGACTTCATTGGGATTGTGAAGCCATGCCTAACTATTTCTCTGTAGTTGCTTGTTCCGATCTTCTTTGTTTTCTATTGTGATTGAGTACTATCTTCTTTAAGATTTGCTCGAGATTTATTCTCCGATAGGCAAGATTGAATAGTCACAAACATCTTCGTCTCATCGTTTGTGATTCCACAATATCTTGTTTCGTTAATCGATTAAGATTATTGTGAGGTGATTGATAATACTAGGCTGTTCTTCGGGAATATGAGCCCGGTTTATCAATTGGTTCTTGTTCACCTTAGTTTATCAAAAGACGGAACAAAACTTGTAGGTATATCTGTGGGAGACGGATTTATCTATTCAATATACTTTTCTGTGTGATACAAATTTGTTTATCAAGTCTTCGACTTTGGGTCGTAGAAACTCTTAGTTTTGGGTGAGATCAGCTAAGGGAATTAAGTGCGCATAATCCGGCGTGGTTCAAGAGGCGCAAGGAATGCAACTATACCTTGATCAGTGTGAGATTGGTTAGGGCTCAACTACATTCCAGTCCGAAGTTAACTTGGAGTGGGCTAGTGTCTGTAGCGGGAATGGCATCTCTATCTTCCATTTTCTCTTATATATATTTGAATTCATCTTCGTAATGTTACTTGTTCTTTGTTTTGTAGGTTTCTACCAGTGATTCTGAGTCTTCTTCTTCTTCTTCTCCCGCGTCTCATTCGAAGCCTCACGATTCTCTGCTTGTTCCCGAGGTTGGTCTCTTTTTTGCCTGGCCTTATCATCGTTAGTGCTTTCGTCATCCACTATGCCTTTGTATGTTTTATTAGTGCTTGCTTTCTGTATTGTTATTTTATGCGCGCGTATACCACTTTCTAGGGTATGGGTCACAAGCGTAAAGGAACAGGTAAGCATGAAGGTTCTAGCATCGAGGGTGGGAGACGCGTGGTCCCCGACGATGAATCTGCGAAACGCAGCGGTTATATGGAAATGACCCTGCGTTGCCTGATCATCCAGAGAGACGCCCCAACATCTCTGACCCATTATCGGTTCCTGAGGATGAACAATTTCGCTTTTCAAAAGTGGTGGATGTCGCTGAAGCATGCGTTGATCCTGCTGTTTATAGATTGGTTCATGGCTTTTGGGTGCCATCCATGCTTGCCGTCACTTACAGAGATATTGTGGAGCGCAACGGTGGTCATATAGTAAAGGAGGGTCTCCTCAATATAAGGACGTTGTGTTATATGAATAAGAACCTTCTCGAGGTAGCCGACCAGCTTGCGCGGGTGGATGATGGTCCCATTGATGCTAGTGTTTTGCATGGTTGGGAGACTACTATTCGTGCCGTGGTGAATCTTGGTTTTCGGGTAAAGTGGTTGGATGAGTTGCTGACGAAGGTGAACGATCGTAATGATCCACGCATGCATCTTCCTATCCAAATTTCTAAACTCGATGAGGAGCTAGTCCGTCTTTCCAAAGTTACTTCTGATAAGAAGGTGGCGCTGAACCAACTTACCGCCGGCGTGGGGCGGTGATAGGGTGTAGAATACATCCTATTTACTATCTATTGTTTATGCTTTCTTTGCTATTTTTCTTGTAAATTATGTATTTTACGCTTGTTTTGAGTTTTGTAGCTACTTTGGAGTCGCACGGAGGAAAAGAAGAAGAAATCACCCAATTTGAGAAAAAAGGGCAAAATTGTCATTTCATGGGCGAACACTATTTGGAGCCAAGTCATGGTTAAGGGGCAACTCTTTTGGAGGAGTACTAAATACAGTCCATCAGAGGTTAAGGGGTTACCAGTTGAGTAGCCCTTATCAGGGGTGACCGGGTGTCATTATCACCCTTAACCCTAAAATGAGAGAACTCGTTTCTCATTCTTCATTTCATTCTTCCCATTTGAAATTGAGAAAGAGAGGCGCGACTTAGCGAGATGGAGGAAATTGACATCGAGTATAAAAGAACACTCGGGTTGAATCGGGTGTTGGTATGCTGCTATTGAATGGAAAGAGAAGACGATTCAATCTGAGTATTGTTAATCGCTGTGAGAAAAAAGGGGATTGATGAATTCAAGTTAGGATTCGTGCAAATTGAAGAAGGAATAACAACTATGGATGCTGCTACTGAATTGAGGAGATGGAATTAGAACAAGAAATCAGAATACGCTACTGGAGAAGATGGTGATGAATTTCTGTTGCTGTTAGATTCAGATTGAAATTAGGAACTAGGGTTCCTGAATTGAAGAATGGGTCGTGGCTTTGATGATGAATTAGAGAAGAATCGAGTATGGGTTAGTCTCTATTTTTGAATCTGTGATGGGTTTGTAGTTAAATCAAAGATGGCAATGAATCTGAAATCGAGAACAACAGATGGGTTCTGGTGATGTTGGTAGCAGTCACTGAACTTGATGAACCAAAGAAGATGGGTTTGCTTTTGAATACGGGGATGATGCAGAGAAAATGGGTTTCGGTTGAGAAGAACGGAGCTCGATGCTGCTGCTTTGGGTTAGCTACAAATTTGAGATCGATGTGTGAGCGAGGAAGCAAGGATTAAGATGGTAGTGGTAATGGAGCTGGTTTTAGTGGTGACCGGATGGGTTACGAGTCTTGAATCATGAATGAGAAGATGGGAAGGCTGTGGGATATGGTGTTGTTAACCAAGATGATGTTGCAGGAGCAGTGAAATGAATAGATGTATGTGCTAGGATTTGAACAGGGATGGAGCTAAAGAGAGGCCTGAACTTGGCCGGGAAAGCCCTGTAAACAGCCGAGACTCTGTCGGTTTTCTGCACCGACGAGTCAACTCGGCGATGTCCGATCCAGCTCATCCACTCAGTAAGTAAGGCGAGTCGAACGACTTAAACAACCGACTCAGTGACTCTTTCTCCCTTTGACTCTTTGACTGACGGATTGACCATTTTGACCGTTAGTCCTAACGAGTGGGACTGACGGAATATTCCGTCGAATATACTGAATTGACGGTGAAGAACTCGAGTGGCCGTGGACGACTATTCGGGCGGATTAGGACATAATACCAGATTTCCGTGACCAAAATTCCAGAATTTTCTATGGACTTCTCTCATGGGTGTGAAGACTTGGACTAGGAATTGGATGGAGAATTGATCTCAAACTTGGAAAGAGAAGATGGAAGAGTTGAGAAAAGCTTGGATTTGGAAATTGAATTGCTAAAGGAAAAGGATTCTATTCCTTGGAAGATTTGGAGAATATTGAAGCCTATAAATAGAGAAGTTTTCTACATCTTTTTACACACCTCTTTACACACACAACACTTGTGTTTTTGCTAGCTTTTGAAAATTCTTCTTTTTAATTATTTGTGTGAACTTGAAAATTCTCCTTTTAATTAATATTTTGTGTGAATTTCAAAAACATGAGTAGCTAATTTTCTTATTGATTGAGGATGAATTCCTAGTTCTTAATACATGATTTGAGTTTTGTTTCAATTCTATCTTGAGATTTTTCACATGATTATCGTTTGTTTTTACTAATAGGAATGTTTATTCATTCATGATTGATTGATAGATTGTTTAGAGTGCACGCTAAATTGATTTGTTAATTTGATCTAAAGCTAGTGAAAGTTAGGGGATAAGTAATCGTTTCTTGACTCTTTACATAAGTAGCAAACACGAGACCTTGAGGAGGGATTCCGTGGAGCAATTGTGTGTGAAAACAACGTTAGCAAGTAGACCTTGATCTAAGAGTCTAACTACTAATATTGACCTAATAAGTTCACAAATCTTAATGCGTTTATTTAAATTACATCTAGAGTGATCTACTACTAGGTGGTTTGGTAAATAGAATCCGGTAGTCGAGAACTTCCGTATCCGGTGATATAAGGGATTTAGGGGTTTAGCACTGATCTAGCTGCTTTACCTACTGTTTATGGGTAAAAATCGTTTCTGTCGATTTCGGTAAATTCGGTAGGTGAGTGAGAAACTGGTTCAAACCCTAAACAAATGTCCTGCACGTGAGCACTTTATAGATTCGAGAGATCAATCTGTACAAGTCCGGCCTAAACCAAGAAATGGCCGTTCCAGACTTGCTTCGGTCACAAAGTGGAGGAGAAGGGTTGATTTTGGGAGGAAGCAAAGAAAGGTGTTGAGGAGAGTAGTATCTCGACTTGTATCGTAAAAGTGAAAGCTTAGGAAGCTTGCAAGAGATGAAAGCTTTTTGGGAGAGCTTGCAAAGTTGCCTTTACGAGAGTGTAAGTGTAGTATATTTCTCTGACCGAGACTTGTTGTCGGTGGAAATAGGTAAGACCTATTTATACAAGTCGAGATTGAAACGTACCTTGGCCTCATGAAGGAAGAGAGTAAAGGGTGAAATAATGGGAGGAGGTGGTAACCGCATGGTTTAATGGGCGAAAACGTTTTTCACCATTATTTCCTCTTTTATTTGACCGCTTTATTCCTTTTCACGCTTTCTTAATGTGAGCGTAGTGTCGCCGCATCTTTGTGACCGCCAAACCAAAACCCTAAAGAAGCATCCCCGGTTTGTGTCGATGTCTCGAGTGTTGGTTGCATCTTGAGTGCAAGTGGCGCTGCTAGTGGCGCGTGTGGCATGTGCCAATGGCATGTGCGGAATGCCTTGGTGGTAGGTTGCACGGTTTGCAAGTTAGGTTACCAGCGTGTGTGTTTGGCATGTGCCAATGGCATGTGCGGAATGCCTTGGTGGTAGGTTGCACGGTTTGCAATTTAGGCTACCAGCGTGTGTGTTTGGCATGTGCGGAATGCCTTGGTGGTAGGTTGCACGGTTTGCAAGTTAGGCTACCAGCGTGTGTGTTTGGCATGTGCCAATGGCATGTGCGGAATGCCTTGGTGGTAGGTTGCACGGTTTGCAAGTTAGGCTACCAGCGAGTGTGTTTGGCATGTGCGGCCATGTTAACCTAGTTGCAAGTCTTGCAAGCCTAGGGCGCTATGTTTGGCGTGGGCCAAAGGCATAGCGGCTTGGAAGTATGGCTTGCGACACGTGTTGGCATGTGCCAATGGCACGTGCGGCCATGTTGACCTAGTTGCAAGTCTTGCAAGCCTAGGGCGATATGTTTGGCGTGGGCCAAAGGCATAGCGGCTTGGAAGTATGGCTTGCGACACGTGTTGGCATGTGCCAATGGCACGTGCGGCCATGTTGACCTAGTTGCAAGTCTTGCAAGCCAAGCCGCTATGTTTGGCGTGGGCCAAAGGCATAGCGGCTTGGAAATATGGCTTGCGGCGCGTGTTGGCATGTGCCAATGGCACGTGCGGCCATGTTGACCTAGTTGCAAGTCTTGCAAGCCTAGGGCGCTATGTTTGGCGTGGGCCAAAAATATGGCATGCGGCGTGTTGGCATGTGCTAATATGTTGACCTGGTTGCAAGTCTTGCAAACCTAGGGCGTATGTTGGCATGGGCCAAAGGCATGCCAAAATATGGCTTGCGGCACGTGTTGGCATGTGCCAGTGGCACGTGCGACCATGTTGACCTAGTTGCAAGTCTTGCAAGCCTAGGGCGCTATGTTTGGCGTGGGCCAAAGGCATAGCGGCTTGGAAATATGGCTTGCGGCACGTGTTGGCATGTGCCAATGGCACGTGCGGCCATGTTGACCTAGTTGCAAGTCTTGCAAGCCTAGGGCGCTATGTTTGGCGTGGGCCAAAGGCATAGCGGCTTGGAAATATGGCTTGCGGCGCGTGTTGGCATGTGCCAATGGCACGTGCGGCCATGTTGACCTAGTTGCAAGTCTTGCAAGCCTAGGGCGCTATGTTTGGCGTGGGCCAAAGGCATAGCGGCTTAGAAATATGGCTTGCGGCACGTGTTGGCATGTGCCAATGGCACGTGTGGCCATGTTGACCTAGTTGCAAGTCTTGCAAACCTAGGGCGCTATGTTGGGCATGGGCCAAAGGCATAGCGGCTTAGAAATATGGCTTGCGGCACGTGTTGGCATGTGCCAATGGCACGTGCGGCCATGTTGACCTAGTTGCAAGTCTTGCAAGCCTAGGGCGCTATGTTTGGCGTGGGCCAAAGGCATAGCGGCTTGGAAATATGGCTTGCGGCACGTGTTGGCATGTGCCAATGGCACGTGCGGCCATGTTGACCTAGTTGCAAGTCTTGCAAGCCTAGGGCGCTATGTTTGGCGTGGGCCAAAGGCATAGCGGCTTGGAAATATGGCTTGCGGCACGTGTTGGCATGTGCCAATGGCACGTGCGGCCATGTTGACCTAGTTGCAAGTCTTGCAAACCTAGGGCGCTATGTTGGGCGTGGGCCAAAGGCATAGCGGCTTAGAAATATGGCTTGCGGCACGTGTTGGCATGTGCCAATGGCACGTGCGTCCATGTTGACCTAGTTGCAAGTCTTGCAAGCCTAGGGCGCTATGTTTGGCGTGGGCCAAAGGCATAGCGGCTTAGAAATATGGCTTGCGGCACGTGTTGGCATGTGCCAATGGCACGTGCGGCCATGTTGACCTAGTTGCAAGTCTTGCAAGCCTAGGGCGCTATGTTTGGCGTGGGCCAAAGGCATAGCGGCTTGGAGATTTGGCATTGTTGCTATGGTGCGCGTGGTGCGGCTTGGTTTGGCATTGCTGCCATGGTGCGCATATGCGGCTTGGTTTGGCATTGTTGCCATGGTGCGCGTGTGCGGCTTGATTTTGCATTGTTGCCATGGTGCGCGGGTGCGGCTTGGTTTGGCATTGTTGCCATGGTGCGCGATATGCGGCTTGGTTTGGCATTGTTGCCATGGTGCGCGATATGCGGCTTGGTTTGGCATTGTTGCCATGGTGCGCGGTGCGGCTTGGTTTGGCATTGCTTTGCCATGGTGCGTGATATGCGGCTTGGTTTGGAATTGTTGCCATGGTGCGCGGGGTGCGGCTTGATTTGGCATTGTTGCCATGGTGCGCGCGGGTGCGGCTTGGTTTGGCATTCTTTGCCATGGTGCGCGATGATGCGGCTTGGTTTGGCATTGTTGCCATGGTGCGCGGTGCGGCTTGATTTGGCATTGTTGCCATGGTGCGCGTGGTGCGGCTTGGTTTGGCATTGCTTCCATGGTGCGCGATATGCGGCTTGGTTTGGCATTGTTGCCATGGTGCGCGAGGTGCGGCTTGATTTGGCATTGTTGCCATGGTGCGCGGGTGCGGCTTGATTTTGGAATTAGGGTTCTGTGTTGAAAATCCTAATCTGGTATTTTGAAAAAATACCCCTATTAATTATTTACACTGAGTTAAATGCTCTTAGTTAATGTGTTGCGGGTAACACTAGGTCATGGGGTTTTACGATTTTACCCCTTGTCTAAAAACCACCATCAACATTAAGTCCCCGCTAGCTCGGACAGGGGCTTTGTTGCGAGGTAAGCATAAGATGGTGACAAACTGTAACAAAGAAAACGTAAGGAAAATTGAAGGAGGCTTGTCGACCTTTATAAATGGGATTTGGAATCCTTGCCTCTGGTAGTTTTGCACAAATCGGGAGGCTGGCACAATTGGTGGGCCCGGTGCAGCTTGGGCGACGTTGGGAAGTTGGCGTGAATTGGGAAACTGAGTGTGCTAGCTGGTGGGACGGGCGCAAAGTGTAGAAACCGTGCGTGCTTGTAGGCGTGACTTGTGCGGCCATTGGGAGGTCGGCGCAATTGGTGGGGCCGGTGCAACTTGGAAACCGTGCTTGCAGGCGTGACTTTGGGCGGCATTGGGAAGTCGCACCCTTTGTGGGCCCGTTTCTTACACGCGTGATTTTGGTGAAAAGGGAAATCCTTCCTTATTTCAAAGTCTTTCACGCCTATATATGTATATATATATATATATATATAACCCCTTTCTCCCCATCTTGCGCTTTATTCTTTCCTCTTTTCATACTAGCGGCAAAGAGAAACCAGCTTCCAGGTATGTCTTCGAGTACTCTTTTCTCTCTCTCTTTTTTTTTTTTCATAGGTATAAACCTTAAGAGTAGGCGCTTCCACAATCCTTGCATATGATTCCTTGGAGTGCCTCTTGTAGAAAATATTGTACGTATGCGACCAAGGGAATACCGCATATATTGTTTGAACCCGTGGGAAATATTGCATATATGAATTTTCGGTCTGAAAGAAATATTTGAACCACAGAAGAAAATACTTTGCGTGTGTATTTCGAACCCGTAGAGAACCCTGTATGAATCCCGAAGAAGAATACTGTGTATATGCTTCATATGACTTCGAACCCGCAGGAAATATTGTATATATGATTTTTGCTTCTTGAGAGAAGTACCACGCGCGCAGTTTTGAACCAATAGAAAATGCTCCATATATTTTTGAACCCGAAGAAGGATACTGTAGACACACTTGTACCCGTATAGAATGCCGCGTATATAGTCTCGAACCCGAAGAAAATACTGCGTATATAGTCTTGAACTCGAATAAAATACGTCTTCCTACCCCTTTCTTTTTTTTTTTTTTTTTTGGTACGATTATGTGTCAGGGAGATAACTTCGCCTTTCTTCGTTTGTTTTGTGCGAGACATCTTATTACCAAATTGTTATGAAGGAATTCGATAAGATGTTACCTGAACCAAATTTCACTTCGTCGAAGGATGCTCATAATTCCAAGCCGAACATAGATGATGAATTCTTCACTAGAGCCCTCGCCCCTGCTCGGAAGAATCACCCGTGTTTCGTGCCGATTTTGCTAACCGGTGGTGAGGATGACAGAAGACACGTTCGGTTCGCCCGAGAGCACCATTCGGTTCTGTCTTCATAAAGGGGTATATTCCTCTTCCAACATTGACTTCGTGGATGTGTCAAAGTCCATTGCGTTCTTTTGACGAGATGGGTTGAGTTCATGGTGAGCGAGGAGCGTATAAATACCAACTTGACTCGAGCGCAGTCATTGATGCTCAAGACTTGATGTAAATCTCCAGATTAGGAAGGACATCCCAGGCTTGGTTGCTTTCATCTCCAGATGGTGTTCGGACACCCATATAATCATATGTAGATGGGGTTAGGTAACTTTCTCCTTGGAGAGTGTGGCTCTCTTCTTTGAATCTTCCCAGAATCGGGAATCTTAGAATCCAATTATCTCGAAAGTGAGGTGAAGATGCGGGATGACCTGGCCGCTAAGTTGGGGATTTTGCTCGGAAAGACTCCATTGCGAAGTCAAAGGATTCTGCCGGAAAGAGGATGAAAGGTGCCCTTACGGTTGGTGGATATCTCAATGGTTTCCGGACGAGTTGGAGCCTAAACGAGAAAAGCAGTGATCTTCATGTCGCAGCATTTTGGCTCTCTGGTTATCCAGAGACATTTTTGATGACGGTTCCGCAAGAAAGGAATAAGACCGGAGCTGTTAGAGATTCTTTGTGAAGTTGGCAAAGGGTGAAGTTCTTCCCATTGGCAAGTTGTTCCTTAGTTCCCTGTATGTGCATCTGGATCACCTAGTTGCGAACATGCAAGTTTCGAATGGTTTCACGAAAGTGGATTCATATGTGCACGTTGCTTTTCTGCAAGTCTGGATATGGGAGCACTTCGAGAAGTATGCTCCGAAACCGCTGCCTTCGCTTCCCGTGAGTTGGGGGGGCTCTCGAATTCTTCGATGGGTGAACAGGCGTCCAAGAGTTGGCGTGAGCTTGGTTAGTTTTCTTGATAAGTTGCATGAAATCAATTTTCGTCCATGGGGGCCGATCCATAAGTCGGTGATTCAAATGGACACCTTTGCTTCGCTCCGCTCACGTCTTTGTCTTCTGATGACGATTTGAGTGTTGGTGAAAACCTGTTCATTCAGAGCTGCTCGCCTGGTTATATACCGTCTTTCTTCGTGGGATCTTTCCAGATAGCTGCTTATAATATTGACCGTGCTGCTCGTCACATGGGTTTCGATCAAGGGGTGCCTCTTGTTTACCGGCCAGTGATCCCTAAAGATTCATTGCGCGTCGCCCTTGACGCCAGTGTCCTTAAGCCGGGTATCCGTCTTTCCTTCTTTCAAATGGGAAGAGTAACTTCGACGACCTTCGGCTATAATGAGTTTTGGTGCAACGAGTTTACTATGATCCGAGATTTTGTGAATAACGTGGTGGAAAACGTTCGTTGCAAACCTTCCCCAGCAGTTCTGAAGGAGTATCCAATGTTGAGAGATCCCAAGCGAAAGTTGCCTAGCAATTCGGAAAGCCCCAGGCCAAGGAACGGAGAACGAAGAACCGTCTTTGGCGGGTTCGGACGGTTTCACAAGATCCTCCCACGGCTCTTGTGTCTTTCAGTTCTTCCAATAACCAGGTATGTGTCGCCTCTTCATTGGTTTGTCTCAAAACACGTGAATTTCGGCTGAGAATATGTGTCTTGTTTCCTCCAGGGCTTCGGTAGTGTTAATGCTTTCGCTGCCCTTGCACGTTGCCAGGAGACGGCAGTTTCTTCAAGGAATTCCGGCGGCACTGAGCCTACTCATAGCGGTGATGAGTCAGAGAAAGAAGAAAGTTCAACAAGCGAGAGTGATTCCTCTGGCAAGACTTGGTTCTTCTTCGGGAAGTGGTTCGGTGAGTTTCGCGCTTCTTTTCTTTCTTCTTCTTGTTTCTTCTTTTGAAAAATTTCTAACTCAAGTTTGCGGGAGGAATCCGGTTCGGAGGACGATTCAGGGGTGGAGTCACACGAAAACTTGCCTTTGGTGACCACCGCCGGTGACTTGGAGATGGGAGTTAGCCAATTGCAGGGCACGAGACGTGGTTCAAACGGTGGATGATTCTCGATGGTTGTTGCCGTAGACATGGAAGAAGACCCTTTGCGAGTCGTGAGGCCACTTGCAGGCGCCATTTTTGATCCCCGTACTTGGTTCCTTATCCAGGTCATGTCTTTGTTGGCGGCTTCAGCGTCGGCTAAGCATGAGGCGTTGTACACCAGAATCTGGGAGAAGCACGGACATATGGCTACAAACAAGAAAGTTACTAGTCGATTTGCGCTGGTTAAGCGTGTGGAAGAGGCTTTATCTTCCATTGAGGATATGCGTGAGGTAACCTTGGTCACACCGTTTCAAGACGTTATTGCCGATCGGGAGCACCATCGCGACGTGTGCGTAGAAAAGGAGTTTAATACTTCGTGGTTTGTCGAAGGCCTTGCCGAGATCCAAAAGTTGAAAGATGCGGCAATCGAAAGCCTTTCCGCCGAGGAGATTGCACGACAGGAGATGGAACTCGAAAAGCTTTCCAAGATGTTGACTATGAAGAGAGCGGCTCTTGAGGACGCAAAGTTGACTTTTTCCAAGAAGAGCAGACTTCTGTTGGACGATTTTCCTTTAACGTTTTTCTGTTAAACTTTCATTTAGGTTTTTTTTTTTTTTTTTTTGAAAGACATATTGGATGTCTGGTTCAAAACTTGACCTTTGATAGACAGCTGGTAGCTTTTTAGGGTATTGGATTATTTTTGGGATGAATGGTTTTGGTAATATGACTCTGATTATGTTTTGGGAAAAGAATATTGCTTTTATGAAAGTGTGTGCTAGCAATAGGCACAAGACTCAGTAGCATGACGGTTTTACTAAAAACCTAAAAATAGATTGTATATCTTGCCCAGTCTGAATTTACTCACTTCATAGGTTTTATGAACACGCCTCTCTCCATGTAAAAGGCGGTTCTTTGCTGGTAGCATCCCCAGCAAGTCCCCAATTACTGGTAGCTTCTTCAGCGAGTCCCCAGTTTTCTGGTGTAGTTTTAACAACTGATAACCGGGTTGTCTGAGTCGGACTGGGTCGCAAGTCCCCAATCGCTGGTAGCATCTTCAACGAGTCCCCAGTTTTCAGGTGTAGTTTTACAACTGGTAACCGGGTCGTCTGGCAGTTGATTCGGATCGAGTCGCTTTCCCCTACCATCTTGACATCTGGGTCGAAGAACGAGATCGACAGTCTGACATTGTGGCCGATAGATCGATCCTCCCGCTGTGGTCGCCAATTGTTTATGGGTAAAAATCGTTTCTGTCGATTTCGGTAAATTCGGTAGGTGAGTGAGAAACTGGTTCAAACCCTAAACAAATGTGCTGCACGTGAGCACTTTATAGATTCGAGAGATCAATCTGTACAAGTCCGGCCTAAACCAAGAAATGGCCGTTCCCGGACTTGCTTCGGTCACAAAGTGGAGGAGAAGGGTTGATTTGGGGAGGAAGCAAAGAAAGGTGTTGAGAGAGTAGTATCTCGACTTGTATCGAAAAGTGAAAGCTTAGGAATCTTGCAAGAGATGAAAGCTTTTTGGAGAGCTTGCAAAGTTGCCTTTAAAGAGTGTAAGTGTAGTATATTTCTCCTGACCGAGACTTGTTGTCTGGTGGAAATAGGTAAGACCTATTTATACAAGTCGAGATTGAAACGTACCCTGGCCTCATGAAGGAAGAGAGTAAAGGGTGAAATAATGGGAGGAGGTGGTAACCGCATGGTTTAATGGGCGAAAACGTTTTCACCATTATTTCCTCTTTTATTTGACCGCTTTATTCCTTTTCACGCTTTCTTAATGTGAGCGTAGTGTACGCTGCATGTTGTGACCGCCAAACCAAAACCCTAAAGAAGCATCCCCCAGTTTGTGTCGATGTCTCGAGTGTTGGTTGCATCTTGAGTGCAAGTGGCGCTGCTAGTGGCGCGTGTGGCATGTGCCAATGGCATGTGCGGAATGCCTTGGTGGTAGGTTGCACGGTTTGCAAGTTAGGTTACCAGTATGTGTGTTTGGCATGTGCCAATGGCATGTGCGGAATGCCTTGGTGGTAGGTTGCACGGTTTGCAAGTTAGGCTACCAGCGTGTGTGTTTGGCATGTGCGGAATGCCTTGGTGGTAGGTTGCTACCAGCGTGTGTGTTTGGCATGTGCCAATGGCATGTGCGGAATGCCTTGGTGGTAGGTTGCACGGTTTGCAAGTTAGGCTACCAGCGAGTGTGTTTGGCATGTGCCGATGGCATGTGCGGCCATGTTAACCTAGTTGCAAGTCTTGCAAGCCTAGGGCGCTATGTTTGGCGTGGGCCAAAGGCATAGCGGCTTGGAAGTATGGCTTGCGACACGTGTTGGCATGTGACAATGGCACGTGCGGCCATGTTGACCTAGTTGCAAGTCTTGCAAGCCTAGGGCGCTATGTTTGGCATGGGCCAAAGGCATAGCGGCTTGGAAGTATGGCTTGCGACACGTGTTGGCATGTGCCAATGGCACGTGCGGCCATGTTGACCTAGTTGCAAGTCTTGCAAGCCTAGGGCGCTATGTTTGGCGTGGGCCAAAGGCATAGCGGCTTGGAAATATGGCTTGCGGCGCGTGTTGGCATGTGCCAATGGCACGTGCGGCCATGTTGACCTAGTTGCAAGTCTTGCAAGCCTAGGGCGCTATGTTTGGCGTGGGCCAAAGGCATAGCGGCTTAGAAATATGGCTTGCGGCACGTGTTGGCATGTGCCAATGGCACGTGCGGCCATGTTGACCTAGTTGCAAGTCTTGCAAACCTAGGGCGCTATGTTGGGCGTGGGCCAAAGGCATAACGGCTTAGAAATATGGCTTGCGGCACGTGTTGGCATGTGCCAATGGCACGTGTTGGCATGTGCCATGTTGTTGACCTAGTTGCAAGTCTTGCAAGCCTAGGGAGCTATGTTGGGCGTGGGCCAAAGGCATAGCGGCTTGGAAATATGGCTTGGGCACGTGTTGGCATGTGCCAATGGCACGTGCGGCCATGTTGACCTAGTTGCAAGTCTTGCAAGCCTAGGGCGCTATGTTTGGTGTGGGCCAAAGGCATAACGGCTTGGAAATATGGCTTGGGGCGCGTGTTTGCATGTGCCAATGGCACGTGCGGCCATGTTGACCTAGTTGCAAGTCTTGCAAGCCTAGGGCGCTATGTTTGGCGTGGGCCAAAGGCATAGCGGCTTAGAAATATGGCTTGCGGCACGTGTTGGCATGTGCCAATGGCACGTGCGGCCATGTTGACCTAGTTGCAAGTCTTGCAAACCTAGGGCGCTATGTTGGGCGTGGGCCAAAGGCATAGCGGCTTAGAAATATGGCTTGTGGCACGTGTTGGCATGTGCCAATGGCACGTGCGGCCATGTTGACCTAGTTGCAAGTCTTGCAAGCCTAGGGCGCTATGTTTGGCGTGGGCCAAAGGCATAGCGGCTTGGAAATATGGCTTGCGGCACGTGTTGGCATGTGCCAATGGCACGTGCGGCCATGTTGACCTAGTTGCAAGTCTTGCAAGCCTAGGGCGCTATGTTTGGCGTGGGCCAAAGGCATAGCGGCTTGGAAATATGGCTTGCGGCACGTGTTGGCATGTGCCAATGGCACGTGCGGCCATGTTGACCTAGTTTCAAGTCTTGCAAACCTAGGGCGCTATGTTGGGTGGGCCAAAGGCATAGCGGCTTAGAAATATGGCTTGCGGCACGTGTTGGCATGTGCCAATGGCACGTGCGGCCATGTTGACCTAGTTGCAAGTCTTGCAAGCCTAGGGCGCTATGTTTGGCGTGGGCCAAAGGCATAGCGGCTTAGAAATATGGCTTGCGGCACGTGTTGGCATGTGCCATTGGCACATGCCATGTTGACCTAGTTGCAAGTCTTGCAAGCCTAGGGCGCTATCTTTGGCGTGGGCCAAAGGCATAGCGGCTTGAGATTTGGCATTGTTGCCATGGTGCGCGAGGGTGCGGCTTGGTTTGGCATTGCTGCCATGGTGCGCGATATGCGGCTTGGTTTGGCATTGTTGCCATGGTGCGCAGGTGCGGCCTGATTTGGCATTGTTGCCATGGTGCGCGAGGGTGCGGCTTGGTTTGGCATTGCTTTGCCATGGTGCGCAGATATGCGGCTTGGTTTGGCATTGTTGCCATGGTGCGCGATATGCGGCTTGGTTTGGCATTGTTGCCATGGTGCGTAGAGTGCGGCTTGGTTTGGCATTGCTTTGCCATGGTGCGCAGATATGCGGCTTGGTTTGGCATTGTTGCCATGGTGCGCGAGGTGCGGCTTGATTTGGCATTGTTGCCATGGTGCGCAGGTGCGGCTTGGTTTGGCATTCTTTGCCATGGTGCGCATATGCGGCTTGGTTTGGCATTGTTGCCATGGTGTGCGGGGTGCGGCTTGATTTGGCATTGTTGCCATGATGCGCGGGGTGCGGCTTGGTTTGGCATTGCTGCCATGGTGCGCAGATATGCGGCTTGGTTTGGCATTGTTGCCATGGTGCGCGGTGCGGCTTGATTTGGCATTGTTGCCATGGTGCGCGCAGGGTGCGGCTTGATTTTGGAATTAGGGTTACTGTTGAAAACCCTAATCTGTATTTTGAAAAAATACCCCTATTAATTATTTACACCGAGTTAAATGCTCTTAGTTAATGTGTTGCGGGTAACACTAGGTCATGGGGTTTTACGATTTTACCCTTGTCTAAAAACCACCATCAACACCTACGGTTGGTGATAATTTGTGACTAATAACAAGTAGAAAAGAACATAACTTTAATCATTGTTTAGCAACGAAGAATGATTCCTTGATCTTGTCTCTCTTATTGCTTTCAACTTTATCTTTTAATTGCTTTGTTTATTTTCTTTTGCTTTTTACACCCCCTTTCGTGACAATTTTTACAACTAGAATCTCTTGCTCCTCGTGGGAACGAACTTGACTTCCATTATATTATTTTTAATTGAGTGGAAATATTAATTAATTTGATTGCACCTACGACACGCATCAAATTTTGGAGCCGCTGCCGGGGAGCAGCGGACGATTTTAGTTGTTTTTATTTTTCTTTTTGCTATATTCTTGCTTTGTTAGATTCTATACCGTATCTAACTTAGTTTTTGAGAATCTTGTTTCGGTGTATACCTTTGGTGAATGCTTAAGAAGGGCAGACCGAGTCCAATACGTCTTCGATCCCAGGCACTCAACTAAAGGATTTCATTCGAGCGATTAACACTCCACTTCCTCCTTCTTCATCAAGTGATTTAGACAAAGAGGAAGAAACAATGGCTGATCGTACACTCAAGGACCTAGCTTCTCACAGGCTTGATACACAACAATGGTGTATCCAAACTAACTCAACCTTCGAGATCAAGCCGGGGTTGATTAGAGAGTTACCAAAGTTCCATGGCATGGTGAATGAGGACCCAAACAAACATCTTATGGACTTCTATACCATAGTTATGGCTATGCTTCCACCGGAGACTAATGTGGATGGAGCAATGTTGAAAGCTTTCCCGTTTTCTTTGGCGGGCAATGCTAAGGAATGGTTATATTATTTGCCTTCCGGAAGTATCACAACATGGAATGGTATGAAGAAACTTTTCCTCGAGAGATATTTTCCCGCATCCAAAGCTACTCAAATTCGCAAGGAGATTTGTGGGTTGAAACAACAAGTGGGAGAGTCGTTGTATGAATGTTGGGAGCGATACAAGAGGTTGGTGGCAAGCTGTCCACACCATCAATTTAGTGACGTTATGATACTCCAATACTTCTACGAAGCTCTCAACCCAAGTGATAGGTCTCTTCTTGACGCCGCGGGTGGTGGTGCACTAATGAACAAGACGGTGACCCAAGCTACCGAGTTGATTGAAAGTATGGCGGCAAACTCGCAACAATTCTACACAAGGGATGAACCCATGGTTAGGCGAGTGCATGAAGTTAGTGATTCATCGTCACATCTTGATCAAAGGATGAGTAACATGGAGAAAATGATTCAAAGGATGGCCGCGGTTATTATTCCGGATGATGAGACCGAACAAGTCAATGCTTTATATCCAAATCAAAGGCCGAGGTACGATCCATACTCGAATACTTACAATCCCGGTTGGAAGGATCATCCCAACTTTAGTTATGCAAATAAGCAAGCGGCGGTTCCCAATCCGTATGAGCAACAAGGTGGTTTCCAACAATCACGTTTCCAACCTCAACAACAATTTCAACCACAACAAGTCAAGGAACGTGATTCTTCAATTGATGACAAGCTCAATGCATTGATGCAAGGTATCACCACTTTGGTTCAACAACAACAACAAAAGACCGATTCGGCAATCAAGGATTTACAAATTCAAGTGGGCCAATTGGCGACCGATGTGAACCTATTGAAAGCTCAAGCGTCCACAAAGCTTCCTTCACAACCATTTGTTAATCCAAGAGAGAGCGTTAATGCGATTACTTTGAGGAGTGGGAAACAAGTGGAGCAACCAAATCAACAAGATGAGGTAAATGATGAGAAAGAGGAAATTGAAACCGCACCAAAGGAGAATACATCCCCAACCAACCAACCCGAGGAGACGGTTCCTACTTTCACAACTCCACCTCCGTTTCCTAGCCGATTTGCTAAATCAAAGAAAGACTTGGAATACAAGGATATGTGGGACATCCTTAAGAAAGTACAAGTCAATATTCCACTCATTGAAGCTATTCGTCAAATTCCTCGTTGTGCAAAGTTCTTAAAGGAGTTGTGCATGAAGAAGAAAAGGTTAAAAGGGAATGAAGTCATGAGTGTGGGGGAAAATGCTTCGGCGTTCATTCTCAAGAAACTCCCACCAAAATTAAAGGACCCCGGTAGTTTCAATATACCTTGCACAATTGGTAAAACAAGGTTTACTCGAGCTTTACTAGATTTGGGAGCATCGGTTAATGTTATGCCTTCCTCGATTTATGATTCTTTGAATCTTGGTCCTCTTAAAGAGACCGGGGTAGTTCTTGAACTTGCTAACCGATCTAATGTTTACCCGAAAGGGATTGTTGAGAATGTTTTGGTGCAGGTTAATGAGCTTGTATTTCCGGCCGATTTCTATGTCTTAGACATGAATGATGAGAATTCTTCCAAGTCTACACCTTTTCTATTGGGTAGACCATTCTTAAGCACCGCCGGAACAAAGATTGATGTCCAAAATGGCACCTTGACTATGGAGTTTGATGGTACACTCATCCACTTCAATATCTTTGAGACAAAGAGATACCTAGTGATGTGAAGTCATGTTTTCCCGTGAAAGAGATTGATCCGGGCTAATGAATCTTGCAAGAGCTAAGTCGGGCCGTCGACTTTAAAACAAGCGCTTAATGGGAGGCAACCCATAGGTTTTGTAATTCTTATCCTTTTGCTTTTTGTTATTTCTTTTTCTTGTTCCATAACATGTTAAAATTTCCCACCTTGACTTTACTAGGACGATTCAATTACATTGAGGACAATGTAAGGTTTAAGTGTGGGGGAGTGGTTAAGCATGTATTTATTTAAAAAAAATTACAAATTTTTTTTAAAAAAAAAAAAAAAAAAAGTTTTACATAAAACCTCCAACTTTTAGAGATTTTAGAGTCACTAGCATACTTCTAGGTATGTTTACATAGAGATTTTGACCGACATAATTGAACTTGGAAATGTTAGAGAACTACATTCGGATTTCTTGCTTGTTAGAGTGTTAAATAATGGATTTAATCATGCCGGTGATGTAAATTTGGTGCAGGAAGAAATGCATTATTAGAGTTGCTGATCAATCATTAGTGGAGATTACCCGTATTCATATCATGTGAGGCACCAACCAGAAATTTTTCCATCTACTAAAGAGCTTTCTTTTGAGTGTGTGTCACCATACGTAAATTCCGGGTAGAATGGTGAGCTACCCAACCTCCCACCAATAGAAGCACTACTCTTTGATCTCTTGAGTGCTAATTTTGTCAATCATAAGGGTGACGTCTATAGATGAAAGCTTCCTTCTTGTAGTTCGATTTGCAGTTAGCACCATTCTCTCTCGACAACAACGGATCCATAGAAACACCATCATCATCAACAAGGAGCGACATAAAAATCTACAAGGAAAGTTGGAAAAGTTCAAGGTTTACAAGCAACGGAACGAGAAAAAGAGCAAATTTCAAACTCAAGTAAAGCAACATACAAAGGGCAGATTTTTACATATATGTTGAGGACTTACAATACAATGAGGTAATTATATATCCAAGTATGAAGACTTATTCACAAGAGCGAAGAAAATCAAAAGGTGAGAATTATTGAAGTTTATGATTTTGAGGCGATACAAGTTGTGAAGAATCAAGCGGTAAAATACTTCTCCCACGGTCATGGTTGTATTTAATTTCTCTTGTTTCAAAAAAAAAAAAAAAAAAAAAAAAAAAAAAAAAACAAGAGAAATATTTGTTTCGTTAATAAGCCGTGGGGAAGGAAAATCTATAAGGAAGTTTCAAGCGACAAGGATTTAAGGTAAAAAGAGTTACAAATTGTTAAGGATTTATGAAATTCGAGAATTTATCACCAATAGTTGAAGCCGAAGACGGAAGAAGATCAAGACGAGGAGCGGAAGACGTTTCTATTGGATGTCGTGAGAGTGGTGTTATCATAATTGGCGATCGGATGTGAAGGTGAGTAAGTAATCTCATCCTCGATAATAGTGGTTGATTTCCTTTCTTAGAGATCGTCAGAAAAATGGTTTTTCAAAATGTTAAAAGATGTGGGTTTTTAAAAATATTTCGGAAGTTGTCCTTCCCACCATTCAACGTGTCGCAGGATTTCTCTCTTCATTCCTACCTGCACACATGTGGGAACCATAAAAAAGCCGTCTTTTTGAGTGCAATTATCATAAAATCCTTTTTGGTGAGGCAGAAGTCGAGGCGAAATGCTTATTGATCGTTTCTCAAACACGCATTCTCTCATTATGGTGTGGTTATTTCTCACTCAACATTTAAGAATGAGAATATGTTCTTTAGTATTTCTAACTTCTTGTTACTAGAATGCGAAACTCTATGTCCTCATAACTCTTTGGATGCTTGGGACGCTTGAACGCTTTGAAGTTGTGAGTTTTTAGTTTGATTTGCTCGAGGACTAGCAAAGTCTAAGTGTGGGGGAATTTGATAGGGTGTATAATACATCCTATTTACTATCTATTGTTTATGCTTTCTTTGCTATTTTTCTTGTAAATTATGTATTTTACGCTTGTTTTGAGTTTTGTAGCTACTTTGGAGTCGCACGGAGGAAAAGAAGAAGAAATCACCCAATTTGAGAAAAAAGGGCAAAATTGTCATTTCATGGGCGAACACTATTTGGAGCCAAGTCATGGTTAAGGGGCAACTCTTTTGGAGGAGTACTAAATACAGTCCATCAGAGGTTAAGGGGTTACCAGTTGAGTAGCCCTTATCAGGGGTGACCAGGGTGTCATTATCACCCTTAACCCTAAAATGAGAGAACTCGTTTCTCATTCTTCATTTCATTCTTCCCATTTGAAATTGAGAAAGAGAGCGCGAGCTTGGCGAGATGGAGGAAATTGACATCGAGTACAAAAGAACACTCGGGTTGAATCGGGTGTTGGTATGCTTTGCTATTGAATGGAAAGAGAAGACGATTCAATCTGATTATTGTTAATCGTTTGTGAGAAAAAGGGGATTGATGAATTCAAGTTAGGGTTCGTGCAAATTGAAGAAGGAATAACAACTATGGTCACTGCTATCTTGAATTGAGGAGATGGAATTAGAACAAGAAATCGAGAATACGCTCTATGGAGAAGATGGTGATGAATTTCTGTTGCTGTTAGATTCAGATTGAAATTAGGAACTAGGGTTCCTGAATTGAAGAATGGGTCGTGGCTTTGATGATGAATTAGAGAAGAATCGAGTATGGGTTAGTCTCTATTTTTGAATCAGATGGGTTTATAGTTAAATCAAAGATGGCAATGAATCAAATCGAGAACAACATATGGGTTCTCGGTGATGTTGGTAGCGATCCACTTGAACCCGATGAACCAAAGAAGATGGGTTTTCTTTTGAATACGGGGATGATGCAGAGAAAATGGGTTTCGGTTGAGAAGAACGAGCTCGATCTTGCTTTGGGTTAGCTACAAATTTGAGATCGATGTGTGAGCGGGGAAGCAAGGATTAAGATGGCGGTGGTAATGGAGTGGTTTTAGTGGTGACCGAGATGGGTTCGAGTGCTTGAATCAACTGTGAATGAAGATGGGAAGGCTGTGGGATATGGTGTTGTTAACCAAGATGATGTTGCAGGAGCAGTGAAATGAATAGATGTATGTGCTAGGATTTGAACAGGGATGGAGCTAAAGAGAGGCCTGAACTTGGCCGGGAAAGCCCTGTAAACAGCCGAGACTCGGACGGTTTTCTGCACCGGCGAGTCAACTCGGCGATGTCCGATCCAGCCGATCCAGCTCAGCCGAGTAAGACGAGTCAGACCTGACTTAGACGAACTGACTCAGCTGACTCTTTCTCCCTTTGACTCTTTGACTGACGGATTGACCATTTTGACCGTTAGTCCTAACGGTGGACTGACGGAATATTCCGTCGAATATACCGTTGACGGTGAAGAACTCAGGTGACCAGCGGCGACTATTCCGCCCATAATACCAGATTTCGGGCGACCAAAATTCCAGAATTTTCTATGGACTTCTCTCATGGGTGTGAAGACTTGGACTAGGAATTGGATGGAGAATTGAGCTCAAACTTGGAAAGAGAAGATGGAAGAGTTGAGAAAAACTTGGATTTGGAAATTGAATTGCTGAAGGAAAAGGATTCTATTCCTTGGAAGATTTGGAGAATATTGAAGCCTATAAATAGAGAAGTTTTCTACATCTTTTACACACCTCTTTACACACACAACACTTGTGTTTTTGCTAGCTTTTGAAAATTCTTCTTTTTAATTATTTGTGTGAACTTGAAAATTCTCTTTTTAATTATTATTTTGTGTGAATTTCAAAAACATGAGTAGCTAATTTTCTTATTGATTGAGGATGAATTCCTAGTTCTTAATACATGATTTGAGTTTTGTTTCAATTCTATCTTGAGATTTTTCACATGATTATCGTTTGTTTTTACTAATAGGAATGTTTATTCATTCATTCATGATTGATAGATTGTTTAGAGTGCACGCTAAATTGATTTGTTAATTTGATCTAAAGCTAGTGAAAGTTAGGGGATAAGTAATCGTTTCTTGACTCTTTACATAAGTAGCAAACACGAGACCTTGCGGAGGGATTCCGTGGAGCAATTGTGTGTGAAAACAACGTTAGCAAGTAGACCTTGATCTAAGAGTCTAACTACTAATATTGACCTAATAAGTTCACAAATCTTAATGCGTTTATTTAAATTACATCTAGAGTGATCTACTACTAGGTGGTTTGGTAAATAGAATCCGGTAGTCGAGAACTTCCGTATCCCAGGTGATATAAGGGATTTAGGGGTTTAGCACTCGATCTAGCTTTGCTTTACCTACGGTTGGTGATAATTTGTGACTAATAACAAGTAGAAAAGAACATAACTTTAATCATTGTTTTGCAACGAAGAATGATTCCTTGATCTTGTCTCTCTTATTGCTTTCAACTTTATCTTTTAATTGCTTTGTTTATTTTCTTTTGCTTTTTACACCCCCCTTTCGTGACAATTTTTACAACTAGAATCTCTTGCTCCTCGTGGGAACGAACTTGACTTCCATTATATTATTTTTAATTGAGTGGAAATATTAATTAATTTGATTGCACCTACGACACGCATCAGGCGGCGGCTGTTGCGGCTCAACAAGCGGAGGTTTCCGAGGAGAAAGTGCGTGTGAATCTCGAAAAGAAAAGGCAGGGGTGGTCCCTGTTTCAGTCTGCCTAATGCATTTCCGCTTTCATTTCTTCTGCCCTCTCTTTACTTAATTTGCGCACCATCTTTCTTTTGAACAATTTATGTGTTTGGTTGTTTGTGGTTACTTTTTAACTGTGTGGGAAATTATGTTACTTTAAACTCAGGATTTGCATTCTGCGTTTTCTTCAATTGATTTTATGTTTATTTTTGTTAAACTTTGTTTTGTTATGTTGCGTATAAAGTCCACTGACCTCCATGGCGGGGCATCCTATGTCCTTTAGCGTCTGTCCAACATAGGTTGGGCTCATGTTTGGGTCGCGGCGTTGTGTATTTCCTTGGCAGATCTGTGGTGGAGTGTACGTTTAAATCACGCGTACCTCCCCTTTTTTATTCGGATAGAGTGTGATGGAGTGCAGCGTGTTCCTTGCTTTAGAGGGTTCGACACGCTTATTATCGTTTTGGGATAGAGATGGTGGTGCATGTCTCCCTTGGCTAGGGTTGAGTAGGGAGGGGCGGTGTTAAACGTGCCAACTCCCCCCTTTAAAATTTTCAAAAGATTGGGTAGGGAGGGGGTGGGGTCAAACGCGCCTACTCCCAATCTTGGAAATTCGCAAAGAGGGTTGGGTAGGAGGAGGTGTTAAACGCGCCTACTCCCCCTTTAAAATTTTCAAAAGATTCGGTAGAGAAAGGAGGTGTTAAACGCGCCTACTTCCCCCTTAAAATTTTCAGAGGATTGGGTAGGGAGGGGGTGGGGTTAAACGCGCCTACTTCCCTCTTCGAAATTTGGAAAGAGGGTTGGGTAGGGAGGGGAGGTGTTAAACACGCCTACTCCCCCCTTTAAAATTTTCAAAAGATTGGGCAGGGAGTGGTGGGGTTAAACACGCCTACCCCCTCTTGGAAATTTTCAAAAGATTGGGTAGGGATAGGCGGGGTTAAACGCGCCTACTCCCCTTTAAAATTTTTAGAAGATTTGGTAGGGAGTGGTGGGGTTAAACGCGCCTACTCCCCTCTTGGAAATTTGCAAAGAGGGTTGGGTAGGGAGGGGCGGTGTTAAACGCGCCTACTCCCTCCTTCTATAAGTTAATTGCTCGAGTATTCTTTAGCATTTCATAGCATTTTATGAATTTGTTAACTTGCCAAGTGTCTACGCATCTCGAGTCTTTTCGTAAATTTGTTGGTCAGCCGAGTGTCTATGCACCTCGATACCTTCTGTAAATTCGTCGGTCGTCCGGGTGTCTATGCATCCCGTAGCCCTTCGTAAATTCGTCAATTTTTCGGGTGTCTATGCATCCCGTAGCTTTTGTAGATTCATCAACCGACCGGGTGTCTATGCATCCCGAAGCCTTTCGTAAATTCTTTACCCAGCCGGGTGTCTATGCATCCCGTAGCTTTTTGTAAATTCGTCAGCCGACTGGGTGTCTATGCATCCCGTGACCTTTTGTAAATTCGTTCGCTCTCCGGGTGTCTATGCATCCCGTATCCCCCCATTTCTTTTTGCCAATGCCCTTTTTTTATTATTATTGATTATCATTCATAAAGACAAAGGGAATACAACTTGCCTTAGTTGTAGGGCGCCGTCGTCCGCTGCTGGGTTTTCCAGGGTGAGAACCGCGGTTCTTCATTGGTATGCTTGGTTTACGTATGTCGTGTTCTGTTTTGCCTTAATGACGAGGGAGAGGGTCATGTCTAATTGCTTGTGTAAGGACCCTCAAGCTCGTCAACGCTATTAGACTAGTCAATAGACGTTTTAACCGCTAATGACTCGATTAGTTTACACGAATATTAATTATTAGAAATTAATCTAACAACGATCTAGATACGAAACTAGTGCCATTGGATAGAACTCGAAGAGTTCTGCGAAATTGACTGCTCGAATGTGTCTTTCGGACATCGGACGAAGAAGATATGTGTTATTTTAGGTGAAGGGTAAAATGGTCTTTTCACATTAAAGTGTTATCAAGGCAACCGACTTTTCTTCTCAGGGCACCCTCTGTGGATAACTCAAAAGCGAATCGATAAGGTCGAGGATTTTCTATTTCTCTTTCATTTTCTTTTCTTCTCCTTTCTCCTTCTTCTTCTTCTTCACCTCCCTCAGCGATTCTGAAAGTGTTCTGAGACTTGGAGATCAATAATTTTAGGGGAAACATTAAAGGTTGATTGTTGGTGGTGTTAGAGCACTGCTCGGTCGAACTCGCAAGCGTTGCTATCTCAAGCTTTTTTGTCAAGTTTAGTTGCCAAAACTATAAGTCTTGAATTCTAGTCTACTTATTGTCATAAAATGACAATCCTAAGGTAGGAAAGATATAGGCTAGCTTAGTTAAGGGGCACCCAGCTGTTAAGGGCACCCAGTTTAGCCGTTAATTATTCTTTAATTGTGTTTTGTATTTCTATTTTAGCTAGTTACCACCCGTGCTACTCACACGTTCTGTCCTTGTGAGTGAATGGGTATAAGTCTTGTGGATTGGTCTTATCTCGACCTATGTTGAATTATTAATCTAAAAAACTTCTTTCTCTCCCAAATTTCTTCTCTTCCAAATCTGATCTCTATCCTTAGAGATCGTGAGTTGCTTCTGAGCTAATTTGTAGTGTAGATCACTACAATTGGTATCAGAGCACTCGATCCGAGTGTTCCTGTGTGATTATGGTGACTCGGAAAGGTTTCAAGGAACTCAACAAAAAAATTGATGAAGCTCAGAACACAGTTTCTCCAGCGTTGTTAGCAGGGCTAGGAGGCTTATTTGATTCTAAGTTGGCATCTATGGAAGAAAGGATTCTCAATCGACCAAAGACAGGAGATGGATTGTTTGAAAACCCCTTCAATCATCATCCCCAACCTGTAGACGGAGGTCCAATACTAGGAGGTAATCAAAGAATTTTATCAAACCAAATTTCAAATACTCATAAACCCAAATTCGATTTTCCTAAGTTTGATGGGAGTAATCCTAGATCGTGGATTCGTAAGTGTAATAAGTTCTTTCAATTGCATCTGATGGATGAGGAGCAGAAGGTCATGGTTGCTTCATTACATTTAGAGGGTAAAGCAGATATTTGGTATCAAGACTATCAAGTGGGAAGAGACATAATCTTATGGGATGAGCTTTGCAGCGATATCAATTTTAGGTTTCAGGAGCTTGGTCATGATGATGTGGTACGAGAATTCAATAAGCTATGTCAAGAAAGAACAGTGTTAGAGTACCAAGAGCTTTTTGAAGAGCTCAAAGCCTTAATGATTGCCAAAAATAGATACCTGAATGAATCTTACTTCACTTCTAGCTTTGTCAGTGGACTCAAGGAAGAAATTAGAATGGCAATCCAAATGCATTCACCCTCAACACTCAATCAGGCCATGTACTTGGCCAGAATGCAGGAGGCTGTGTTGGAGAGGACAGCTAGGAAGGCCAAATTTGTCTCAGGACTTCCTCCACTCTCAATAGGCAGTAGCAGCTCTAATATCTTTGTAACTCCTCCAAAATCCAACTCACCTTCTCCCACCAGTGGTGGTATCCTTAAACTACCTCCCATCAATAAATTAACTTATGCTCAGATGAGGGCAAGAAAGGAGAAAGGCTTGTGTTATAATTGTGATGAAAAGTATGAGATGGGTCACAGGTGTGTTAAACAACATTTGTACATGTTGGTTGGTGATGAAGATGAGCTAGCTACCCCTGAAGAAGAATCACCTGGTAGTTCACCAGTCATCCAAGAGCTAGAAGAGGAAGTGGAAATTTCACTACATGCCTTATCTGGTAATATCTCTCACAACACTATTAAAATTCAAGGGATTACTAAGAATAAAAAGTCCTTCACTGTCTTAATTGACAGTGGTAGCACCCATAGTTTTGTTGATCCAGAAATGGCCAGACTCAGTGGTGAATTGATAGAGCCCATTGTTTCCTTACAAGTAGCTGTGGCAGATGGTAACAAGGTGCTCAGTGATGCTAAATGTCCTCAGTTTAGCTGGAAAATGCAGGGTCATAACTTTGCTTTTGATGTTAGAGTTTTAGATTTGGGAGGGTGTGACATGGTGTTAGGAGTAGACTGGATGAGAAATATAAGCCATGTGAAGTTTGATTTTAAAAAAATGACAGTATCCTTTGTCCAAGGTGATAAGAAAATTGAACTCAAGGGGATTACTGAGGAAGTCATAATTTCTTCCGTGTCTGTTGGAGATTGTCGAAAGTACCTCAAGAAGAATAAAAATGGGATGGCAGGGCATTTGTTTTCCATCACAGCCATAGAACCCAACCCTCAAACACCAAAAATTCTAGAACCAATCATCACAAAATACTCTTTTATATTTAATGAACCAACTTCATTACCACTGTAAGATCTCATGATCATCATATACCTTTACAACCAAATGCAACACCACCTAACCAAAGACCCTACATAATTCCTTATGTGGAAAAGGAAGTAGTGGAGAAATTAGTGGAGGAAATGATCAAGTCGGGGGTGATCAAGCCTAGCCATGCATAGTCCCTTCTCTTCCCCCATTCTATTGGTTAAGAAGAAAGATGGGAGCTGGAGATTTTGTGTTGACTACAGGAAGGTCAATGAAATTACTGTTAAAGACAAGTACCCAATTCCAGTAATTGAGGAGTTAGTGGATGAACTCAAGGGGTCATTTATTTTATCCAAGATTGACTTGAGGGCTGGATACCACCAGATTAGGGTGTCACCTGGAGAGACTCAGAAGACTGCCTTCAAGACACATCAAGGACATTATGATTTTTTAGTTATGCCTTTTGGCTTGACTAATGCCCCAGCTAGCTTTCAAGAACTAATGAATGATGTGTTTAAACCTTATCTAAGGAAATTTATACTAGTGTTCTTTGATGATATATTAGTCTACATCCCAGATATGGAGTCACATATGAAGCATCTCCAGCTTACTATAGAGACTCTCCAAAAGAATCAGTTGTTTGCAAATCTCAGCAAGTGTACATTTGGCCAAGATAAGCTAGAGTATCTGGGACATATCATCTCTGGTGAGGGAGTAGCTGTTGATCCCCTCAAGATAAACTGCATGACAAGATGGCCCACTCCTACAACCATCAAAGACTTGAGAGGATTTCTAGGTCTAACAGGATATTATAAAAAAAAAATTAAGAATTATGGTCTCATTGCAAAGCCACTAACAGATCTTTTAAAAAAGAATATATAGCTTCCACTAGGACAACTCAGCTCAAGTTGCTTTTGAAAAATTGAAGAATGTTGTCACCTCCACACCAGTCTTAGTGTTACCAGACTTCAGCAAACCTTTTGAGACCTCAACTGATGCTTGTGACACTGGAGTTGGAGCAATACTGATGCAAGAAGGAAGACCTATAACATACTACAACAAGGGAATGAGACCCAGATTCTTGGCCATGTCCACCTATAAAAAGGAATTGATGACAGTGGTGATGGTTGTAACTAAGTGGAGATCTTACTTACTTGGAAACAAATTCAAAATCTTCACAGACCACCAAAGTATTAAATACTTCATGGAGCAAAGGATTCACTCACTACTACAACAAAAATGGTTAGCCAAACTGTTGGGGTATTATTATGAATTGAAGTATAAGAAAGGGTCTGAGAACCAAGTAGCATATGCATTATCCAGAGTCCACTTGGAAGAGCAATCTTCATGCCAGAGTTTAATTCAACTACAAACTGAATGGTTCACAGAAGTTCATGATAGTTATAAAGATGATACTCATGCAGAAGAGTTAATTCCTAAGTTAACTGTACAAGATGGAGCAGTAGAAAGTTATTCTTATCATCAAGGGGTGTTGAGGTACAAAGGAATGATATATATTGGACAACATGGAGGATTAAGACAGAAAGTCATTCTCTCCACTCATTCTTCACCCATTGGAGGGCATTCTGGAGCACAAGCCACTTACCAAAGGGACAAGTTATACTTTTTCTGGATAGGAATGCACAATGATATCAAGACTTTTGTCAAATCTTGTGATGTGTGCCAGCAACACAAAGGTTTTAATACCAGTCCAGCGGTCCTACTTCAGCCACTTCCCATCCCAGAGCAAGCATGAGAGCACATAAGCATGGACTTCATTCACTGGTCTCCCAAAATCTGAAGGCAGGGAGGTTATATTGGTAGTGGCGGACAGACTCACTAAGTTCAGCCGTTTCATTCCTTTGAGCCACTCCTACACTGCAGCTTTAGTGGCAATGATCACTACAAGCGGTACCATTAAAGGCTTCAAATTGAGGAGGAATCTGAAGCTATCAGCTAAATTCTTTGCGCCTTATCAGATTGAAGCAAAAGTTGGACAAGTGGCCTACAAACTAAAGTTTCCAGGTGATTCCAAGATCCACCCAACCTTTCATGTCTCACAGCTGAAACCCAAACTTTGGGAAGGAGCCTTGCCAGAAACAACTCTACCTCAACTTTCTAAGGAATAAGAGATGAAGGTAAGACCCTTACAGGTGCTAGGCACAAGAATTATCAAGAAGAAAAATTGCTCAGTCAAGCAAGTATTGATTCAATGGGAAGGAACGGAAAACTCTGAAGCTACTTGGGAAGACAAGCAGGCCATAGAGGTGCAGTTTTCAAAAGTGATTCTTGAGGACAAGAATCTAAAGAAGATAGAGCATTTGTCATAAAATGACAATCCTAGGGTAGGAAATATATAGGCTAGCTTAGTTAGGGGGCACCCAGCTGTTAAGGGCACCCAGTTTAACCGTTAATTGTTCTTTAATTACGTTTTGTATTTCTATTTTAGCTAGTTACCACCCGTGCTACTCACACGTTCTGTCCTTGTGAGTGAATGTGTATAAGTCTTGTGGATTTGTCTTATCTTGACCTGTGTTGAATTATTAATCTAAAAAACTTTTTTCTCTCCCAAATTTCTTCTCGTCCAAATCTGATCTCTATCCTTAGAGATCATGAGTTTCTTCTGAGCTAATTTGTAGTGTATATCACTAAACTTATAGCTAAGTCTCAGATTAGGATAATAAGTGTAGCTGAGCTTCAGACTTCACGGCGTTCATCGATTGAAGACGAAGAACTAATCAAGGGAACTTGCGGAACTTCATCAACAAAAGGTATGTGGAGCATTGAACTCATCTATCACTCAAAAGTCTATCTACTCTATCTCCTATTTGAGACAAAAAGTCGTATTGCTATATAGACTTCAATTATACACATTTGTTATTTCGAGCCGAGTTTATCTCGTGTATCTATTTCTCGAAATATGTGTTGGTAAGCTTTCGCTTTAACCAAGTTCATCTTTTATTCTTGACGAAAGTCAAAAGATGATCATGTGAAAATCGCCTTGTAACATCTTACATGTTTATGTGAGACAGTCATTTGATGTAGACTCAGAATGTTTCGTATTGATCATTCGATCACTTGAAAATCGCTTTGAAGCTAATAGTTTGTGTGAGACAGATATTGTCGTCTTCGAAGAATTTTTCAATGATTGAAATGAGGGTTTAAAACATATAACCATGTTTGGATATAAACATAGTGTGTATTCATGTCTGTGTAAAGTCCAAAACCAAGAACCAAAGTATCTGTACCCGTACGCGCACTGGCCGGTTGTTGGAAGTCCGAAAACTAAGTGCGCGCACCCGTACGCGTACTGGCGGAAGTTCATGTTCCGTGAAATTCTGCTGGAGATTGGAAACGCAAAACAAACTCTATCCGGCTACCTAAGTATGCGTACACGTTTGCATACTTAAGTAGGTTATATTCTAAAATCCGTTGTTCATGAACTAATACACACACATATATATATACAGTAAAACCTCCATATATTAATACACTTGGGGATTCATAAATTTATTAATATATGGAGGTTATCAATATAGGGAGGTATACTAGAAAATATAATATTTCTAGGTCAATTGTATGTAAATACTATTAGATAATGTACATACATGTTTATAGTTCCATCACATAAGTACACGTATGTATCTTGGAACTTGTAAGGTTATTATGAATTTTTGATGTTTTCTACAATTATAAAATAGCATTAGGTGTATTAGAAGATAATTCATCAATATATATATATATATAATAACCCAAAAATGCGGTAACAATCCAAAATATTACCTCTTTTTTTAAACAACTAAAAATAAGTAACTTATTTCATCATTAATTTCAATGTAACAATCTATATTTCTCTAGTACGGTGTTGATTATTAATATATGGAGGTAAATTCCTTAAGAATGAACTGAAAAAACACAGTAATATTAAAATGTGGAGGTTATTACTATTTATAACTTTCCCAAGTTGGGACCATAGTTTTTTATTAATATATAGAGGTTATTAATATATGGAGTATCAATATATGGAGGTTTTACTGTATATTAAGGAATGCAATCTTTTGCAAACCATGGATATAATGTTCATGAAATGATTCGAGTGAATCAAAATTGATTTTGCTTCAATTGTATCTTATATACTTCTATGAGAACATAAACAATTGAACAACTCTCTAACTAGTTTCATTTGAGTCATTTGAACTAGTTATGATAAAGATGAATAAGGTTGATATGAAAGTGCTCATATGGCTAACCATTGGTTAACTATTGTTGAACCAACTAGGTGAACACGTTTAGGTACGGTTACCTTTATCTAAATGATGGTTCATTTCATTTGTGTATAACAAGCTAAGTTCGATCTAACGGTTGAAAGATATTAGCTTGAATCTAATCAGGTTTTCATCTAACAGTGAATATTGAATACTTTGTTACCAAGGTAACATTGATTCCAAACCATGATTTGGAGACTATATAAAGGAGAGCTCTAGCAATTGGAAAACCTAATCCCCACACCTCTTATGTGATACTAGTTGCGACTAGAGTCGATTCTCCTTTAACCTTAGGTTTTTCTAAAACTCAGTAGGTTAACGACTTAAAGACTTCATTGGGATTGTGAAGCCAGACACAACTATTTCTTTGTAGTTGCGTGTTCTGATCTTGCTATTTTCTATTGTGATTGAGTACTATCTTCTTTAAGATTTGCTCAAGATTTATCTCCGATAGGCAAGATTGAAAAGTAGTCACAAACATCTTCGTCTCATCGTTTGTGATTCCACAATATCTTTTTTCTTTAATCGATTAATATTATTGTGAGGTGATTGATAATACTTAGTTGTTCTTCGGTAATTTAAGTCTGGTTTATCAATTGGTTCATGTACACCTTGATTTATCAAAAGACGGAACAAAACTCGTAGGTATCTCTGTGGGAGATAGATTTATCTATTCAATAGACTTTTCTGTATGATACAGATTTTTTTACCAAGTCTTCGACTTTGGGTCGTAGCAACTCTTAGTTGTGGGTGAGATCAGCTAAGGGAATCAAGTGTGCAGAATCCGGCGTGGTTCAAGAGGCGTAAGGAACGCGACTGTACCTTGATCAGTGTGAGATTGATTAGGGCTCAATTACATTCCAGTCCGAAGTTAACTGGTAGTAGGCTAGTGTCTGTAGCGGCTTAATACAGTGTGGTGTTCAAATCTGGACTAGTTCCCGGGGTTTTATGCATTTGCAGTTTCCTCGTTAACAAAATTTCTGGCGTCTGTATTATTTCTTTTCCGCATTATATTTGTTTATATAATTGAAATATCACAGGTTGTGCGTAAGTTCAATCAATTGTGAATCCAACGTTTGGTTGTTGATTAAATTGATTGACACTTGGATATTGGTTTTTGATACCGTCCAAGTTGTTTCTTATATTAATCAGGATCACGGATTCATATCTGTTTGATTTGCTGATTACATTAACAAACAAAGATATAACTCTTGGATATATTTATTGATTGAGCTCGCTTTATTAGTTGGTGCTCTCATAATTATATTGGATTTAGTCCATACAGATTGCTAAGTGAAATATTGGGTGAGGTTTTTAGACCCCCGCTTTTTCAGGTGGTGATGTTAATCTAAGTGGTTGATTCAGAGTTACACGAAAACGGAAATTAGGGAGAATCGATTAAGTTTTCTTCTGATATTGGATTTTTATAGAATCAGCAGATGTTTAGAGTAGAAGATTGATGAAGAACAAAGGGGTATTCGGTTGATTGATGTTTTGAAGCTGTTTAAGAAAGAAATTGAAAAAATGATTGAGGAATTGGGTAATCAGCGAATTAGGGTTTCATAAGAAAGTTCTAGGAAGGTTTAGATAATGAAATTGATGCTCAGGAGGATTGATTGAATATGGGTTTTGTGTATTAAGATCAACGAAGAGGATTTGGTATTCAATTTTCGATTCATAGGGAAGGATTTTTGGATTTAGGTTCTCTTTGGAGTTTTTGTTTGAGCAGAGGGTGATATCGAGATTGTAATAACTGAAGGTTAGGAGGGTTGTTGATCATTGTGGAAGCAGCAAATGGAGTATTTGGTCTCGATTGAAGTTGAACTAGATTCACAGAGAAAATGGATTAGTCTTAAGGTGTTGGACTTGTATTTGAGGTAATTGTTCTTCTCTGTGATGTTTGTTAAGTTATGTAGTTATGTTGAAATCAATTATATTATCTGAGTTGAATGGTAGGTGTTATGAATTGATCTCAGTGAATGAGATGTTGCAGGGAGTTTGTTTTATTTGAGTTGAGAATTAGCTGAGTTGTTGTGATTGAGTCATGAAATTACAGGGTTGAGTATAAAATGGATAAGTTGTATACGAGTTGCAGTTAATGAATTTGGCAAAGTATGGATGAGATGATGTTGTGTTTGAATCTGTACAAATTGATGAAGGTGTTTATTTAGTGAATTTGTTATGAGTAGGATGTTGTAATGTCGGTGGTTACGGATATGAGCTATATGAGCTGTTACAGATTGAATGGAACTGTGCTTGTAGATTAGGTTTGTGTTTTGAATTACAATTGTGGATGATATGTCTGGAGTGTAAGTTATGAACTGCCTGAAGTGATAATTATGTTGTTGTTGAGATTCAGTTTGATTGTACATGGCTATTGGTGTTGAAATGAAAAGTGAAGTAGAGATGCAGTGATGTTGGGACTGAGATTTGATTATGGATGAGTTAAAGGTGAGTTGAATTGAAAACTGCAGGTGATAATGGTTAATGAGTTATTGGTGGTTGAAGTAATTGGGATTAAGTCAATTTGTGTAGAAGTGCAGTTGAGTCGTTTCAACCAATGGATGTGATCTTTCTTTTGGATGAATAAAATTTCCTGAGGAAGAGAGCGGACATGGTTTGCCACAAGTCCACACTTTCTGCTTTTAAGTTATCGTACCAAGTAAACGTTGTTCCCGTGAGTGATTTAGGGAATTCTCTCAAGCATAACCTTCCGTTAGAGGCCCTATCATTTATTGCTGAAAAAAATCGACTAAGATGTTCTCGTGTGTTTCCTTGCCCATCATACACTCTGAACATTGGTGATGTGTAGTCTTCCGGGTATTGATACTCGCTAATGTTTGCTGGGTAGGGGTTGCTCATGACGCCATAGTCGTCTTGCCTTACCACGTGGTAATTTGACTCTAGGTATCTTGCCATGGCTTCTCGTGACATTTTCGTAGGCTCGTCATCCTTGTGCCCTTCACTTGCTGCCATTCCTTCGGAGACGTCTTGGTTTGTTATTGTGACCTGCTCCATCCACTCTCTCAGATTCTATTTCCTTTGTGCGCGTGCTTCCGACTCCTTCCGTATGTCTGGCAACGTTAAAGGCGAGGGCTTTGGTGGTTGCGTCATTTGTTGTGCGCCCTTTCCTTGTACCGTTTATGTTTCTTTATTCTGAGATCCGCATGCTATCCGATGTCTATCCGCGCATTGCGCCAGTGCTTCCTCTTCGCTATCTTCATTTTCTTCCTCTATTATTACCTGGTCGAGATCATTGGGTTGACTTGCTGGCTGATTTCTTATCGCGCCTGTGCTAGTGCTTCCTGGGTGCGTCATGGAGAGCTAGGCACAAGCCTCCGGGTGTGGTCGCCAAATGTTGAGGGTGTAATATGATTTTGGTTCTACCCGTCCTAGTGACACCTAATGACAACAATTTCTAGGAATGGTGTGAGAGAGAACTTGCCTTCCTTTGTACTATGTACCTACTTTTATAGGCTTTCTCAAAAGCCCTTCCTTTTATGACATCATGCTATATGTCCTAAACCTCTTTAATTACTGCTAATGCCATTCCTTTTCTAATACAACATATTCCTTTCCTATTAATTCCTCCCCTGTCCTTTCTCCTTACAGACACTTCCGAGTGGACTTGGGCCTTAGTCCCCAAGTCCCCCTTGTTTCATGTTGGGTTTGATCCCCCTTTATGGGCTCCCAAGCCGTGCTAGAGGGTGATACTTTTCAAGTACCTAGACTTGCCATTCCCATTACCAGCAAAGTTATTCCTACAATTCATATTTCTAATATAATAAACTGCAAAATTTTGATAATCAAAAATATAACTAGCATCTTGTTGCTGATCATTGAGCCATTGCTCATGATTCAAAAGCCTAGGCTCAATTTTTACATAAGTGAAACGATGTTGAAATATTTTGAGAATTTTGTGGTTGACAATCGCCACCTTTATGTTACTATGAAAGACGTTATTTATTTTTTTAATGCAAAGAAAGATATATTAATCTTAAGAAGAGTTTACAGAAACCATTTCTCTTCTTATGTGACCAGACATAAAAACTAGAACTGTATTAGACCATTCCTAAGAAATTTTAAATCTTCTTGCATGCTTAGCCAATATATCCGCTCGCTTATTACTAATATGCTGGGAAACCCAGCTATCAAAACTATTTAGATAATGTTTGTAGTCTTCAATAATTCTTTGGTTTCTCCATGACAGACATGTTAATACTCCATTGACAGCAGCCGCGACATTCTTTGACTATGTTTGCAACTTTAAGTGATGTATATTTTGCCCAACATATCGCCTCCAACACATCATCACACTCCGCCTGTTTTGCATTTGGATGTCCAAGTTTGTAGAAGCATTATTACTATTCTTAATAATAATGTAGAGACTTGGAATTCTCTTAATCGTGTGGATGGGGGTTCGGTGTAGTGTTACCAAAAACTGCCCTACATCGTTCTTTCCAGATCCCCCAAAGAGCGCAAGAAGTATGTAATATCAATGACTCATTGTTTTGGGGTAAAAACTGATTCTGCTGTTTTTGGTAATTTGGGGTGTGTTGATGAGAAACGAATTCAAACCCTAAACAAATGCACTGCACGGGATTGTTTTTAGGTTCGAGAGATCAATTTGTAAGACTCTAACCTAAACCAAGAAATGGTCGTTCCAGATTCAATTCAGTCACAAGGTGAAGGAGAAGGGTTGATCTTAGGGAGGGAAGCGGAGAAAGTGTGTGAGATCACAGTGTTGAAGGTGTGGCCTGTTTTATGACTTGCGTATCAGAAAATGGTTTCTGGCTACTTGTGTTGATAACACTTGTGTTCTTGTTGAAATAGGTTGAAATCCTATTTATACAAGTCATTGAGCGCACGCCCTGATCTCGTAGGAAGTGGAGGTGATTAAGCAGTGGAGAAGTGGGGTTTTGTAAGGAGTGGTGATCATCATGTTTCCATTATGAGGGAGAACTGATCGTACTTTCACCCACTACTCCCATTGTTGTTAATCGTCCGTCTTTCCAGACACTTTCTCGTGATGGGCGCGTTGCACGCCGCACGGTGTAAACCGCCAGAATAATACCCCAGCGAGTATCCCCCAGTTTGTATCGAATGAATGAGTCAAGTCACGTGACTTGCCGCTAAAATCAGCACATAGTGATTTCAGGTTAAATAATAATAAATTATTTGTGAAACCGATATTTATAAAGTATTGCTTATAATCGATGTACATAAAGCATCGTTTTCGAATAAGCAGCTAAAAGTAATCGATGTGTCAGAAGCATCACTGTTTTTGAGCTCGAGCGAATCAGTCACGGATTGAGCGTCTTAAAAGTAGCACAACCGGCCCTCTTTGAGTGGTCATTTGAAAACCCCATGAGTGAACTATCACCCGGTCGACCACTCCCCGTGGAGGAGGGACGGATGGTGATCATGATGCCGTTTTGTTAATTTGCTAAAAATAAATCTACACCGTCCAACTAGGCTGGCAAAGTTGGACTGTTGTGATCAATCTACGACACTTATTTACTCCCATTGATGCCACTGTTTAGAGTTTAGGGGCCGCGTGGCTACCCCTTTTTGGGCGAGCGATTCGAGGCGTTGAATGCTTGTTCGACCAGGTCGATCGACCATGCGCAAAGTTGAGTCATCGGTGAGCATGCTGACATCTCCTGGGCCACCTAAAATTAGATCTAAACCACTCAATTTGGCTGGCAAAAATGGATGGTCGTGATCGTTTGCGGTAGTGATGTGTTGCCGCAAAGCAATTTAGGGTTTTAAATACAGCGTGTTTGCTCGAGTTTGGGTAAGCGATTGAGCACTCTATAGACTTGCCGCATGTAAGTCGATCGACTAGGGCACTAGTGGGACCGTCGATGATCATGCTGGCACTTCCTTAACTGTTTGTAGGAGGATCCAAGCCGTCCAACCAGGATGGCAAAGTTGGACGTTCGTGATGCTTCTGAGACCGTTTTGAACGGTCTAGCTCGTTTTAGATTTCTTTCGACAGCGTGACCACTCACGCTTGGGTGTGGCATTTGACGGCGTCGGGGTATGCTAAAAAGAGTTCGACCTGTTAGAGCATTGCTCGGTCGAACTCGCATGCGTTGCTATCTCAAGCATGTTTGTCAGTGTTAGTGATCAAAACTATAAGTCTTGATTTCTATCCTATTTTAGCTAAAGGTCTCGGACTAGGATAGAAAGTGTAGTTGAGCTCAAGACTCCATGGCAATAATCATATAAGATGAAGGACTACTCAAGGAACTTGTGGAACTTCATCGACTAAAAGGTATGTGGGGACTTGAACTTATCTGTCACTCAAAAGTCTATTTACTCTATCTCCTACTCTTGAGACAAAAGTCATTTTGATATATAGACTTTCATTATACACATTTTCTATTTCGATCAGAGTTGAAATCGCCTATCTATTTCTCGAAATATGTGTTGGTAAGCTTTCACTTTAGCCAAATTCATCTTTACCTAGTGACGAAAGTCATGTTATGTTTCAATTACTTTGAAAATTTCTCTGACGAAAAATGGTATGTGAATAACGGCTATATAACGTTCTCTGAGAATATTTCAATGATTGAAATGAGAGTTTAGATTACATAACCTTTGGTAGGATGTAAGCATTGTTGTGGAAACACATATATGTATAAGTCCTTATTCCTTGAACCAAAGTTTGCGAACTTTGTTGATCAAGAGAAACGGAATGTGGCGTGAGCCAAGTCCGCGAACTGGCGGAAGTTCTCGACCCGAGAATTTCTGTTGGAGTTTGTGAACTCCTTCCGTGAGCTTAAGTCCGCGAACCCAGTCCGCGAACTTGAGTAGGTTATATCTAAAACCGGTTGTTCTTGAACTCATTTTTATATAAACAAGGAATGATTTTGCAAACCGTGGCTATAAAGTTCATGAACCGATTCGAGTGAATCAAACCATTTTTGCTTCGATTGTGTCTTGTGTAGTTACATAAGATCTAATCAATTGAAAAACTCTCTAACTAGTTCATTTGAGTCATTGAACTAGTTATAGTGAAGAAGAATATGGTTGATATGAAATTGGTCATATGGCTAACCATTTGGTTAACTATTGTTGAACCAACAAATGTTAATGTTTGGGAACAGTTACCTAAAAAAAAAATTGGACATTTCATTTGTGTGTAACAAGCTAAGGTTTCAATCCAACGGTTGAGAAATATTATCTTGAATCTAATCATGTTTTCATCTAACGGTGAATATTGAATGCTTTGTTACTAAGCTAACATTGATTGCAAACCCTGATTTGAAAGACTATATAAGGGAGAACTCTAGAAACTGGGAAACCTAATCCCCACACATTCTGTGTGATACTAGATGTGCTAAGCTAGAGTCGATTCTCCTTTAACATTTGGTTTCTTCTTCAACACTCATCCATGAAGATATTTGAGGCGGTATCCATAAACCAACTAGCTACCCAGGAGAAAATAGTAGTACGTCCATGTATTGAGCTTCTGCTGCCTGGGATAGAGGTTAAGACAGCTTTAGTGAAATTGCAATCCATAAGTATATGCGCAGTAGTCTCGAAATGGTTCTCGCAGAAAGGACAAACAAAAATTTCTCTGCTCATATGTCTTCTAACTCTTTCACTTGAAGGTACACTATCCGACAAACATTTCCAAATAAAATGTTTGATCCTTGGCATGGTAGGCGAATTCCAAATCTTCTTTTAGACTTTTTCATCAATGAGACTAGCAGTATGATTGGCTTTCTTAATTTCAACAAATTTATGATATGCTGATTTCACTATGAATACACCATTGTTGGTCAGAGTCCAGATCAACCCATCCGAGACTCTTGGGATTCTAATTCTTGAAATCATATTTGTAATATCTCTGTGAAATAGGAAGTAAACAAGATTAGTCTTACAAGTTTTTTGTTCCTTATCAATTAGCTGAGAGACAAAGGAATATTTTTCAGATTCATTAGTAGATTCTTGTCTTGGACTTAGAGGAGAGTCTAGATCTGGGTTCCATTTATCTTTCCAAATGGATATTTTCTCACTATCGCCTAGCTTCCCTAAACTGTTTTATGAAATCGAAATTTCTATGAAGGTTCTTTCAGCACCAAGTCGTATTCTTTTTATCTTCAACATGTATAAAAGAGCTGTTAGGGTAATACCTGGCCTTGAGAGATCTATCTCATCTGGTCAGAGCTATTGGATAACTTCCAAGACGTCTTACAAAGCATTGCATTGTTAAAGCACCCAAGATCTCTGAATCCGAGTCCACATGCCCGTTTGCTTTTGCAGAATTTCATCCAAGAAGTAATACAACTTCTTTTTCCTTGTTTCAGAAAATTTGCCTTTGTATCTTATTCATGACTCCAATGGTAGAATTTGGTAACTTAAAACAAACATTTGATGTAAAGCCACCACATTAAGGATTGTTTTTAAGTGTTGTTCCTCCCTTTTGATTGGTGAATTTACCCATCCATTTAGAAAGTCTCATTTTCATATTATGAATCAAACTAGAAAAGGAGATTGTTTTCTTCCTATTAAGAATAAGAGGGATGCTCATGTATTTCTCATTAATATCCATCTTCTTGACCTTTGATATTCTTGTAAGAAGTCGATAATGTCTTAAATGCAGGTTCTTTGAGAAGTATATCTAGAATTTATGGAAATTCACTTGTTGCCCAGAACTTTTCATGAAAGCATTAATACCATCAATTAAGTTATTTGCATTGTTTGTTTTCTTTGTTATTAATGAATGAGTTAACTTTGGTGAGAGTTATTACAAGTGAAAATGCGGGGGTACCAAAATACACCACCAACTTTTTCTTAGGAAACCTGTATGGACTAAACTCACATACAATTCCGAAAGTTACAACTTAATGAATCTCAATCAGGAATTATATGAAGAGTTTATATCTCTTTCGCTCACAATCAATATGTAAACGAAGACAAATACCGTGAGATTACTTGGATGATCAAAAGATAAATATCCAAGATCAATCAAGTTGTATCCAACAATTACGATGGATGTATCTACTTTGTTTGATTTACGTACAACCTGTGATATTTCAATTATAAAGATAAACAATATAATGCGGAAAAAGAAATAACACTGACACCAGAAATTTTGTTAACGAGGAAACCACAAATGCAGAAAAAACCCGGGACCTTGTCAAGATTTGAACATCAAACTGTATTAAGTCGCTACAGACTCTAACCTACTATCAAAACTTCGGAATGGAATGTAGTTGAGACCGAATCCACTATAGCAGTAATTCAGTTACAGTCGCACTCCTTACGCCTCTTGAATCTTGCAAGACTCTGCACAATTGATTCCCTTAGTTGACGTCCTTTACAACCTAAAAGTTGATTCAACTCAATTGAAGACGTTAAACCAATCTTCCTCCCACAGATAAGCCTATATGTGATTTTCGTTTTGATCAAAAGATTAAGGTGAGATAGGAAATCGTTTGCAATAGATAAAGTCTAGTAAACCTCAAAATCCAGTATTTACGGCTCCCGAAGAGTAACCTAGATTATTATTCACATCACAAGTAAAACCTACTCCGATTTCAATAATGAATCGTTATAGAGGAACATACATGTGGAATCACAAAGTCTGAGACGAAGAAACTTTGCGATTTCTATCTATTTTGCCTGATCGGAGTTAGAATCAACAATCAGTAGAAAGATCAGGATACACGAACTATCAAAATAAAGATAGTTGGACCTGGATTCATAAATCCCTAAGCGAAGTCTTTATAGTCGCTAAACCTAAAAAGGTTTAAAGGAGAGGACGACTCTAATTTACAACTAGGATGCACAAGAAAAGTGTCGGGGATTCAAATATCCCAGTTGCTTGTGGTTCTCCTTATATAGACTTTCAAAACAAAGTTTGCTTTAGATTTAAGCCGCGGAAAATTGATCGAACACAACTCCAAAGTCTCTCATAAGATTTCCAACCAAATTGGTGGACATCTGAACCGGTTTTATCCCTGCATGTTCTTGAGAAAAGTAACAAGATATAGTGACAGGATTATTGTAAAACTCAACAAATATTGTGGGAGCACCACCCTCAATCTTCTTGTTATCTTCCATCTTCTTGTTATCCTCCTTTGTGTTGTCTGACATCCCAGAAGTATTCATAACTTATGAAGATTCACGAGTTATATCAGCACGTGTATATCCTCAAAGGTTGGCGTACCTTAGGTATATATAAACACAGTTTCTTGGTCAAAGAAACTGGAGGAAAAGAGATCCTTTTTCTAGAATCTTTTAAAGTGGATTAACTCATTACTTACATGGGTTTAAACCGATTATGGGATCCACGCGGTTACGGGTTCGTGAGCTCATGGAGTTCGTGACCAAATTTATTTCCAAGTCAGGTCATGTATACAATATCAACATTGTTTTTAGATCAATAAATGGGGATTAGATCACAATATGTAGTCAATATCCACATCAAAATATGTGACTGGATCAAGGATAAACCCTATGATGATACTCAGAGCCATGATTTTTTTTTTTTTAAAAAGAGAAAATATGCAAAAAAACAAGATAAAATATATGTCAAGAAGGAAATAGTTACCTTTCTTGGACAAGTTGTGCATCCTCCTTTTTATAGGAGGATGCACTATTTACCATAATCAAGTTATGTTATGATAAGCATCCAACAAATGCCCATCATGAACAACAAGATTTTTCGGTATAGTTTCTTGTTTAGCACCTGTTATATCTTTAACGCAGTTTATTTTAGGTGAATTACTGAAGGAAGGAGAAGTAGAAAACTTACCTGCACATAGTTGTTTCCTTGTCCTTCTAATGCCTCGTCTTCATCGGTTAACCTGCGTTTTGAGATCAGAAATCTTATGATCAATTCCCTTTTGAAGATTCGTAACTATGCAGTTATGAGTCTCTGTAAAAGATTTCTTCGAATTGAAGTTATCTTTCCTTTTTCCACACAATTTGAGAGTTCAGGCACAATTAATAATTTGGTGCAAGGACTTTTGTAAAACAGAAATCGTATCTCGCTCGGTTACTGATGAAAAATCTTCGGAGAAACTTTTCGTCTGGAAACAAGGTTCCACAAGAGATGATTTTCTTTTAGATTTATTCTTGCAAGGTTTCTTCTGACATTCATGTTTACATAGGAGGTGTTTTTTCTCAGATCTAACGAGATCTGATTTACTTTTCCTTTGTATACTGGATTTTCTGACATATATAGATACATGAGGATTTGTACTTTCTAGAGATATTTCCGGAGAGCAAACTGAGTTATCTTTTACATGACCACGTAATGGTTTTAGTCTAGACAACTCTTTTTTCAAGTTCTCAATCATTGAAAGTGCTTGAATTAGATTATCCCTTGATTCATTTAATTTTGTCTTCAAGAGATTTTCTATCGCATTACTTTCTTCAAGTATTTTCTCAAGAAAAACATTGCTTCACCTATTTTGATTGAAGTAGTTCTTCAAGAAGAGTAACTCTATCATTAAGAAATGATTGAGAGCACGTTTCTTTGTCAGAGTCCTTGACAGTAGAAGCACAGACAATTTTATTCATAGGTTTATCATGATAGTCAATGAACCTATTGTGTAACTATTTTCTAAGGAAGTTTGATGATATACTCTGTTGTACACTCAAACGAGATATAATGCCGAACATTGAAACATCCTTTCCCGTGCTGGTTTTTATTCTGGGAAGTACGAACCATGAGTCTTTTCTTGGTAAATTGAAAACCATACTTTGACTCATTGATTACAGGTTTAATTGCTTTCAAACACAAACTTATTAGGTTTTCCGTTTTTGCCTGCTCTGATATCAACTGAAAATGCGGGGGTACCAAAATACACCACCAACTTTTTCTTAGGAAACTTGTATGGACTAAACTCAAATACAATTATGAGAGTTACAACTTAATGAATCTCAATCAGGAATTATATGAAGAGTTTATATCCCTTTCTCTCACAATCAATATGTAAACGGAGACAAGACTGTGAACCTGACTATACCTTGAGAGTACTTGGACGATTCCAAAGATCAATATCTAAGATTAATTAAGTCGTATCCAAAAATTACGATGGACGTATCTACTTTGATTGATTTACGTACAACCTGTGATATTTCAATTATAACGATAAACAACATAATGGGGAAAAAGAAATAACACGGACACCGGAAATTTTGTTAACGAGGGAACCACAAATGCAGAAAACCCCGGGACCTTGTCTAGATTTGAATACCAAATCGTATTAAGCCGCTACAGACTCTAACCTACTATTAAAACTTCAGATCGGAAAGTAGTTGAGACCGAATCTATCCACGATAATTCGATTCTGATCGTGCTCCTTACGCCTCTTGAATCTCGCAAGAATCTGCGCAATTGATTCCCTTAGGTGATGTCCTTTACATCCTAAGAGTTGCTTCAACTCAATTGAAGAATTTAAACCAATCTGCCTCCCACCGATAACCTTATATGTGATTTCCGTTTTGATCAAAATTCTAAGGTGAGATTGGAAATCGCTTGTAATAGACAAAGTCTAACAAACCTCAATATCCGGTAATTACAACTCCCGAAGAGCACCCTTGATTATTATTCACCTCACAAGTAAAACCTACTCAGATTTCAACAAAGAATCATGATAGAGGAATATACATGTGGAATCACAAAGCTTGGGACGAAGAAACTTTGCGATTTCTATCTATCTTTCCTGATCGGAGTGAGACTCAACAATCAATAGCAATATCATGATACACGAACTATCAAGATAAAGATAGTTGGACCTGGATTCGCGAATCCCTAAGCAAAGTCTTTTTAGTCGCTAAACCTAAAAAGGTTTAAAGGAGAGGGCGACTTTAGTTGACAACTAGGGCACACAAGAAAAGTGTCGGGGATTCAAAGATCCCAATTTCTTGAGGTTCTCCTTATATAGACTTTCAAAACAAAGGTTGCTTTAGATTTAAGCTAAGGTAGATTTGGAATCAAGCAATCAATATCTACCGTTAAATGAATTTTTGATTTGAGATTTACACAACAAAATACACACTCTGGTTAGGATGGACCATAACCGAACCGTGTACAATGACTTGTTCATGAAAGTTTTGCCGAAACTAGCCAGATAAACTATAAGCTTAAACATTTTCATATAACACTTTATGATTTTAATCTTGAGTCACAACCATATGTTATAATGTGATCAAATATGTCTAGACGTATTTTTTAGAGAGTTGTTCAAATGTCGATTATCTCTTAGAAATAATTTGATGCATCTGAAAATATTCGACAGGGTAAGTACGTGTACCTACTTCCAGTTCGTGAGTTATTTTGTCATGGTACGTGTACCGGTTTTGTATATCCTTAAGACAAAAACGAGTTCAGGAGTTTACAAAACTTTTTCGGTCTGCATACTAGGTATGTGTACCAACCTGAGTTCACAAGTTCACAGAACTTTTTGGGTTTGCACACTTGGTATGCGTACAAAAAGTATTTGCCGAACTATAGCTATGCCGGTACGTGTATCGGGTACATGTACTGCGGCTCCGGTTCTATAACAGTTTCTCCAGTATGTAAGATGGTACGTATTACTGATAGATACATTTTTGTCTAATTTTGTCCTCAATTTTCTGTATTGTTGGTACTCGATTTTGTACTTATTATGGTGTTTTGTGTGTTTATAGGTATTTTTGGGAAATAAACTTTTTTGGAAAAATCGGATCGAAAAGTTGTCTAAAGCACCCAGAGGAACGTGTTATTCAGACTCTCACTCTTGGATAAGGGGCAGCCAAATTACTAAGGGGCGTCCTAATTACTATCCGCACCCATACAGCAAGTTAAGGGGCACTTTCATCTTCAACATTTCAAATTCAAGTTTCTGGCGGGAAAATCTGGTTTCAAAAGAACCAGAATTAAGGTTCGGATTTTGAAGGTGTTCCGGTGAGACTCATTGGCTGCAATTGTTTGGGAAGTTTTGTTTGAGCATCACAGGCATGGTATGATCGTCGGAATCGACTCAGATTGGCTGGATAATCCTGTGGAAGAAAACAGGGAATGTGCAGTTTATTTCTTTGAAAAACCGAAACTGTATTTTGGATTTGGAAGTTGTCTAGGGAGATTCAATCGTTGCAATATTTTGTGTTGGGCCTGTTGCATCAAAACAGGACTTATAAGTCCATCAGAGTCGAAGAAATTTGGCTACATCGTCGGAGAGAAGAAATCAGGGAGTTCGTGTATGGAGGAGACAGTGAAGGGATTACAGCGACTTTAGACGTGTGCTGCACGTGTTTGGGTACATTTTCATTGCTGCAGAAGCGTGAAGGAGTTAAACATGGATATTATGCACGTAATTGACATCTACAGATACGTGATTAAAGAAAAAAAGGAAAGAAAAATATTCTGAGTTAATGCCGAGTAATAGAGAAGAATTTGGAGACATTACTGCGAGATATTTTGGTCCTGTTGAGTATATATAGTGTGCTGGGGACTCAGAGAAGGAATGGGGAGTTTGGGGAGTGAGCACAGAACGTAGAACAAAAAAGTTGCAGAGCTTTCTGCACTGCGAGAAAAGAGAAGAAGAGGAAGAACATTGGACCTGAGAAGACAGTCGCAAAATTGTGGCATATTCTACAGCACCACAGAACTGTCTTTATTTCTACAGTCTTATAATTCTGTAACAGTGTCTGCTACGCTTATAAACGTTGCAGTTTCATTGTCTTATTCTTTTTGTTATATTTCTCCTTTGTAAGCACATTTTAAGCAATGAAGAACCATTTCAAGCGACCTAAAAAAACAGAGTTCATTCCAGAAAATGAACTCCATATAAAAACCTAAAAACATAGAGTTCATTCCAGAAATGAACTCCATATAAAAACCTAAAAAAACAGAGCTCATTCCAGAAAATTAACTCCATATAAAAACCTAAAAACACAGAGTTCAGAAATAAACAACATGTGTTTCCATGATGAGAAGCTAAACCCATCCTCTGGGGCGACGGAGGAAGCCAAGTTTCACAAATGTGGTAATTTTATCAATTCTTGTTACGACTATTTGCACTATTATTCAATTGATTTATGAGTTTCATTAAATGGTTGTGATTACAATTGATGGGTCATGCTTAACTTAGATGTTTTGATGTCCCATGCTTTAGTTTTACACCCATTACTTTCGAAATCTACCTTAGGCAATGAATTAGAGTCAATAAAACTTTATCATTTGAGCTTTTATTGTTTAAAATTGATATCTGAACCATATGAGTGCGGAAATTGGTGGAATCCTAGTCCCAGTCTCTCCATAATTTTCACAAACACCTTTTTATATTTGAGTTTGCTATATTCTTAGTTTTATTAAGTTTAAAAATCGAACCTTCACAAGTCTCAACGAACCTTTTACTACAACATCATTGAAAATACCATCATATACTGTCTTGTATCCAGATTTACAGTATTTCTATATCTCTCTAATAATCAATTTGAAACATTCCTGAATAACATCAATGACACATATCACTATTCCAGGCTATTTTCAAATGATAATCTTGAATCATAATTTAGGTTATAAACAATAAATTGTTTTTAACCAAATTCATCAAGTATGAACAAATATTCTTAAGCTTAGTCAACATATTTCGAAAATAATTAATCAAGATAAACTTGACTCGAAATTTATGTTGTGCATGTAAAGTCCACTTTAGTCATGCGACATAGTCTCATAAATAGAAAGGTGAAAACTTGAGTAATAGGTGGTTCAATCTTCACTTACATTTTGTTGATGAAGTTCTCCAAAAGCTTCGGTTGATCTTCGCCTTCAAACGGTAGAACGGAGTGATGTATGATACTCAACTACACACTTCTATCCTAATCCGAGACTTGACTAAATGTCGACTAGAAATCAAGATATAGTTTTGATCAATAAATTTTGACAACAAGGTTGATATAACAACACTTGTAAGTTCTACCGAGCAATGCTCTAACAACAATGCTTCTATGATAAAGAGTGAGCTATTTGTTATTGATGAATGAGGTAACTTTGGTGAGAGTTATTACAAAGCTTCCATAGGAAAGAGTGAGCTGTAGTAATGGCCAAACAAAGGATTGACACTAATCAAGCTAATAAACTAAAACACTTGACTTGGCCACTATAATATACATCCAAGAACAACATACCATGCTACTCCTAAAAAAAAATTAGGAGGTGCATCAAGGGAACTAATAGATCATTGTCACTACTTTACGCCCATATGTCTTCTTTTCTACTACTGGGCTTCTCTAGTATTAATTGGGCCAGTAATATTGACGACAAGAAATGATCCAAGAAATCTACTGATAGTTTTCACTATTGTATTTCTTGGCGTTGTTGCAACTTACCATGGTAACATGTCTTAGTCCTCAAAAAAAAAAAAAAACTAGTTGGGCCTCACAAAACACAACAGAGTAACATATTACCAGGGAGTGTATCCAATTCTATATAAGATTATATTTTTTATGTTATCTCATATGGAATTTAGTACACTTTCTAGTGATTTGGTACCCTATCAGCAGCCATGAAAACGGGGAGGGACTCTATTATTTCCTAACGAGAATGCATACATTACATGTACACCTTCTCATGACAAGGTAAATGCTAATGTGTAGAAAAACACTGCCTAGTTTTAGGGTAACAAAATTCGAGTAAATTAATTAAATTACTTGATTGAATTTGTCAGGCAAAGATTACTTTGGTGTATATATGGTGACAAATATTAAGCAAAATCATATTCAGGGCAAAGATGTGAATCATTATTGTCTAGAGAAATAGATAGAGTTTGATGGTGAGAGTAAGTTTCAAGCAATGCCAATGAGCAAACATACATATATAACCAAACAGTAATTCAACAACCAGATCTTTAAATCAATAGCTACTACTTATGCATGGACAAATCTTTGGAATCTTGAAAAGTTTGTTTGCTTGTTTTGATATAAGGGCTTTTGTGTTCATCAAAGGAAATAACTTGTCAACAGATCTTTTCTTCTAGATTTCTACATTTATAAAGCTATCGACACTAAACCCGTGTATACAGCATGCAAATGTTAGCCATAGTTTGCAAATTCATACCACATCCACCCTTACATATTGCAATTCCATTTTACATTTTTGAGAAAGAAAAAAAAGGACGTACTTTTTATTACCATTATTATTATTATGTGACCATTTTACATTTATTCCTTCTTACTTACTTTTTACTGTTTTCTTTTTTGGATGGTTAAAATAAAAGAATTGTCGACAATGTCACTTGAGCCCAATGGTAACGTCACAAGACTACCACCGATTTAAGTTCAAAGTTATCAAACTTTTTATCGATCAAAAAAATTTTTATCGATTTTTGACAAAAAAAAATAATAATAAATAAATAAAAATGTTGATTTTTAAATAAGTAAAAATGTTGAGAAATGATAAAAATAAATAATAAATAAATAAAAATGTTGGAGAGTTCCCGGTAAATAAATAAGTAAAAATGTTGGAGAGTTCCCGGTAAATAAATAAGTAAATAAATAAATAAATAAATAAGTAAAAATGTTGGAGAGTTCCTGGTAAAAATAAATAAATAAATAAGTAAAAATGTTGGAGAGTTCCCGGTACTGGCTCCCAAGCCTAAAGGTTATAAGAATATTGGGCTTCCAAGCCCACTTTATCTTACTTGCACCTCCTAGAAATAGTTTTGCATCTCCTTAGTAGTCTCGCTCCGCCCCTGCGGCTTAGCCTATTCTCACATAGCCAACCCAACTGGCCTAGTTCTCTCCTCGAGGCTCGCGCCGCCAGTGGTTTCGAAACCTGTGGTCAAGTTTTACACCTCTAGAGACTTGTTATAATTCTAGTCATTATCATAAGGTAGGGTGAAGGCTCCTTATTGCATTTTTGATGTGTTGTGTCGATAATGATAACATTTTGATACTTGATACACACTACTACTCTTACAAGTAACTAGTAAACTCAATACACACTAGTGCTATTGATGACAAAGAAACAATATTAGTTTATCAAAAACAAGGTTGGTCCCCTATATTTTTCTAATGAGATCTAAAAAAGACCAACATGCTTTCAAGTAGCCCATTCTTCAAAATCCCACGAACATAAAACTTGTGGTACCATTTTTTTAAAAAACAAAAATCCCATATTTCCCTCGAAAATACTAAATTAAGACTAAGAATTTGTCTTCCTCCATAGGGTCCAAAATCCAAATAGTGTGGAGGAACTTGTTAATACAAAACCCTAGGAAAATTCTTCTTGGGTTTGGTATTAGAATTCCAAGTAGAATTATGGAACTTTGAATTTGGTTTTTGAAAAGAGAAGTCATGACTTATATTAGAAGTATGTGTGTCTGTCTAGTTCCCTCGATCCCCAATGTCGCGTGTTCTATTCTTCTTGGGTTTCTAATTAGGGAATATGTGGTGACTATATGGAAGCAACTTGTCTGTCATCTCCATGAGTTTTTTGCTTGCATAATGGAGCATGTTGGCTTGCATTTAGGACCACCCCAACCAACCAAGTATGCGAGATTTATGACACAATACAACCTAACTTTTATTAGATTCAGGAATGCACTAGTTTTCTAACAGGAACATGGAACTTTGGACTTTGGAGGACAGAACTCTGTAAGAAGAATATATTTCTGAAAATTAGTTTTTAAGTTCTATAAGAAAATTAGTATTAAAAGTGTGAGATATCGTGAAAATAATCATGTTAAAGGATCCTTCTACACTATTGCTTGATGAAATTAATTTCCTGGAATTAACTAAGCATTGTGCCTGAGTTATAACCCGGAAAATGAAACTTCCGGCAAGGTTTGCAGCTATATAAAGTCCTTCTTCCGAGTTAAACTTTCTTCTCTAAAACTAAACTGAAAAACAAGCACACAGAACTCAAGCTAAACAGCTTACTTTTCATGATTCTTAGGAAATAATGGTTCCCGGTCAAACACCACCCCTTAGTCTACTGTGGAGTGCCAATTAAGAAAGGACAAAGACATAAAAATGGATCCTAGGCCGACATAAGACCACACGTACGATAAACTGGGTGGTTCTATCTGGTCTGTATATCATCAAAACCACAAAGAGTATTTTAAGGCTAATGTTCCCTCCTTAATTTACTTATACTCTTACTTGCACAATAATTAAGCAGAATGTTATTTATTCCAATTATCCACTTGTTGTTAATTTTATTAGAGTAAATCTCTCGTACAGTATAATCATATGCGTAATGAAGCATCAAGACTACAAAAAAAAAAAAAAGGGTTGCCAAGGAGGACAACCGTTAATCGATCTCGGGGACTCACTATTCACACCATTTGGGTATTAGTATGGGAAAAAAAAGGTTTAGTCCAAAAACGCGTCAAAAAGTACCGATTAGTCCATCCCGATTTAACTAGGTACAGTTTAGCCCAAAAATTATTTAAAATATGGAAAATACACAAATAACCTTCCTGATTTACAATTTAATCGAAATATTTACACTTTAATCTAAAGTGATTATGATGATGTCAGCAACTTTAAATAATATAAAAAAAAAATTAAAAAAAAATTATCTTTTAAACCGCTCGTCCAAAATTCACGAACTTTATATATTCGGAAAGCTCTTTCCGAGAGCTACAAAAAGAGTACTCATTTGACTATATAATTCTCATTTTTAAAAAATCTTAGTTTACATTAGTGTACAAACATGTGCACATCTACAAAAATCCAGAAAATTCAAAGACAACACAAGATGCACTCTACTACACACCACATCCAGCTGGAAATTTGTGAAGAACAATTAGGTTCTTGACATTTAACTACCTAGAGATATCCATTATAAGGGTCACCATAAGGTGTTATCTCCATGATCCACCAAAGAACTTCGCATTTCCTATGCAGAAGGTTGTTAATTGATGAATTCTCAATCACCCCAATTCTACGACTTCATGGGGGTTATTTTCCCTGATAAAACAAACACATAAAGAGTTAATATAAGGGCTACAAAATGTAAGACTACAACATCTCCTTAGAGTGCTTGTAGAAGAGTCAATATAAGCTCACTGGCATACATCAGATTCTGTAATCTAATGGCTTATCCATCTATAAGAATCTAGTTGTATAAGTAATATGCTAGGAGAGAAAGTATGTCAGTACCACTTACGCCAATTGCAGTTGTGTGACCATTCCCTTCGTCGTGAGCTTAAACATGTTTTCCTGGCCAGAAGAAGTCATTTACCACCTGCTAAATCAAGCCAAAGTATGATCAAACCTGACATTATTAGTATTTTCTTGTTTTTATGCCTAAGTCCACGACATAGCTAGGTGTACCATGAGGATAAGAAAACCAAACAAACCACTCGGTTTCATAGAAGATATACGACACGAACCTATTACAGCAAACAAAAACAAGTGTGATCAATTCAAGTAAGTCATGACCATTGAAGGTTCTCGTTAGCATTATCCCATATTTGAAAGAATACCAGCAAAATTTCCAGTGCTAAACCCAATCAGTTTGGATATTTTGATATTCACCATCTTCGGGGTACATGAAGGAAACTGCAACAAGGAAGCTTTCAGTGAATAAAAATAAAAAACTACAACTGAAAACAATGTGCAACTTGATAACTAGAAGTATATGTTATACTCGTTGAATTCTGTGAAATTGAGATGGCCATTGGTATATATGTCTGCGATGATAAATTTTTCGTTCCAACACCCTGGTTTGTCGTGCATTTCGTTGTTCATATATGTTTTACACCTTGTTTTTATGCATAAGTCTCTGTCTCTGCCTTGCAACCATTTGCTTGCTGAAAACATATTTTCAGCAGAAGCGGAAACTAAAGTCACAACATATCCATATACAGAGCTAACACAAAAAAATCTAACCTTTAAATATTCACTACCAGCAAGAGACATTGCACGATGAAAGCCTCATTAGCTGACTGATCATGATCGACCCAGTCCAGATTGATCCTTCAACCTCTTGCAGAAAGACCCGTGTTATTCACATATCTTGGGGGAAGATCTGTATCATCAATTGCTTGTCACAAGTAGAACATAGCAACGAAACTTCTAGTCTTGTCCGAAACACCTCACAAACGAATCTATCTTGTTCAAAATATTTCACATTTAACATAATTCTAAAGTACACACATATATTTTACCTCCATAAACCCCTAATACTAACTAGAAACTAACGCATACATAAGCTTATGGGATATATGTCCACCATCTTGTGATTTTTATCACATGTGCATAACAATGTACACCTATATTAAAAAGTGCACAACAATATACACTTGTTTTACAGGTGCGCTATTATATACACATGTAATGTCTATCACATGTGTACAACAATGTACACTTATATTATAAGTGTACTAATATGTACACATGTAGTTTCTGTCATGACCAACACTCGGCGACTCATAGCATCACTGATACGACATCCAAGAAATGAAAAAACATTGTTCACTAAAATATGTTTAAGAGTCTTAGAGTGGGCTACTATGCACATATATAATTTCTGACACATGTGTACAACAATATACACATATATCATATGTGTACCAATACGTACACATCTAATTTCTATCATAACCAACAGTCAGTTACTCTTCAATAGCAGTTGAGCACTAATCCAACTATACATGATTTGCTAAACCAATTCAAATGGCCCTTTATTTTGCTGTTAACACATATAAATATTAGGTACATGATTAGAATGTCATGTGATATTCGTCACAGTGGGAAATCCCAATTTGAGATCAACTCACCAAGAGCAGACCCTGAGCAGCTTCATCAAGGTTAGGATCAGATAACGTCTTATGGGGAGACCAATGTGGATATTCATCTCAATTCATTAGCTTGCTTACCACTGGCCATTGATATTCAATTCATTAGCTTGCTTACCCCTAGTCATTGATAATCATTTGGAGTTTCCAGCAAGCAACCTAGCATGTACGGAAAATATCAGTCAGTTTAACAACTACTTTTGGTAGTACTATAAGTTAGTTACCTTCATTGATCTACGTATAGGAAAATTTTTGGAGTTTAAAGACCTTAACTTAGAGCACTACTAAACAGTAGACATTAGTTATAGGTTGGTTATGCAACTTAAGCTAACACTTCCACTCCTTGGTCAATTTTAATCACTAACTCAACCTTTATACAATACTCAAAAATCTATGGCATGAACAAAAAGATAAGACCTCATTCAAGTCTTGGGGGAGACCGATGTTTAGTTGGTTAAAACTCAACAACACTTTAATATAAACATGTAAAATGTCATATATTTGTATATAAATGAAGAACTATTTAATAAGGATATTTTTACATAATTTCCCCATAAGTCACTACCCAGGCATCTTCACAAGGATTTGATTGTACTCTGGCCTTGATGTCTACATTCCAATCAACACAACAACACACATAAGAAGTTGAATGATTAACATGTCTTTGCGGTACAAATTCATATTCAGGAATGTAATGGCAATCAATTTACACACAGCAGCACGTACCCGTTACATTCTTGGGTTATATAACTAACAAATGATGCTTCAAAAGAATGCATCATGAGATGTACAACTATGTGCACACTAAAAATCAACATGTGTACAATTATGTAAACATTAAGAAAATAGGTGTACAACTATGTGCACACTAAATATCGACATGTGTACAATTACGTACACCTTAAAAATTAACATATGTACAACTATGTGCAAATTAACAATTCATCAACAAATGTGCACAAACTGGTTTCCACTGACTCCTTCATTCAAATCATGAAAATTATGTTCCAAAATCTACTAAGAAAAACGATGATCACATATCGAGTTGTGAATTAAGAAATGCATATTAAATGGAATCAACAATTTCTTTTTTGAAGACGATGATCACATCCCATCCATGATTTTGTCAATGTGATTAGCATTAGCACCAAATGAATTAACAAGATCAACAAAGAATTTAAAAAACAAGGTTCAAAGAAAAACCATGAACAATGTACCCATCATATTGACAATTAACATGTGTGTATAACTATGTACACATTACTGTTTACTACCCAACTTCTTTAACCATTCAAAAGGAAAGTAACATAATTATATATTACTGATTTTTTAAGTCCAAATATAGCTTACTATTGTAGATCCTCCCAGGTCTAATGCCATCCTGAATTTGAAAACTAAGGTCCACAATTTAATAGTATTGAGAAAATTTACGTTTTACTGCAATGTAAATAAGCATATTTTCATATAAGCATATCGATTATCGCAACAAATTGACAATCATTTCCAGTAACTAGATGTTACTATTGAATTCGTCTTATTGATCTCATACATGAGGATGATAAGAAAAATCCACAAAGTTGATGAGAACATAAGTTTGAACTTCCTTGTAATCCTAAACAACTACTGTCCAAGTAAAAAACGTAACAAAGGTAGTAGATCAGTACAAAGAAAAAAAAATTAAAACCACTACCTGTTGATCCATTTACATCTCTTCCACGTAGGTCTTCTCCATAATAACATCTACATGATCATGAAGTCACTTCAACTAATCCAAACGCATGAATAAAAAACAAATCACAAAAAAAATTTGTACATCAAATGGACAAAAATTGTATACCGTTTTGTATTATTTTCTTTCAATAGATCCAAGTCCTACACATCCCTCGTCAATCCATTTCCAATATTCAAATAGTAAATGAAAAGATTATAACACAAAACACAAAATAGAAAAGATCTTTGAACCAAAAACAGAAAAAGCATAAATTGGATTCAACAATTCGATCTTCAAACTAAATTCCAAAACAAAAAAAATATTAGCAAATCGCATATCTATCTTCTAGATAACAGCTGAAAATCACTTAAAAACTTAAAATCAAATCCAAAACAGATCAAACCTAGAAAATCTAAGAAGAAATCAAGAGGAAATCAATCAAATAAACATAAAACGAAGGATCAAAACACTACCCTAAGAACGAATCTATACCGAAGAACAACAACTCTAAATCGCCTCTACCTCTATCTCTCTCTCCAAAAAAAAAAATCCAAAAAATAAACATGTAAACATGATAAGGGTAATTAGGGAAATAAAAGAACTCGTATTTTTTGGGATCGGACGAAATTTGGACTAACTCGTCCAAATTTGGACGAAATTGTTCAACCGGGGGGATTTTTGGACTAACGAGTACTGGGCTTGGGAGGGGAGGACTAGAGCGTCCAAAGCCCAGGAAAAAAGGGATTAAACGTTAATTTCTACTATTAGTATAACCGTTGCCACGGTGGGAGGGCCGACCGAAAAAGAATCTGAACATGGGGTTCGTCTGCGACTACTTTCATCCCGTTTAAGAAAATGTGATACTTTCACCCCATTTCTGAAAAAGTGACTTTCACCCCATTTCACTTTTTCCGAAACGGGACGAAAGTATCACTTTTTCCGAAACGGGGCGAAAGTTTCACTTTTCCTGAAACGGGTTGTGAAAGTATCACTTTTTCAGAAACGGAAAATTAGTCGATCCATAAACCAAAATATGGTTGCATGATGTGTTATGCATCCTTTGTGGTGGTTTGCATAATGGATATGCATTCAATTTTCGAGAATTGTGCCTAAAATTAAAGTATCATTTTTCTTGAAACGGAGAGAGTACATCGTTTTATTAGTTGCAACGGAAAATTAGTTGATGCATAAACCAAAATTTTGCTACATAAAGTATTATGTATCTTTTGTGGTGGTTTGCATAATGGATATACATTTAATTTTCTAAAATTGTGCCTAAAATGATATACCTCCGAATTTTTCGTAAAAACTCTAAATTTGATATTGTTGTTTGTACTTGTTACATAGAGTTTTTTATAACATTTCCAACGAAATAAATTTTGTAAAATTCCAAGGCACGGATTTTTAGATATGTTATATTAAAGTTTGCTTTCCAATTATACCCCTGAAAAGATAGGATACACAAAGAGTTATAGTAATTGGACTAAAAGGGAGGGACATTTTTGGTTTTCGGCCCTAACCATTTCCAATCTTTTTGTGTCAATTGATCACTTAGATTTTACAAAAAAATGGCCATATAAAGGTCCTCCCTCGCTTCGCTCGGTCGGCCCAATAAGGCTCTAAGAATTGCATGAATTTTTTTTTCTGATCAGTAAAGAACTTGCTGCTTACGAGATTTAAACTCAGGTAGTTGGTAATTGGTATCATCATCCAACAACTTTACTGAGCCGAACTTGTTATCCGACTCAATGTAATGAACGAGAAAAAATTAGTTGGATTAACCTAAAAAGAAGAACTTACGTACGTCGGGTAGCATGAATGAGAAACAAAAACTCAAAGAAACAAGGTAAGTGAAACACTCATGGTTCAAGTGCTTAAAGGAAACAATAAAATGAAAAATGGGTCTAGGAGAAGCAAACCCCACAATTTTCAATAAGGAGAGAAAAGTAGGAGCAAAAAATACAACAATAGTCAGTTGCTCGAGGAGAAAAAATACACTCATAACAAGAAGAACAATCTATCTGATAACGAGCAGTAGATTTCGAGTCAGTCAGTCAATGCAGTCAAAACCTTTTTAGGATATACTTGTAAAGAGAAAAAGAAAAAAAAAACTAATACCCCTCTCACTGATAGTGAATCACTATTTGCCGTTATTTGAGAAACAAAGAACAGATAAGAAATGAAGAAAACTCCCTCAATAGAGTATGAGGTAACATGGGGTTTTATTACGTTGACAAAGATGTTAAATTTTCATTTAATTTTTGAGAGCTTCTTTTGAAGGGTTGGTAACTTGGCAAGGAGTCGATTTCATTGTCCTTTAGATAGTCAATAATCAAATTATCAATTGGTAAAATCTGTGAGGCAGATGTGTCAAATTAAGCAATACGAGTCATTATACGTCCAATTAATCTTACCTACTGGGCGGCTAAAGAGTTGTTTTCCTGGGGTACTTGCCGTATGATCCCATTGAAACCCATTTTCTTTTCATATCTTCTTCATTTCTGTAAAAGAGATACTTTCACTTTTTTAATTTGGCATATTTTGAGGCTAAAATAAAAAAGTGAAAAAATCTCTTTTCCAAAAATAGAGAGAATATTATTTTATTTTTTCCTCCCGAGAGATACAGAATTCAACCTTTATGGATATGTTAGAGCAACTGAGCAACCACTATTGTGTGCATTCTTGTCTTTATATCCATTTTTATTCTTTGTTCTCTTGTTCGGGTGATTGAGTTCAAAATCGATCTCATTTTTCTTTTTTGTCGGTTATATTTACTGGACTGAGGGACCCCTTAAGTGCCTCTTTTTCAATGAATCTTTTCTTATTTACCGATCAAAGAAAATATATCTCTTTAATTAAAAGATAAGAAGATGCGACCCCAATAATATCCCTATTAAAGTTTAATGTCCTTTGTATGATAACACAATGAGTGAAAATGTTGATCATATTTCTACTACTACGGTGAGTGAAAATGTTGATCATATTTTTACTAAATGTATTTTCTATGAAACTATTTGAAGAAATCTGTCTTTATCTCCAATTTTATACAGTGTTGCTAATTTGAGTTTTAAAAAGTGATGTTTTCAATGGTTAAATGATAAGAAATATCGAGATCATATGGTTATGTTCTTTGGGCATTTGGAAAAATAGATGGATGGCTGTCTTTGACGAAAATAATCCCAAAATTTTGATTATTATTATTGTAGAAAGAGCTTCCTGAGTTGATAAGCAAGACAACAACAAGAAAAATCATATGTGTGATTGCAAGCATCCAAGGTGTAAATTTGGGTCGTCAGATTCTTATGACAATGCTACTTATATTTTTTTTCGATGTTGCTTTCCAAAAGAGTACAATGAGAGACGCTTACATCATAGTTATGATGAAAATGCAGGAAAAGTCCGTGACTTTGCAGAGGGAACAAGTTGGTGTAGCTCCGATAAAGCTGAATCAAGAGCTTGTAGAGAAGCAACAAGATGGATTCAATGTAGAGTAGCAACAAGATGGATTCAAGGTTGTAGGAGGGAAAAATTTATATTCCTCAGTGATAATCTAAATGTCATAAGAGGAATGAAGAAGAATCATTGTGCACTGAACTGGAGATGCAAAGCTATTTTGCTGAATGCTTTAGAACATAATAAATGTTTTGCCAATTCTTCTTTCTATTATGTTAGAAGATATTGTAGCAATCTAGCAGACCAATTATCTAAGTATCTTAATAAGTTTAACGATATTTTAGTTGACTCTAGAAGCCGGGATAGCCAGAGGCCTAGAGAAAGGCTATATAGATTGATAGACTTTGTAATCCTAACGTTGTAAATCTCTTTTCTTATTTTAATTCATGTTATTTTTAACAGAAAAAAAAGAGGAAAAACACCAGTAATAGGGAAATCAACTAAAATTATGTTACAGTTGTGGAAGCTTAATGGGAAAATTTCTCTATTAAATAGAAACGTATTTTATATGGCAGATTTTCGGCTAATGCACTTTATTGGGGCTATCAAATTTTGTTTACATCCAAAGACTAGAACATTGGATACCTAATTTGAGCAAAAATACCAAACTACCCCTATAAACCCTAACTATAATTATATATAAATATAAAATTCTTTATATTTTCATCAATTTTCTCTAAACAAGAAATAAAATAAAACCATAAACAACAAAAGCTTTCCATTTCCATCAAACCTTTCTAAAAAAACCTAATCTATTTTTTTTCTAACTTCAAAAACAAATTTCCATTTCCATCCGCCGATCTACTTAAGGTAATTCTCCATCAAATGGATCTATCAATATCATCGTTCCATTGGTTTACACATCTTAAATTCGATTTTTGATTTTTTTTTCTTTTAAAACAACCCAGAATTGTTGGATGTAGATCCGTCGTATCTACTGATTCTTGTATTGTTCATCATGTCCGTGAAGATCATGAAGTTGAATTGATGCAAAAGATATGTCTACAAACACCGATTGTGTTGATATTCTTCATATCTAAATATGATTATCATAATCGCCTATAGGTTGCTTTAACATCTATCGATTCGGTCGTATATATATTTATTTATTTTTTTGGATTTTGTACTGCGTTAATTGGTTCATATACATGTGGCTTATCCACCGATTATGTTCTATTCTTTTGAGTTTCCCACATTATGATCGGTATATATTCATATGTCTTATCAACTGATTCCTAAGGTTTCAGTTTTTGTAGATTTTTCTAGAAAGAATCAGATTACAAGTATTTGTCTTATCTACTGACTGTTGGGATTAGTTTGGAATCTTTTCTTCTTTATTCACACTTATATATTTTTGTTTTGATTTTACTTTTTGTAGACATGGATTTCAGCCACCTTAGATTTTACAGCCGAGAAGTCCAACTAGAGGATGTTAACATGAGGGCATAAGTACTCATAAGGACCGAATACAAGTTAGCATTTGGACGAGAGACCAAACTAGATCAGGCATTGGAAATAGCAGATAGAACTTGAGGAGCTCAACCTCAGATTTGCAAAAATGAGGAGAAGATACATTAGATCTCGGATGAAGGCGGATGAGCTATATCAACTTGATAATGATGTTTTAACAGAACTTGTTGCTGCTGATGTTGGTGTTGTTGCTGATGACACTGCTCCCAATAATGCCGCTCCCTGATGCTTCATTATGCTCGCTAATTAAGACATAAAAATTTGAAGTTTTTAAGACTTTTAATGGTTTGTAATTATCGTAAGACTTGTTTGCATGATGGTTTTCTTTAATTATGGCACAATGATATGATGGTACAATGAACTTATGGGTTATAGTTATAATTATGGTATGTAATGGGTTAATGGCACAATGAGTTTATGCATGCTTCAAATTATGTTTGTAAATACAAGCATACAATCGGTCCATATGACTATACCTATGAATCGATTCTTTCGGTTTTATCCTTGAATCGGTTTTTATAGGTATTCGTATAATCTGATTCTTCAAGCCTTAAAAAGTGTCAGTTTTCTGTTGATTTTGTAGAACATAATCAGTTTACGTGTGCAATAATATGAACCGATTCTTGTTCGCGGAAATTTCAAATTTTTTTGTTGATTTTCAAAGCTACAATCGATCGGTAAAGGTCGAACCCGCAAATTTTGCTATCTCAAGCTTGTTGTCAATGTTAGATGCATATAATTATATCTTGATTTCTAGTATACTAAAGTCAAGTCTCGGACTAGGATTATAGTATGGTCATTGAGTATCAAACATTACTGAATATCCCTCGAAGATTGAAGACTGAAGTTTAGACGAAGACATTTGAAGAATTTCATCGACAGAAATGTATGTGAAGACTGAACCATCCTATTTACTCACAACATTTATCATTTTATCTTATGAGATTATGTCGTATGGTTTTAGTAGGTTTAATATTACAAATAAGAAATTCCGAGTCAAGGTTGTCTTGATAAATCTCTCGAAATATGATTCAAGAAATAAATGTTCTAGATCCTTAACATTCTTAAAAAAAAAAATTGTTTGAAGTCGATGATTGGGAATATTTCAAATTGTTTAAAAAGAGTACCCAGAACTTACTGAAATTCTGTACACAGGGTAGGTACGCATACCCAATATACGTACCCTAGTGATCTGAGTTCCGGAATAGGGTAGGTACGCGTCTCTAAGGTTTTGAGTTCGTGAATCAGAGGGAGATACGCATACCCAAAACGCGTATCTCTGGGATCTGAGTTCGTGAATGTCTAAGGGTACACATACCCGGTATGCATACCCCAACAACCTGAATTCATGGACTGGTCTATAGGTATGCATACCTGTACACATACCTACCCAGTAACGAATTAAGCAGACGCTCATAAATTATTTTCACAAATACGTTTGGCATTAATACAACTCTCATAAAAAAATTCTATGACGACCTTGTTCACTAAATCACTATGTATTTGTGAATCATAGTTTAAGTCTTGAGTGTTAATGAACTATCATTGTTCATAGTTTTAGAACCCTGGACCATAGTGTATATATTCTTATGTGTAATTCTAAGACGAACTTCTCACATGTTTATATGAATTTCCAATAAGAATTTCATCTGAACTGAGAAAGTGTTTGCTTGAATCTCAACATGTTATCTTGAACTCAAAGATACCCAGAGCCTTGAAAATCTATAAATAGAGAGACTCATGCAATAGGACTTCAAAATCCCTGACACTTTTGTGTCCTAGTTGCTTGCTAGAGTCGTACTCTATTAACCTAGATTTCCTCTGAGAAACATAATTAAGTTACGACTTAAAGACTTCACTTAGGGATTCGTAAAGCCAGGTCCGACTATGTTTTACTTGATAGTTCGTGTATCCTGATCTTGTTCTTATCGATCTTTGAGGTTCTTGTTATCTCAGATCATAAACGAGATAGATATAAATCGAAAATTTCTCTTCATCCTAGACTTCGTGATTCCTTAAGATAGATATCTAAAACTCTTCTTCATGGATTTGTTTGGATTGTTCTTGAAAGGTGGTTAGTAATACAAGCTTCTCAGCTAACATAGTATAAGTATTCCGTACTTGTGATGTTTGCTAGACTTTGTCTATTGCAAACAGATTTCCAAACCTATATCTAAGTATCAAAAGGGAAATGAAATAGATTTTTTAGAGGCAGATTGGTATCCAAAGTCTTCACTTAGGTTGAATAAACTCTTAGGTTTTAAAGGACGTCAGCTAAGATAATCAATTGCGCAGAGCCTTGCAAGGTTCAAGAGACGTAAGGAGCACGACTGCAGCTGAATTGCTTGGAGGGTTTATTCGGTCTCAATTATATTCTAGTTCGAAGTCTGATAGTAGGATAGTGTGTGTAGCGATTTAATATAGTTTGGTGTTCAAAGCTGGACGAGGTCCCGGGGTTTTTCTACGGATGCAATATTTTTTATCAACAAAACTTCTGGTGTTTTGTGTTTTCTTTTCTGCACTATATTGTTTTATCTTTATATTAGAAATAACACAATAACTGGTACCATTGAATTTGTTTTTATATTCTGTGTTCCCTTTTCTTCCCGGTGACTTTATAACTATATTACAGTAACACTTGCGAATTTGTAAATGTATTAGTATGTTCATTATATTCGCTTCCTGAAGAAGGTATTACGTCTAAGTACTCGCACCCGCTCATTTTGTGTTGGAGATGTAGTCAAAATGTTTTCACGGGTGGGAATCTTAAATTATATTTCATATGGAAAGAAGTGTTACCGATGAAGCAGTTTATATGTGACAAGCAATATCAATCTCGAGGGGACAAGAGTTACAACAATTAAAAAATACAACTCAAGGTACTACCACATTGCTAATAGTGAGTACCAAATGTAATAACACAACATGGATTTTAATATTTCTTGTATTATACATAGGATTCTCCAAGCCCCTGGCTCCTAAGGCAAGAGTCGAGAATGATATTCATGGGTATAAATATGTAATAAACTAAGAAGTATGCGCTTAGACGAATCCATCTGATCATAATGTTCATATTGAAACTTAGAGTTAAGATTTTGGGGTAGAAACAAAAATATCTAATCTCGAAATGGGATCAAAATAAAAGAAAAAGTTTTAAAAGTACTTCAACAACGGCGGATGAATCAAGTATTGATGAAGAAAGTGCACAATTTTATGGAGTACCTAAAGGAACAACAGTTAAATCGGCTCAGTGCAGTAAGTCAAGATGTGCCACATATATTTAACTCTAATAACACACAACATTTTCATATAAATAAAATATTGTACAACTGAGATCACTTTCGATCATTATAAATTATTATGAGAAATGGTTAAATTACCCATCGCTGAAAGCACATGCCTTTCCTTTTTTTTTGTGTTCTACCTAAATCTGAAAGAAACAATTTTGTACAAAAACGTCTGTTTTCACGTTAAATCCTAAAATACCGAAACACTGAAACACCTCTTTGACCATTGTTTTCCCTATCATTTTCATATAGATCAGCTTTAACCTAAATAAGCTCCCGCTCAACAAAGATTAGGGTATCCAAGTGGGACTGGCATTTATATACCTAAGAGCAACCACAGTGGACGATTAAAACCAAAACTTTGGTCCAGAAACCAATCATAGTCGAACGTACTAAAGACTAAATACCAAACTAAAACCAAATATCAGAGTATATTTGGTCTGAAACCCAGACCAAAACCAAATTTGGTCGAGCGAAGTTTAAAAGTACGTTTGTTAATAGGCGAGCTTTTAAGTTACATATCATTTGAAGCGGATGTATATTTCCCGTGCCGTTGGTGAAGTGTCTATATAATTTACGCTTCAGCTAGGCGTTGATATAAAGTACGCCTGGAGAGACGTAGGTAAAATGTACGCCTGATTATAGACGACCATTAAAAGCTCGCCCCATTAAGACGAAGTAAATATAAACACCCCATTCAGGCGTGAAGTATAAGGCCGCCCCATTGAAGCGTGCATAAATCTCACTGCCCAAACCCAAGCGAACTTTATACCTCCGTCTCCTACGAACCGTTTTCGAATCAGAGAAAATTCATATCAATTCTTTAAAACCAAACTTTGCAAAACCTAATTTTTACAAATTATAACTAAATTATAACAATATAGTATTATAGATAAAACTGAAAATAAAAGATAAAGGGAAGAAACATACCTCTCATGGAACCGAAATATTATGGTTAATTTCTGTTTTTTTTTTATTTATTATTTTTCTTGTTGATGTTTAAGGAGTTGAAGTTCTGTTCGGTGAGGCGGTACAAAAGAAGAAGATAAAAACAAGAGAAGGGTCGAGAAGAGAAGATAGGTTTTAACGCCCACACGTGTGTACACGTGGCCGACCTATAATACTCGCCTGTCTTCAGGCATTGATTTGAAGCACGCCAGGCGTAAACTATATGCCCGTCTGCCCCATCAGGCGTGATGTATATGTTCGCCCCATGTCTGGCATTTGTGTTATTTTCGCCCCACACTGGGCATAAGTCAAATGTACGCCTCATACAAGCACGAATTATATGTCCGTGCTACACCACACGAAGTTTATATCCCCGCTTGACCAAATATACTCGGCTACCGTAGCGTACCACCACGTACTAAACCCAAAATTTTGACTATTTTTTGGTTTTTGGTCTTTGGTTTTAGTCGCACCATTGCAGCTGCTCTAAACGGTTAAATTTTGTATCTCAACTAAAAAAAATCTCAAGTAAGATGACATTTATACCCTTTCCAAACATTCACCTCCACTTCGAAAAAGAGCACACACCAACCAGTGAAATTCAATTAGCGCCCGTTGCCAAAGGAACCCATTTTTTTTTTTTTTTTTTTTTTTGGAGGGCATTTAGAGTTTAAGATAAGCTAATAGATAATTGGATTTCAACCAGCATTTTCTTAGTATAAAAACAGTAAATTAACCATAGTGATTTGGTTTGTTACTCTTCAATCACAACCGTATAGGTTTATCCTGACATAAGCCCCCATGGTAGCATGCTGCATGCAAATAAAAACAAATATCCACACACTATAATTCTACCAATCTGTTCTCAGATTATCCATCCACAGTTAGGGTGTGCAGCAGCAGTGACAATTGAGAACCCTACACCAAGGCATGGGGGGGACTGCATGTGCCCTTAGGGATAGTCAGGTGCTCAAACAGCCCCAACACCTTCACTTGTCCAAAGCAAAAGAGAAAAGAGAAGAACACATTATTGTATAATGGGTCCATATATAGTGGCCACATGAGCTCATCCTTAAGATCATCCCTACATCATATTACAATTCCTAGTAAGATTCAAAATTTATAAGATCATTCACAAAAGTAACAAAAATCTGAAATGAGCTTTAAAAATCTTCACAAAACACACACAAGTTTGATTGATTCTCCATTAATTCTAATTTAAAAGAAAGTAAGAAAGGTGGACTAGACCATAACTTTGTGTAGTGAAATTTCATTTGAACTTTTAAGATAGATTTGATTTTTCTTTTGTTAATCTCTCCATAGGAAGAAGATAGATTCATCATGTTCACTAAAATCAATACTTACATGATCTTTCTTTTTTGCTTTTAAGAAAGAAAAAAAAAATTGTTGTCTAAATTAACTTAATGTATATATGCAAATGGGATGGGGGGAGGGAAAAAAAACTAGCCACCACCATCATATATAAAGAAGAACCCATGAAACATTTTATCTTGAATTGGAAAACTCTTTTGAAACCCATTAAATTTTGTAATGTCTTGATTTGGTTTGTGAATTAGATTTTTTTTGATACAAAATAATTTTATTATCACACAACACTCATCATCTTTCTTTTCTTTCTGCCCCTTTTAAACAATGAAAATGGCAGATTCCCAATCATCCTTTCTCCATTATAGGAAACACCCATCATTGCTCCCAACCATTCTTTTTTTCACCCATTGAAACCTGAGCTTTTAAGCCATTTCTTCTTCTTCTTCTACTTCTCTACTTCCACCTTTTTCATTCAATTTAAATATCTCTTCCCTTTTCTCATCTTTTCTCCTTCCTTCCCTCCTACTACTCACTGCTCATCAAAATCTTTTCTTTTCTTTTGTTTATTTATTCTCTTGTCTGTCTGTCTCTTTTTTCTTTATGATGGATCCTTCATCTACATCTTCTGTTAATGGTTTCTATTCATTCTTAACTAAAGGGATTGATGATCTTGAACGTTATTTCCACTCGAACAATTTCATGTCTATTCAATTCCTACAAAGGGTTCTTTCTCTTCTTCGTTCTTTTCATTCTCAGCTGACTCTGTTAGTTAAAAAGCTTCATTTACCAGTTGGTGACAAATGGCTTGATGAATATATGGATGAAAGTTCTAGGCTTTGGGAAGCTTGTCATGTTATTAAGTCTGGTATTTCAGGCATGGAGAATTACTACTCAACTGGTGCTGATATTGCTGCTTCTCTTGATGCTCATAGAAATCCAACCACTCAACTTCTCCGTCAGGTAATCAAAAATCATGGGTTTTGCTTGTTTTGTTTATCCGAATTTGATTGATGGAGCGTTAAATCAATGAACTTTTATTGATTGATTTTGTTTTGATTTGTTAAAAACAGGCTGTGAGGGCAATTTCTGGTTGTAGAAGACAAGCAGTGGGCTTAGAAGAAGAAAACAGAGCATTAATGGAGAATAGAATCCAAAACCTTTCATTAAGATTTGATGAGAAAGTTTTATTAGAATCAAAACTAAATGGGTTTAGTGGATTTCGTGGAGTTCTTTATGCAATGAGAAATGTAAGCTCACTACTTCTAATGATTTTACTCTGTGGGTTAGTTTATTGCTGGCCAGAATCAAGCTTTCGACGAGGAGGAAGTGGATACGAAGGATTATTGTTTGGTTCAGGTTTTATGGCATCAACAATAAGATTACAACAGAGTGTAGTTGCAGAGATGAATAGAAATGATGGGAGACCTGGAATTTTACTCTATGAATTCAGAAAAGCTAAAGTTGCCATGGATGAACTAAAAACAGAGCTGGAAAGAAATTTCGAAAGTGATTCAGGAGTTAGAGAAAGAATTGAGAATCTGAAAAGCTGTATTGGGACTTTGAAATCAGGTAGTGAGAATATCATTGGACAACTTGATGATTTCTTTGATGAAATTGTTGAAGGTAGGAAGAAACTTTTGGATATTTGCAGTCATAGATAGAGGAAAGAAAACAGAGTCAGTAAGAACAGAGTTGAATGGTCAGAGAAGAAGAGATTATTATTATGAAATTAGTTTGTGGAGATGGTGATGGGTTTTGTTTGATTAGTGCTAGTCTCTCTTATTTCTATCAGTCATGGAATATTTCTTCTTCTTCTTCTTCTTCTACTCTGTTTTTTTCTTCTTGTTTCCTTGCCCTTTTTTATCTTTTGTTTGTTAGTTGCAGCAGCTATTTTACAGTTTGAAGATTTTGAAGACAACTTTTTTTTCATCACAAAAGCAAAAAAAGCAGCAGAATAATTTAATGTTTGTTAGGTAGAGAAGAAGAAGAAGAGGAAGAAGAAGAATCTTCAATATTTACTGTCATATTACAAAAAGCCAGAACAATCGAAGAAGAAGAAGAAGAAAAAGTTACTTTCACTCTGTAAAAAAAGTAAAGTTACATTTTAATAGGCCAAAAAAAAAAAAAAAAAATGCTTCTTTTGATTCTCAATAGTTTATCAGATGAATCTTATGTTTTTTCATGTATGGAAATCATAGAAGAAGATATCGAAAGTCGGATTATATGAAATTAGCTTAAAAGAATTTCACGTTTTCTAATCACATTGTTTATCTGATTTTATTGCTAACGAGTTTTGAACTCACCATGTTAGTTGATATCAATATCCGACAACTTTATTAATGCATTATGTCAGAGTCTTCAATTTTAAAACAAATAGTCAATTGTTGTCGATGAGTTTGAAACTCAAGTTGGTCGTTGGTATCAATATCTGACAATTTTACCGGTATGATACACCAGAGTCTTCATTTTGTAACAAACTAGGCTGCTTTTAATTTTGGGTTGTGATTCATAATTAATGTGGGTGGTAGTGTACTGAGTGGGGGAGTATTGTAGTTGTTTTTTTTCATTCAAACTAGTGTCTGTAGAGAGGTGGTAGAAGAAGTGGTTTAAATGCTTGTTGGTGATAGTAAATAAGGCAATCATTCTATGTGCGAAAGAATGATGGAAAAGACTGTGGGAGTTTGTACTGCTGCTTTGAAGAGATTCCTGGGCAGGCATTATATGTAGCAGCATTAGACAGCAAAGACTAGTGCAGCCAGCCAGCAGTCATAGTTTGTTGCTTTAAATTCAAAAGTAACTTAACTCCTCTGAAAGCTTTTGTCTGATCTGATTCGCTTCTTCTATTGAAAGCAATAGAGTGTTTTGATCATGAAAAAGAAACTTATACCACCACCACCACCACCACCATCTCTGACTGACATGTCTCCTCAATCCTCTCCTCTCTCTCTAATAAAATCTTTTTGCTGCTTCTGCTTCTTATTTTTCACTTTTCTCTCTTTAACTTTCTATTCTCACTTTTCCCTTACTCTCCTTTTGGAGTTGATTTGATTTGGTTCCCCCTTTTCTTCTTCTTCTTCTTCCAACTTTCTCTTTATTTTTTTAAAATTTCCTTGGGTTGGGGAGAGGGGGTTTCTTTCTAGTGAGTTGGAAGGACAATCAAAACTTAGGGGTGTCACTGTCTATCTGCTTGCTTCCAGCAGTCTCTCATGCGCTTTATTATTTTTCCATCCCCCTGGCTGGCTGGCCTTCTTCATCAGAAATCAATGCCTACTTCCCTCCCTCCATCCTTCCCTTTTCAAAGGGGGGATCAATTGAAATATTAGTAGGCATCCAAGTAGAACTAGAAAATAAAGAGTGATGATATTTCCAAGTGCATTTCCCCTCTTTTTATTTCTTTCGACACTTCTTTTTGTTTTATTTTGTTGGAATTATGCCCATTTAATAATGATATGAGAAATTTTCAAACTAGGCAAAGAAAAGAGGAAACATACACTTGGGGATGGTTTTCAAATGTTGGAACATTTAAGGTTTAAGTAATGAAAGCAGCTTTAAAGTGTGGTGGTGGTGGAGGTAGGAAATGTAAGAAGAAGATATGACTTGTGTTGTTGGCTCACCTAGAAAAAACTAGTTCATTTGTTGCATAGATATTCTTAGTTGCATTTCTTGATGAATTTTGATAAAAGACCAAACACAGTTTTAATGAATAGGTAAAGGGAAGAACAGCTAACATTAACAACTTGGCATATAAACAGGGTTGCTGTGAAGCGTCAACAACACTTGGTTAGAACTGCTTTCCAGTTTTCACCATCATCATTCTCAGCAGCAGCATCTTAGAGGGACCCTATTTATCCCTATTCACCAAGACAAAATCATCTCAATTTCATCCGTAAAAACTACTCCCTCCGTTCTTTTTTAATAGGCTGGTTTTGTTTTTTTGAGAAAATTAAGGAAATTAAGAGAGCCAATCATTGAAAGTGGTCCTCATGATACTTGTCAATAAAAGAAGTGAAGTGAAATGGTCCCCATGACACTTGTCAGCAAAAGAAGTAAAGTGAAATGGTCCCATGATACTTGTCATCAAAAGAAGTTAAGAGAAAAATGGTCCAAGAAAAATAAAGTAACATTTGACTTTCCCAATTAGGAAATGATGCAGGGCGGAAGCGCGAAACAGAACTAAAATCTAAAACTCATGTTTCCGAGATACCACTCTCAAGGAATACACTACTTTTCATTAATCAAAATCTTCTTTTCTCTAATATGAAAACATTGAGCTCTTTATATAGATAACTCCTTTTCAAATAATCAAATATTTCCTAAATAAATTATCAAAATGCTTATTACCAAAACTAAGAGATATTTCTAACTAATATAAAATCCTAACTAAATTATCATATTTCTAGAATATACTTAATAAATGAAAATAACATAATTAATTATAATATATTATATTCTGCTACATTTATTAAAATAAATTAAAGAATAGTAGAAATATGCCAGCATATTTTGTTTCCATGAATACTCCACCATTCTCCCCTTCTCAGGAAAAATTCGTCCTCGAATTTTGCTGGTATAATTGCTTGCATTCATGGTTCTTTGAGGAAACTTCTTATAATTCTTCGGCAAATGCAACCTTTCCAAAATTGTTACTGGAGATAATGACATTTGCATTGGACTAACAATAAATGTTCCTTCAAGAAAATAAGGATCAATGCATTTGGAACATACTGAAACCTTATCGTCAGGGTAAGCATCATAGATTGGTGGTGAATTCCAATCCACGATGACTTGATATTTTTCAGTTACAGAACAAGAAAAAATATCATCAAACCTTTGGTTTTCAAGCTTTAATCCGGACTCCAACGAATCTCGCGGATCATGTGCAACTCCTTGAAATCCTTTCTCCTTGTCGCCAAAGAGGTTTTTGTTTTCATCACCGGTCACTTCCTCCACTCGTTGTAGGCTAGGACCATGATGGGGCTCTTGCTGATGATGCATTTCAGCCAATTGGAGGGTGAGCGCCTTAACCTTCCGTTCTAGATCATCTATTACCGTTTGCTCTTTCTCATCGCTGAGAGTGGCTCTTCGAACAACACCATAATCTCTTCCTCGAAACATGGTGCAGGAGCGTTGCCTGTCTCTGAACCAACTGATGCAGGGCGGAAGCGCGAAACAGTACTAAAATCTAAAACTCATGTTTCCGAGATACCACTCTCAAGGAATACACTTCTTTTCATTAATCAAAATCTTCTTTTCTCTAATATGAAAACATTGAGCTCTTTATATAGATAACTCCTTTTCAAATAATCAAATATTTCCTAAATAAATTATCAAAATGCTTATTACCAAAACTAAGAGATATTTCTAACTAATATAAAATCCCTAACTAAATTATCATATTTCTAGAATATACTTAATAAATGAAAATAACATAATTAATTATAATATATTCTGCTACATTTATTAAAATAAATTAAAGAATAGTAGAAATATGTCAGCATATTTTGTTTCCATGAATACTCCACCAGGAAATCAGCTTATTTTTTTGTAACATTTATTTATAGAAACCAGCTTATTATTTAAGAACGGAGGGAGTATTTAGTGTAGTACAAATTTTTATAAAAGTCACTCGTCTGAAGCATAACTTTTCTTACCGCATCTTGGAGCCGTGCCGTCTCCTACTATCTATTATTATACCACTACCACTAGTAAGTATACACATGGAATCCCACTACGAACACTTGGTTCCCAACTGAAGCAGAGTTCTATTATAACATGAGAATATGCCTTTTTCATTTTCCTTAAATAGATATCTAGCACCAACACAAAATGAAAAGATCTGATCAATTTCCCCTTTCCCTTTCCTCAGCGGAATGTACCATGGGAAGCCAAAACAGCTCCGCAAAAGAATGTGGAAGTAGAGTCCTGCCCATAGTACATGGCTCATAATGCCATTTTATACAAATTATGAAAGTAGAGTCCTGCGGAAATGGAGCCATTGATTTGGGGACCTTGGTTAGCAATTCGGGGTACGGGAAACGATTGGGACGGGCAAAACGTACGAATATTATTCGTTTCGGCGAAATGTAAATCTGGTCCACTATTCGGTCAACGGTTCGTGACTAGGGAATAATTCGGAACGACGTGCGTACGTTTATAATTCGTTTTAAGAATACCAGTTCGGCACACAAAACTCGGTATACAATAACCTGTAAAAAATCATCTTTTTAACATAATCTCTCCTTAATCGAACTCAACATATAGGTTTGCAGAGAAAAGTTCGGTTGGAAGGAAAAAAAATCGATTTGACCGAACTAAGACTAAAGTTCGGTTAAGATAAAAAAAATTCAACTTAACCAAACAAAACAATTGGTGTTATATACAAGAGTTCACAGATGAAAAACAAATTGAGGAAAAATAATGGGAAATTTTTTTTTGACCGAACCGTACTTATTAAAAAAAATTCAAAAAAAATAAAATAAAAATTTAAAAATAATATGAAAATTAAATTTTTTGGATAAAATATTATTACAAGAAACTAGTTGGAAGCCTAACAAGCTAAGCTCCAACGACGTACTACCACATTAGTTGAACAGGTTGCCGTGCTAGCTTACCAGCGAGCCTCCCGAGGAATCAGCCAAGGGAGCCGAAGCGGATAGGGTGGCTTATAATGTCGCAAGGGGGGCAAGCTAACTCTACCTTCCATGTCAAATTCTGCAATATTGCGCCATCGGGGACTCGAACATGGGACCTCCTGGAGCGCATTAAACCTTTAAGGAACGGGTGAAAAACGGGGGTACAACAACCACACCCAATATTTCGCTTAGCAATCGGTATGGACTAACTCTAATATACTTTTAAGAGAATCATCTAGACTCAATCTTACTAACAATATATCAAAGAGTTATATTATCTTGATCTCTCGATTTAATTCTTACTCAAGTAAATAGAAATCTGCGAGTCTAATTAAATGCAAGAGAGATAACTTGGATGGTACCAAAGACCAATATCCAAGTGTCAATCAATGTAAATTAATAACCAAAGGTTGGATATTCTAATTGATTGAACTTAACGCACAACCTGTGATATTTCAATTATATAACGAAATATAATGCGGAATAGAAATAACACAGACACCAGAATTTTGTTAACGAGGAAACCGCAAATGTAGAAAAACCCCGGGACCTAGTCCAGATTGAACACACACTGTATTAAGCCGCTACAAACACTATCCTACTACAAACTAATTTCGATATGGACTGTAGTTGAACCCCAATCAATCTCACAATGATCCAAGGTACCGTTGCGCTCCTTACGTCTCTGATCCCATGATACTACGCACTTGATTCCCTTAGATGATCTCACCCACAACTAAGAGTTGCTACGACCCAAAGTCGAAGACTTTAATAAACAAATCTGTATCACACAGAAAACTCTACGGTAATAGATAAATCTGTCTCCCACAGAAATACCTACGAGTTTTGTTCCGTCTTTTGATAAATCAAGGTGAACAGGAACCAATTGATAACCCAGACTTATATTCCCGAAGTATTATCAATCACCTCACAATAATCTTAATCGACGCGGCGAAAGAAGATATTGTGGAATCACAAACGATGAGACGAAGGTGTTTGTGATTACTTTTATATCCTGCCTATCGGAGATATCAATCTCAAGCCAATCGTTACGATTGTACTCAATACTATAGAAACAGCAAGATCAGATCACACAACTACAAGAAAGTAGTATCGGTCTGGCTTCATAATCCCAATGAAGTCTTCAAGTCGTTAACCTACAGGGTCTCGGTAGAAACCTAAGGTTAAAGGACAATCGACTCTAGCTTATACAACTAGTATCACAAAGGAGGTATGGGGATTAGGTTTCCCAGTTGCTAGAGTTCTCCTTTATATAGTCTTTCAAATCAGGGTTTGCAATCAATGTTAGCTTAGTAACAAAGCATTCAATATTCACCGTTAGATGAAAACCTGATTAGATTCGAGCTAATATCTTTCAACCGTTAGATCGAAAACTTAGCTTGTTACACACAAATGAAATGCACGTTTTTAGGTTTGTGTAACTTAGTACCCAAACATGTACATTTGTTGGTTCAACAGTAGTTAACCAAATGGTTAGCCATATGAGCACTTTCATATTAACCATATTCTTCTTCACCATAACTAGTTCAAATGACTCAAATGAACTAGTTAGAGAGTTGTTCAATTTCTTAGATCTCATAGAAGTATACAAGACACAATCGAAGCAAAAACGATTTGATTCAGTCGAATCGATTTATCAACTTTATAGCCACGGTTTGCAAACTTGCATTCCTTAGTTAATATAAGTATAAGTTCACGATAATCGTTTTTAGATAATAACCAACCTAAGTACGCGGACTTAAGTACCCGGAATAAGTTTGTAACAAGTATACAAACTCCAGCAGATTTTCTCGGGAAGAGAACCTCCGACAGTACGCAGACTGGGTCCGCGGACTGGGTTCGCGGACTCTTGTTTTGGTTTCCTGAGCAGCAAAGTACACAGACTTCGGTTCGAGGAATAAGGACTTATACATGTATGCGTTTCCACACAATGCTTATATCCAACAATGGTTATATAATCTAAACTCTCATTTCAATCATTGAAACATTCTTAGAGGACGTTATATAGTTGTTATTAACAAACTATTTTTCGTCAAAGCCATTTTCAAGTAATTGGAACATAACATGACTTTCGTCACTAGGTAAAGATGAACTTGGTCAAAGCGAAAGCTTACCAACACATATTTCGAGAAATAGATAAGCGAGATAAACTCGGCTCGAAATAGCAAATGTGTATAATCAAAGTCTATATAGCAAAATGACTTTTGTCTCAAGATAGGAGATAGAGTAGATAGACTTTTGAGTGATAGATAAGTTCAAGTCTCCACATACCTTTTAGTCGATGAAGTTCCACCAGTTCCTTGAGTAGTTCTTCGTCTTGTATGATGATTTCCATGGATTTCTTGAGCTCAACTACACTTTCTATCCTAGTCCGAGACTTAGCTATAGTAGACTAGAAATCAAGACTTATAGTTTTGATCACTAACATTGACAAACATGCTTGAGATAGCAACGCATGCGAGTTCGACCGAGAAGGGCTCTAACAATCTCCCCATTTGTCAATTTTAGTGACAAAACTATCAATACATACAGAATACAAAAATAGATAAATAAACTTTTGTAGCTCTTCTTCCACATGCCTAATCTTCAACATTACTTGAAATCTTCGTCACTTCCAAGTACTCCAATGATCCCAAAGGTTGTAAGTTTAGCATCATCGTTGTTGAAAATCCGTAGCTATAACAATGAGAAAACAAGAATTCTCAATCATTGTTATACAATGTCATAGTATTATTACACAACATCAAAGTTCAATTGTATCATTACTTCGACAACAATACTATGGTGATATGTATCACTCCCCCTTAGTCAATACTCCATCTCACATGGAAACCACTCCCCCTTACATAATGATCCGAAAACCATATGCATTTGTGGTGTGAACTACACATTAATTCTCCCCCTTTTTGTCAATAAAATTGGCAAAGGTACGAAAACAAGATCCTAATGAAATTTCCAAAGAGACATTTCATGACCAAAAGTAAGCACATATCAACTTATTTAGATGCAATCATATAGACGAAGCTAAATGCTTTCATCAAGGAGTTTATAAAGATACAAGATAACCCCTATAATATTCCACAGCCGCATTCCCCACAAAGATTTGGCAATTAAGCACAAGTTCAATTAAGAACTCTCCCCCATAAAATGTCATTCCCGAAAGAACAAAAAGAGCGACCTTAATTTCATAAGAAAGGAAGGATTTCTTTGGACATAACAAATCACATACGAATATGAATTTGAATCCAAAAATACTCAATTAAGTTAACCACAAGATAACCCATAATTAATCTAATCAGAAATGCTCAACATAAGAGAACTTACGGAGCCTCACAGTATATACATAAATTATGGATCAGGGAAGATCAATACTGCGGAATAAACAAGGATTCATTCTATTTTCCATCACTATTTGCACAATGACATACAATAGACATAATCCTCGTAAACAAAAGCTCACCCTATCTTCCATCAATATTTTCATAAATAATAGGTTTCAAACTTTTGTGATGTCAAAAGTTCATTCATTCTTTTATCAATACATGCATATCGACATATGAAAGACTTAACTTTTGACAAGATATGGGACAATCATAGTTCACGGACGTAAACACACATATCCCATAACAAATTGCAATATATAAAACCATAAGGATTAATACTGCAAAATCATCTTCCAAACAATTTTTTAGAATTTAAACAAATAAACCTAAAAACATGAAAATGAAAACGTTGGACATAGCTATGTGTAATCACAATAATGGATATTCCAAACTCTAGTTATTCTTCTAAACAAAACACGAAAAGAATATTTACTAGATGTTACGACCTTTGAAGAATTCTTTATTGTCCCCGAACTCCTTGTCGTCAATAGCCATTGGGACATAAGGTTCATGGAGATATGAGTTAATATCAATAAACCTTCTTGACTGATGTCGAACCAGAGCCTTCTGAATCTCATGAGTCTTAAACAAAAAAGCCTTTATTTGTTGAATCTCCTTTTGCGTCTCCTTCAACACTTCAAGAACATCAGAAAACTTGTGAGAATTTGAAGGAACAGCTCTAGGCTTCCTCACATTCCTTCTTTTTCTTTTCAATGTCGGAGCTAACGAAGATTTCTCTTTTTCTTTCATGATTGATGGCTTGACAATCATATTAACATCTTTTCCATCAGAAGACATGATTCTTGGAGTATCCATAAACATATGGGTTTGTGAGAGGAAATCACAATCTCAACAAGTGGTCTTAAGATAAAAGAAGTTTCAGGGAAGGAAAAAGGAATGTAGGGTTAACCTTTAACAGGTTCGTGCACGCATAATTCTGAACCTTAAAGAGAGTAGAATTGTCGAGAATGACGCTCATTTATTGATAGACAGGGAATTCCAAAAAACAAAACTAAGAAAAGAAGAAAACAAACTTTTCCTAAAGCCTGAGAGGTACACAATCTTGTCTCTTTTGATCAGGCACATGAGACAAGATTTACAAATCAACACAATCAAGTTGTGTTGCGGTGAACAATAATTTGTCCACCATGTTCCTCTTGAGAGGAATCCATAGACCTCTGTCTATCGAAACGATTTGACCATATTTTCTTCTCTAATGGTCTTGATTTGTCCTTGGAAACTAACTTCTGAGACGAAGATAAAATCTTACATACCTCAGCAGTCTTCTGAGCGAGTTTAAGCCTGTTTTCTAATCGATTTACTCTTCGTTGAAGTTTGTTGACATGTCTCAATTTGTGTTTGTACTTGTAACACTTTGATAGTTCATGACCCTTGAGTGAACAATATGAGCATGTCAATTTTGAGTATAATTCAGGCATCTGAGATGTGCAAACAACTAGACACATAGAGGAACCTGAAATATCATACACAGAGTTTCCAAAGAAGGGTCAATTTTATCTTCTAGATTGGTTGAGTTTTCTTACGAAAGAATATCAAGATTGATGTGTGTATTGCTACAATTATCAAAATCAATATTTTCACAAAGAAGTGCAACGCTTGATTTCTCATCTTCATTAGAATCAAAGCTATCAGATATTTCATCAAGAGTTGCAGCAAGACCTTTGTTCCCAGTGTATTTCTTTCGATTTGGACACTCATTTGCAAAATGATCAAAGCCTTTACACTTAAAGCACTGAGGAATATCCTCGTCATCAGTATCCCTATTTTTAGGAGGTACACGATTATGAGGTTTATCTGACGACTTGGATTTATCTCTGGAAAAGCGTTTACTTCTCTTCAAAAGAAGATCCCTAAATTGTCTTGTGATCAACGAGACTGCCTTGTCAAGATCTTCATCTGATGAATCAGCCTCAGAAAAATCATCTTCAGAGATATAAACACTTTTACTTTTATCAAGTAATTTAGTGTTCTTTAGTGCTTTGAAAGCAACATCCTTGCCAGAATTGGACGTATACTCATGATCAAAGATCTTTAAAGCTTCCCAACCAGAGTATTTTTGGAAAGCGTTGCGAGATTATTTCCTTCGAGGATGGCATGCTTCTTAGAATCGTATCTAGATGGCAACGATCTGAGAATTTTCATCACAATGTCCTTTTCAGGAATAGTCTTACCCAATGCAAAAGATGCATTAACGATTTCAGACACTTTGTGATTAGACTCATCAAACGTTTCTTAATCTGCCATACGAAGGTTTTCCCAATCAGAATTTAGGTTTTGAAGCCTAGCTTCTTTCTCACTGGTGTTTCCTTCAAATACGGTTTCTAAGATATCCCAGGCTTAGTGCACATAGTCACATGATGCTGAAGATCTGGGGTAATGGCATGTATGATAGCATTTAAGCCGTCAGAATTATGCTTTGCAGCAAGAATTTCTTCTGGACTATATCTACCTATATCCTTCGGTATAGATATATCGCCTTCTGTATTAACTCGAGGATCATAGCCATTAACAACACATACCCATATTTGAAAATCGCGAGCTTGAAGAAAAGCACGCATAGCAATTTTCCGCCATAAGTAGTTTGAGCCATCGAAGACAATTGGTAGGTTTATGGAGATAGAATTCTGTTCATAGAGTCGGATCGCTACAAACACGGACTTATAAGGTCATTAAACGTGTTTGCCTGCTCTGATACCAATTGAAAATCGTGGGTACAACAACCACACCCAATATTTTGCTTAGGAATATGTATGGACTAACTCTAATATACTTTTAAGAGAACCATCTAGACTCAATCTTACTAATAGTATATCAAAGAGTTATTTTATCTCGATCTCTCGATTTAATTCTTACTCAAGCAAATAGAAATCCGCGAGTCTAATTAAATACAAGAGAGATAACTTGGATGGTACCAAAGACCAATATCCAAGTGTCAATCAATTTAAATCAACAACCCAAAAGGTCGGATATTCTAATTGATTGAACAACGCACAACTGTGATATTTCAATTATATAAACAAATATAATGCGAGAATAGAAATAACACGTACACCGGAATTTGTTAACGAGGAAACCGCAAATGCGAGAAAAACCCGGGACCTAGTCCGAGGTTGAGCACACACTTTGTATTAAGCCGCTACAGACACTAGCCTACTACAAACTAACTTGGTGCCGGACTATAGTTGAACCCCAATCAATCTCACACCGATCTAAGGTACATTTTGCTCCTTACGTTTCGATCCCACTGGATACTACGCATTTGATTCCCTTAGTTGATCTCACCCACAACTAAGAGTTGCTACGACCCAAAGTAGAAGACTTTAATAAACAAATCATCATCACACGAAAAGTCTACGGTAATAGATAAATCTGTCTCTCACAGAAATACCTACGAGTTTTGTTCCGTCTTTTGATAAATCAAGGTGAACAGAACCAATTGATAACCCAGACTTATATTCCCGAAGAACAGCCTAGTATTATCAATCACCTCACAATAATCTTAATCGACGCGGCGAAAGAAGATATTGTGGAATCACAAACGATGAGACGAAGGTTTTTGTGATTACTTTTATATCTTGCCTATCGGAGATATCAATCTCAATCCAATCGTTACGATTGTACTCAATACGATAGAAACAAAAAGATCAGATCACACAACTACAAGAAAGTAGTATCGGTCTGGCTTCACAATCCCAATGAAGTCTTCAAGTGGTTAACCTACAGGGTCTCGGTAGAAACCTAAGGTTAAAGGAGAATCGACTCTAGTTTATACAACTAGTATCACACAGGAGGTGCGGGATTAGGTTTCCCAGTTGCTAGAGTTTTACTTTATATAGTCTTTCAAATAAGGGTTTGCAATCAATGTTAGCTTAGTAACAAAGAATTCAATATTCACCGTTAGATGCAAACCTGATTAGATTCAAACTAATATATTTTAACCGTTAGATCGAAAACTTAGCTTGTTACACACAAATAAAATGCACGTTTTTAGGTTTGTGTAACCGTACCCAAACATGTACATTTGTTGGTTCAACATTAGTTAACCAAATGGTTAGCCATATGAGCACTTTCATATTAACCATATTCTTCTTCACCATAATTAGTTCAAATGACTCGAATGAACTAGTTAGAGAGTTGTTCAATTGCTTAGATCTCATAGAAGTATACAAGACACAATCGAAGCAAAAAAGATTTGATTAACTCGAATCGATTCGTGAACTTTATAGCCACGGTTTGCAAACTTGCATTCCTTAGTTAATATAAGTATAAGTTCAGGAATAATCTTTTTTAGATAATAGACTTAAGTACCCGGAATAAGTTTGTAACAAGTATACAAACTCCAACAGATTTTCTCGGAAAGAGAACCTCCGACAGTACGCGGACTGGGTTCGCGGGCTCTTGTTTCGGTTTCCTTAGCAGCAAAGTACACAGAATTCGGTTCGAGGAATAAGGACTTATACATGTATGTGTTTCCACACAATGCTTATATCCAACAATGGTTATATAATCTAAACTCTCATTTCAATCATTGAAACATTCTTAGAGGACGTTATATAGTTGTTATTCAAAGCCATTTTCAAGTAATTGAAACATAACATGACTTTCGTCACTAGTTAAAGATGAACTTGGTCAAAACGAAAGCTTACCAACACATATTTTGAGAAATAGATAAGCGAAATAAACTCGGCTCGAAATAACAAATGTGTATAATCAAAGTCTATATAGCAAAACGACTTTTGTCTCAAGATAAGAGATAGAGTAAATAGACTTTTGAGTGATAGATAAGTTCAAGTCTCCACATACCTTTTAGTCGATGAAGTTCCACCAATTCCTTGAGTAGTTCTTCGTCTTGTATGATGATCGCCATGGAGTTCTTTAGCTCAACTACACTTTCTATCATAGTCCGAAACTAGCTATAGTAGACTAGAAATCAAGACTTATAGTGTTGATCACTAACATTGACAAACATGCATGCGAGTTCGACCGAGCAGTGCTCTAACAACGGGGATGACCAACTGAGCTAGCTGCCAGTTTTTTTCAAAAAATAAAATTAGAAAATAAAATTGAAAGAACAAAATAAGAATTTAATTAAGGGACAATTTAGTCATTTGCTCTCACTAAGACATCCCTTATCCCTAAACAATGGCTGCCTAATAACTTAATGGTCCCCTAAAAAAACCATGGTGCCCAAAAAATCGTTCTTCCTAAACTAGGTCAAGTCCTCAAAAGCTCATAACCAAGAAGTCCGTTGTAGCGCTCCCTAAGCTAGCAGCTGACTAATCCAAGAGATTAACTAAATAAAGAGGCACTAAAAATCTAAAGCATTTACTTAAACATTCAAATAAGAAATCTGCTACAAAACTTAACCCAAAAACTAGCCCCGCTCTGAAATATATATATACAAGAACTTCTCTCAAATGATACATATACAATAGTCATTTAGATTACAAATAGAATATATACAACAAAATAAACATAGCATAAGTTAACCAACTACGGACTCGACTCCTCGAAGCTTTACATTTCAAGAACTATGATCTGTCTCTGAAACTGAAAGTGGGAATGGGTGAGCACATCATCCCTAAAAGGGGTGCCAAGTAGGAATAACATTTAACTTTCAAGTAATCATTGAAATGATTTGAAAACAATTTATGTTTTCCCTAACACTAAAACACAACCATTTCACAGAAGTAAACAATCATGTATATGGAACTAACTCCTTCCAAACAATGTACTAATATGGTGATTCAGCCTCCACCTAGTTAATGCATAAAAGCTCGAAAGAAAGTAGTTATAAATGAAGGAGCATGATCATATATACCACAGATGGAAATTCTCATTTCCAAACAATTAATGGACATTCTTATTTCCCAAACAATTCATAAAGACGAACAAAGCATTACGATTCCTTTCCAAGCAATGGAAAGATTAAAAGAAATAACAGAACTTTCGTAACTCAAAGTTAAACAATGCATGGAAAACACAACCAGACAATGCATGAATTTTATAAACATAAACTTTGGTAAAAGAAAACAACAATAATCACAAAAGAGTTAAATATAAATTTCCACCTCTTTTGATGACAAGCCAAGCCTACCTCGAGATCCACGATTCCACCGGTTCATCCTTTGAATCGATCGTTGTTAATAACTAACTGTTAATCACACAAGTACTCTAAGAGATTAGCCAAAAGGCTCATACAAGTCTAACTATTGGTTCTAAGCCCATTAACTAAGTCTTATGAGCATCTACAACTTTGTAGAAGAAACCAAAGTCTAATTCGGACCACACGAGGTCTAAAACATCTAATTAAGAAAACTGCCCTAAGCCCATGTCCACCAAAGTCAACTAACAGTCATTAACGGTCTAACTAACAATCAAGGGTCAACTAACAGTCAACGTCCAAGTCAAGTCAAGGTCCTGGTCAAATGGTCCACTGAGTCAAATCGGGTCAAGACAGGAACTCGGTGAGTTAACACCGATTCGACTCAGTCAGATACTGAGTCAGACAATAAAAAATCCGAGTCAGACTGATTAAACTCAGTCAGACAGCCAAGGTTCTTACCCAACAACAATTCTAACATCAATTTAACTTTAATCTATTTCATTACATCAAAACATTCAATCTTAAACAAACTTCATATCTCAAATACAACACTCAACTAAGATTACCTGCAATTGCAGTTCCAAGCTTTTACAACAAACACTAATAGCAACTAACACCAATTCACCTTTCACATCTGTGATTCAACACCTAATTCTTGAACAATACACAGCCTGACTTAATCTCAGTTTCATCCCAGTTCTAATTAATCAACCTTAAACATTAACACCCTCTGTAATTTACTTTATACTCCGACTTTCTAATTCCATAATCTTATCAATCTCTTACTACCACTGATTCAACTTCTCCCTGCAACTTAGCAATCATTCGACTAACTCAACATAAGACAATACTCTGTGATTCAAAACACATTCAAACTCCATTCCATCTCCCTTTTATTTTACTTACGAAAACCAACCTGCTACTCAATTCAACCCTATATGTCTCATAACTCAACATCTACAGCTCATCCAATTCACAACTCAGATAATGCCCAATCACCAAATTCATTACAACTCCAAACAGTTAACTCTAATTCCACTTCAGCTCATTCATACTTCACAAAATTCATTAACTGTAATTCAAGATACAAACCTAATCTACAACTACAGACAAACCCCCTGATTCATTCCCTGCAATCTCATAATTCAGAACTTAACTAAGATCACCAACAAACTCATCCTCTTTATCTCTATAAACTCCCATTACCACCAATATTCAATTTAGTTCAGAACGACATCATTAACACCTCTGGAAATTCATAACTTAGATTCATTATCTCAATTCCACAATCACTAACTCAATTATCAACATCTCGTAGTTCATTTCAACCTCAGACAGAAACACACAATCTCAATAATTTATAAACATTCAAATCAAAATACTAAATTGAAACGATTAGAGGCTTACCTAACAATTCGTATTCTCTGAATTGCTAAATCATCCAATACCCATCTTCTATCTCATTCCTAGAACATTAATTTCATCTTTTAATCTCCTCTGAACTTTCTTATGAAACCCTAATTCACTGATTCTTCACTGGAAACTGAGAAACGGTAGTTAAGCATTAATCCTTGCCCTCAACACGTAATACTCATCTCCAACCACACCACTAAACTTTCAATTTCATCATTTACAGCTTCCCTGAGTTGTTCTTACAAAATCCTAATTCTACAATTCAATCATCAGAACAACTCTACAGCCTCAATTAACATCAACCCTCTTAATCTTCATCCATCAACAACCCAATTAACCCATCAATTTACCGATGAACTCGAAATTAATCTCAAAACCATAACTTCAACTACAACAGCGTCAACCCCATGTTCTCCTCTAATTAAACAATCACAACATCAACAACATGTTCTCCTTAATCTGCTCTCCCTCAAAGAATTAATTCTCTCATACGAATCTCAAACTCACCTCTCAACGTCGGCAGAAGAAGGCAGAGAAGAAAAAACGAAAGAGAAGAAGGAAGAAGAAAGAAGAAGAAAGAAAAGAAGATGAGAGTTATCCTCTCGATTTGGGTTGATAAGGCCGACCCGGATTGTTAAATACACCCGACCAAAAGATAAGGGCTTCCAAGCGATTAAGATATATCTTCTTCGTCCGGTGTCCGATTGACACGTTCGAATAGTCCATCTCGCATAACTTTTCGAGATCTAACCGATGATACTAGTTTCGCATCTAGATCGTTGTTAGATTAATTCCTATTATTATCGTTCGTGCTAGACTAATCGAGTTATTGTCGGCTAATTTGACGCTTGACCGGTCTAATAGCGTTGACGAGCTTAAGGGTCTTTACATCCGCCAAGCCCATATATGAGAAAAAACCATGTAAAAGCTCTGCTAAAAAAGTTATCGTCGGAGTCCAGAAAAGTGACCAGAAAATAGCTTCAGGTGATCGAAAAATGTTACATGTCACCGGTCAAACCTAACGGTCATTAACAATCAACCGTTAAGTATAACGGTCAACATAACGTCCGGGGTCTGAGCTAATCAGCCGAGTCAGTTTCCTGATTTTCAAGAAAGGAGTAAAAACTAGGATGTGAAAAACTAGTATATGAATTTGGAGTTCTTTTCTCTCTCTTCTCTGAGGATCAGGCGATAGCTATGAGTCCACTCAGCCATTAGTTTGAAAATTCTTTCTTTGATCTTCATCACTTTTGTTGCTAATCATGTTTTTTTGATTATCAACATAAACATTTGCACTAGCATCACTATCTTTCTATTTTATAATTTTGTGTTGGTCTATCCAATGTTTTAATTCTTATATTCTCTCCTTTCAGTTTTTTCAAAACTTTCAAGCAGGTTATTATTACTTAACGAGTAACTAACTTTTCCTAGTATCTTCATTATGTGTTTGCAGTTTGTGTTATTTCTAATGGTGTTTGCCTTTACGTATGTTGTGATCAAAGCGTATGCTGAGAATTTCGGTAAGCGTTTGGAAGCAAGATTGGTATGTGATGGTATCAGTTGCTTGAGATGGGTGAAGATCATCAGTTCCCAACTCAACTCAATAAATCAAGTCATTAATGAATTCCGCCTTCTAATCTTTTTAAAAAAAAAATCAAAATAATTTCAGTTTCAAACAAAAAGTTTGTTTTCTTATTATTCTCTACGGGTCATTAGTTAGTTTCAAAACTTACCATGATAACGTCACCAGATATCCGGTCTGTTACCAGAATTATAGTGATAATAATCCAAAATATGTTCCTCGTATCTTCATAATTAACCCTAAAGTCTATATTATCTTCAAAGTTCATACTTGCAACCTTTTTTGTGAAAGCATAAACCCTAAAACTTTTTACACCAAAAAATGGAGGCGGGTAGTTCTAGTCAGTTAGGAGACCTTGTTAACAAATTCAAGCAAACGACTTTGGATTTAAGTGATACTAGTGAGGTGGTGGTTTCTCAGCAGTCCAATAACAATGAAGAAGGAGATGAAACCAGTTGGGAAGCAAGTGTTATTGGTAAAATAATTATTGAAGGAAGGATGAAGATAGGAGTTGTTGAGAAGTTTATCAAGTTCACATGGAAATTTATAAATCCAGAAGACCTCAAAATAGTGGAAATAGATCCTAACGTTATGATTTTCAAGTTCATCAACTGGGAATTCCTAAACAAAGTCATTGAAGAGAAACCACGGAGCATCAACAAGCATTTACTAGTTGTTCATGATTACATCTGCGACAGACCGAAATTTTTTGCCTAGCGAACTTGGGCGCGCATGCTATAACTTCCACGATGCGCCAATCTGATGCTACAATCCGGGCCTTAAGACTAGGCTCTTGGACGTTCATTTTCCCTCGCAAGCATGCTCGTGGAGCTAGTGTCCACACTGTTCCAACTTACCCTTTTTCTGCAAAGGGTTTAAAGTCATTGGGGCTAGTGTCGATGCATTATTTTATGCATTACTGGCTTTCGATTTGTAGTTGCAGGAAATCCCACACTACACCTCTCACAAGAATCCACACAATCAAATCATTTTAAGATGAACAATTATAAGTTTTATTGATCAAACTCTAGAAATATTACAAGATGAAAAGGGGATAAACCAAAGAATTACAATCACTCTAAACTTTCTCTCTCTTAATGACTTGCTCAACACTCGAAAAATATCTCTCTCTCCTTAAGCCTTTTCGGCTCTTTATATAGGACATTACATAGTGGATGACAGCTAAGTTGTCCTTTATTTTCGGGTATTCCTTGCGAAGTATCGCAAATGTACAAATGTCAAATCTCGCGACACTCCTCAATCTCGCTACACTTTCACATCTTTCTCGTGTTTTAGCTGTCGTCATCCATTACGTCGTTTTTACTTCCAGCCCGCGATATCTTCGCAGTGTGTCGTTTATGGATTTCGCGAGAATCTTGGTGTTGCGATATTCTGATCCTACACGATTCCTTTCTAGCTAGGCATAGAACATGCCTAGAACTTGCGCACACGCCATTGCAGGCCTATTTCCAACTCCTTACTTAGCTTAGGCATTGCTGAAAGCATGCACTTGTCTTTCTCGTGCCAAGGGTGCATCAATCAGTCTCATGTCGTACTTTCCTTAGGCTTATGCCAGCTCCGCTACTTGCATACCTATATAGCTTACTTTCTTATCCATGTTCAATTCACAATTGATGCATATGCCAACTCCGTTTAGCTTGATGGGCAGTATGATCATCCAGCGAATGACATGCAACTAGCCTCATCAAGTGTGACCACAATTATCTCTTGCATTGCAATACCGAGCTTGATGATATGAGGGGCCAATATGCCGCAATCATCTCGCAATTAGATGATATGAGCGAAAAAATGTTGGACCGGCAATGCTACAACTCATTGCGGCTGCCTACGTACCCTTCCCTACTCTAAAGGGATCAAGCACATATTGTAGTTCATCCTCGAAGGGACATGCTACTCAAGCCAACTTAGTTGAAATGCCGTGGCTAAGAAATAATGGTAATGGCCTAGTCCATGTAGGTCGTTCCGTCAAAATGCACAAAGGTTTCGCATTACTGAGTCCCCAACATGGCATAATAATATCCATGCTTAATATGCTCCATTGGCAAAGCTGTGAAGCTATAAATGAGGCCTAAGCATCATTTATGCCCTTCCGGCTAAGCTATGAAGATTACTTGGTGCATAGCCCGCGTATGCACCTTTAACCAACTACCCATCCCTACATATGTTTACTTGGCATTTCTATAACTTAGAAAAGGAGAGTGGATTGACATTCACCAAGTATCATTTTTTAGGTGCTTGCTTCACTATTCATGGGCATTGCTATGTATTCCTGAATAACCGTCAATGATTGCTGAGTTTTTGATCTAGCCCATAATCCAGTTTCAATATCGCGCAACGATTGCGCAATAGTCACTCGGCCAGCCCGCTCTGGCCTGATGCAAAATTGTTGTGCGACGTTGGCTCTAGACCATAGCCTGCATAATGCGCAAGGGTTGCGCTGCAATGCCCAAGGCCATCTACCCAACTGGCCTAATGCACCATTTGATGTGATATTTGGCCTTTGACCAGCATAGCTTACCCAATGCGTCATAATGCGCCGTTATTGGCTCTAGGCCAATGTAGCTTCCTCTTGGTGCCATATTGGCCTTGGCCAATATGCCCAACATAATGCGTCACTCTTGGTGCGATATTGGCCTTGGGCCAAATATGCCTCTTACCACGCAAGGAAGCTTTGGATGAAGCTTCATCATAAGCCGTGGCGCATCTTACCGCATGTGTCGTGCTAAAAATATGGGGTGTTATAACTGTTGGAGCACTGGTCGGTCGAACTCACAAGCGTTGCTATCTCAAGCTTGTTTGTCAAATTTAGTTGATCAAATCTATATACTTGATTTCTAGTCTACTTATAGTTATGTCTCGGATTAGGATAGAATGTGTAGCTGAGCTTTAGACTTCACGGCGTTCACCAATTGAAGACGAAGATATACTGAGGAGAGCTTGGAGGAACTTCAACAACAAAAGGTATGTGGAGACTAAAACTTATCTATCACTCAGAAGTCTATTCTATTATATCTTCTAATGAGACTAAGTCGTATATATAGACTTTTATATTATACACATTTGATATTTCGAGCCGAGCCTATCTCGCTTATTTATTTCTCGAAATATGTGTTGGAAGCTTTTTGATTTAACTATGTTCATCATATTCTTGACGAGTTTAGTTGGAAACTAAATATTAAGTCAAAAGATGATCATGTGAAAATTGCCTTGAAACATCTTACACGATTTGTGTGAGACAATCATTTGATGTCGAATTGGAAAGTTTCGTATTGATCATTCGATCACTTGAAAATTACTTGAAGCTAATGGTTTTTGTGAGACAACCATTGTCTTCTTCTGAGGATGTTTCAATGATTGAAATGGGAGTTTAGAACAATTAACCATGTCTAGATACAACACAATATGCGTACCTAGTGTGCGAACTGTATTGGTATAATTCAGGTCCGGGAACATTGTTTGTTTACCTAGTATGCGAACAGTTTTACTGTAAAGGTCCAGGAACTTTGTTTGCGTACCTAGTATGCGAACGGTTTCACCTGAGTTGGGTCCGAGACGGCTGTTTGTGTACCTGGTTTCCGAACGGCAGGACAGACCAAATTCCGGAGCTACTGTTTGCGTACCTGGTTTGCAAACACAATGGTTAAGTTCTAAAATCGATTAAGTATGATTCTCATACTCATGAACTAGCTAAAATATTTATGAAATTAAGGAATACAATCTTTGCAAACCGTGGCTTAATGTTCATGAATTAATTATTGTATAAGTAGTGTTAGAGCATAGCTCGGTTGAACCCACCAAGCGTTGGTATGTCAAGTTTGGTTGTCATATTTTATTGAATCAAAGCTCATCTACGAGTCGCTTGATAATGTACTATAGACAACTTCGTATAGGTTAGACTAGGAAGTCTAGGATTATGAGACATACAAGTATTACTCGAAGACTTGAAGAATGTGAAGAAGTAACAAGATACAACGACGACATCATCCTTCCTCTTGAGGTTAGTAATATTTGACTTGAACTGTTTCATTCCTAACATATCTTTCAAGTCGTGCTATATTGAAAACATAACTGTGAAGCTGTGAACGGATATATTACTCTAGTAGTGAGACATGATCATATGATCATAGTATTAGGGAATTAGACTACGAGGTATAACGCTTATCTTTTGAACTTCGTAGACATGTGTTGATGGTGGTTTTTAGCTTAGGGGTAAAATCGTAAAACCCTAGTCAGACAGTGACGTCACAGAACTTGAGTAATAATGTCCAAACCAAGCACATTTATTGAACCCTTTAATTTGTTTGCAAGAAAATTACCAGGGTACCTTTTTTAATGCTAATTAGGGTTTCGACAGGCCAAAACCCTAATTCTCACACCGCATGTGCCAATGGAAAACCATGCCAGCCACACCTACCGCGCCAAGGCATGCCAACCATGTTAGCTGCACCCCCGTGCCAATGACAAACCATGCCATCCACGCCTACCGCGCCAAGGCATGCCAACCATGCTAGTCGCACCCCTGTGCCAATGGCAAACCATGCCAGCCACGCCTACCGCGCCAAGGCATGCCAACCATGCTAGCCGCACCCCTGTGCCAATGGCAAACCATGCCAGCCACACCTACCGCGCCATGCCAAACGCACCTTTCCATGGCCCCATGCCAACCTAGCCGCGCCACCTTGCTGGTCTTCCCTACGCGGCTACCAAAACGAAGGCGTGCGACAATCAACGGTCTCCCTTCAATCCCAGGAACAAATCCTAGCCGTCTGAGGTTACCAAACGACCTTTGTCCCAAAGCCCTAGCTTGGTCATGAACCTAGCTTGATCACGCCAAACCTTGGCCCCACATGCCAAGCCAAACCGCACCTAGCCAAGCTAGCCACGCCATGCGCCCATGGCAAACCCTTGGACCCACATGCCAAGCCAAACCGCACCTAGCCATGCTAGCCGCCCCATATGCCAACGACTTACCAAACCCTTGGCCCCACATGCCAAGCCAAACCGCACCTAGCCATGCTAGCCGCACCATGTGCCAACGGCTTGCCAAACCCTTGGCCCCACATGCCAAGCCAAACCGCACCTAGCCATGCTAGCCGCACCATGTGCCAACGGCTTGCCAAACCCTTGGCCCCACATGCCAAGACAACCGCACCTAGCCATGCTAGCCGCACCATGTGCCAACGGCTTGCCAAACCCTTGGCCTCACATGCCAAGCCAAGCCACACCTTGCCTTGGCACCTAGCCATGCTAGCCGCACCATGTGCCAACAGCTTGCCAAACCCTTGGCCCCACATGCCAAGCCAAACCACACCTAGCCATGCTAGCCGCACCATGTGCCAACGTCTTGCCAAACCCTTGGACCCACATGCCAAGACAAACCGCACCTAGCCATGCTAGCCGCACCATGTGCCAATGGCTTGCCAAACCCTTGGCCCCACATTCCAAGCCAAGCCACACATTACCTTGGCCCTATCCATGCTAGCCGCACCATGTGCCAACGACTTGCCAAACCCTTGGTCCCACATGCCAAGCTGTTTATGGGTGAAAACTACTCCTGCAGAATTTGGTAATTTGGGATGTGGATGAGGAATGAATTTAAACCTTTAAACAAATGCACTGCGCGTGAGTGCTTGTAAATTCGAGAGATCAATCTGTGCAAGTCCGGCCTAAACCAAGAAATGGCCGTTCCGGACTTGTTTCGGTCACAAAGTGAAGGAGATGGGGTTGATCTTAGGGAGGGAAGCGAAGAAGGTGTTGAGATTGTGAAGGTGTTGGCTTGCTTATGACTTGTAACAAAAGGTGAGCAGGCTTGCGGTTGATGCAAGCAGGCTCTGGTTGTTTGAATACGATTTTTGTATTAACACTTGATTTTCTGTCTCGTCTGAACTTGTGTTGTTGTTTTAAATAGGGCGGAGAACCTATTTATACAAGTCATTGAGCCTCATTCACGTCTCTCGTGGGAAGTGGAGGAAGTGGAGTGATGGAGTAGTGGAGTTGTGCGTCGACCAGTCTTGCCCACTTTTCCTGTTCATCTCTAACCGTCCATGACTTCCTGACACGTTCTTATGATGGCGCGTTGCACGCTGCACGCCGTAAACCGCCAGACCAATACCCCAAGATGTATCCCCCAGTTTGTGACATGATTGATGTCTGGAATGTGTGGATCGTGGATCCACGAAAGATAGCATGTAATGCTGAATTGAATAACTGTGTTATTCAGAAAGTCGATACTTGTGAAGTATCATGTGTATTTTATGCAGTACCGCATTATGGTGTGGTAAAGTGACGGGTAATGACGCCTCACTAACCAAATAACTTCGACCGTGGTTGTATAACCAAGTCGGTGAAGTTGTACGGATGAGATGATCTTTGAAACACTCATCTGCGACCGTTAATGAATATTAGGTTTTTTGAAGAGGAGCGCAAGCATGACTCTTCACTTGGTCGAAACCAAGTAATGGAAGAATTTTGGAGAGGACCGACCGGACGTGTATGTGGATGGCATGTTTGGTGTCCACGTCCATGTCTTACCGTCCCATGAAGGTGCGATCTAGGCCACTCAATTTGACCGGCAAAGAGGAGTGGTTGAGATCGGTTTGCGCAGAAATCCTTGCCGCAAAGGAGTTGGAAACCGGCGCGAGATCCCTAGTTCGGGCGCGCGTTTCAAGACGACACATCTTGGTCGGTCTTGGTCGATGGGTTTGAGGGGAAGATGGCAGGTGGTGATCATGCCTATACCGACTATCCCATGAAAACGTGATCTAAGCCATTCAAATCATCCCAAGTGAAGTTGAGTGGTCGAGATCGGTTGCAATTTGGGAAGTTTAACCACGCATGTTTGGGCGGGCGTTTTGGATTAGCCGGGCATGGGATGCCTTGGCCGCTCGCATGAGGAGGTAGATGAGCCTACGGTGGTCATCTTTGGTATGACCGGCCCTTGTTTAATCTAATCTGTGACCCTCCATTCGTGCTTAGGAGAAGATGGACGCACGTGATGATTTGAAACCCTAATTTTGACTTTCAAAAGCCGTGCGCCACTCCTTGTTTGGGTGATGATGTTGTCACGGCCAAACATTGTTGGTCTTGACCGATTGGTCAAGTGTGTAGGCGGGCCACGGTGATCGTGTTGACATGATCTCGGGCCCTTTGAATCTACATCTACACCCTCCATCTATACCTGCGAAGATGGATGGTTGAGATTGTTTTGCGACACATGTAATATGCCGCAAAACCCTTATTTAGGGTTTTCCGTCCATAATGCTTGGTATGAACGTCTTTTGGCAAGCAAAGGCCAATGGCCGACCATGCGGGGTCGGCCGTGGGTATTCCATACCGCTTGGGGGTGATGGAATTGATCCGGGGTCATCCAATCATGCTTATGGAGTTGGATGATCGCGATCGAATCATATCCGGACCGATACTGGTCGGTCCGGATGCTCAATCGGGCTAGTATAACACACCGAGAGGGGCTCAATCGGGCTAGTATAACACACCGAGAGGGCTCGGGCTAGTATAACACACCGAGAATCGGCACCATGCACGGGTATTTCGTACATGGTTTCATTATAGTGCTTGGAGGTTCGTGTTATTCTGTAAGAGTAACACTCGGTCGTCATGCCACACCGATAATGAGTACTTTTGAAATACAAGGCCGATATGAAATTCACAGAAGGGATTGTTGCCACATGCTCCAACCTCGGAGGAATTTCATGTATTCACGTAATGGGATTGTTGCTACATGCTCCATTCTTGGTGAATTTAAGTGAGGGAGTATCCAACACTTATAAATGGCTTTATCTTTTACAAGATGTCAACGCATGATTTTTATGGTTTTTACAAATTTAACCTTAAACGAAAATCCACCATCAACATTAAGTCCCCTGCCTAGCACATAATGGTTACACTATTGTGTGGTAGGCATGAGATGGTGACATACATATGTAAGAAAGACAGGATAAAAGGAGTTTACCCGGAAGGGTGTTGGCTGACCGCTAGTTTCCCACGCCGTCACGCTCGTATGGAATCCTTGGTGGGGCCGGTTTCTTTCTTTGGGTATTTGAATCAAAAGAGGAAACCAAATAAGGGAGGAATCCTTCTTCTATTGGGATTCTTCTAATTTTTGTCTATAAAAGAGACAAAACTCCTTTCTTTTCCTCACGAATATTTTTTTTTTTTGTTTTGGCAAGCGCTCCCCGTGACCTTGCCGCAGCCATGCCGACCATCGTTGCATTTGCTATTGCCGTTGCCGTCGTCAAGGAGCTGCTACCGTGCGCTTTTTTTTTTTCCAAGGTAAGTTCCGCTTTTTTTTTTTTTTTTTTTTTTTTTTTTGGTAAAACCCTAGTTTGTTTAGGTAAACACCTTTTGTAAGACATGTGCATGCTAAGCTTTTTCCACCATTTGGCTTGAATCCGGGAGACACGATTCCCATGAATAAAGAAAATCGTGTTATGATGCATGCGGATGAATGAATGCGGGCCCGCCGTGTATGCTTAACGTGGGTCTTATTCACACATGCTTGACTGAAATTTGCATCGAACTTGAAATTTGTACCAGACTTGAAATTTATCCCAGACTTGAAAACTTGAGTTATACCGAAGCTTGATCAATACCAGACTTGAATGATGTTTGGACCGGCCATTGTATGCTCCGATGCGAGTTGTGTCTTTGCTGTGTGTGACTACATTTCTCATGCGCTTTCATACGAGTTCTAACTCTTGTGTTTTATTTCATTGCGGTAGAAAGAAAAGAACTCCTGTCGATATGTCTTCTGGAGATAATGCTGGTGCCAAGTCAGGAAGTGTTGACAGCTTCAAAGATATGCCGAACATCGATGATGAGTTGTTCACCTCGCCTTTTCCAAACATTAGGAGACATCCTTCTCATAAGATAGTCTTGCTTTCCGATTCGAAAAATATGGACGCCGATCCATTCTCTTCTTCAAAGACTTGTGATGAGATTTTGTCTCCAGAGAAACGAATATCCGCCTTCTCCTATTGACTTCAAGACTTGCCATACTCCACTGGGTTCTTATGAAGGATGGATGAGACGTATGTTGAGTAATAAGGGCATTAAGGACAATTTGACCAAAGCACAAATCCTCAATGCGGTCATGGCATCCGCTACCCTCGAAATTAGGAAAGACACCGCGGGTTTGATTACCTTCATTTCTCGGTGGCGTATTTCCACTCACACAACCATATCTAGATGGGGAGAGATGACTATTACTTTGGAGAGTGTAGTTGCATTAATGAACCCGCTTTTTTCGGAAGTCTTTCTTACGATCTCTCGATACGGAGCAACGTAACTACGATGCTATACTTCAAAAGGCGGAGGGATTCGAGAGTCTGGACAAGGAGGAGAAAAAGATGCGAGATGCTTTTACACTTGGTGGGTGTCGAGTGGTCTCCCTGCGCACCCAACGCCGGATCAAGAGTTGGAAAATGAGCTCAGCGTGATTGCGTTCTTGTCTTTATGGCTATCCAGGGATATATTTGATGATGGTTCAGGAAAGAAGACCATAAGAGGTGAGCTTGTTAGGATTGCTATAAGGTGGCGAAGGGTGAAGTTCTTCCTCTCGGGCTCATTGTTCCTTGGATCACTGTATTCTCATTTGGACGCTTTAGCAATGGACATGCATGTTTCTAACGGGTACAAGAAGGTGGAATCGCACGTTCACTTCGCTTTTCTTCAGGCATTCTTATGGGAACACTTCAAAAGCTATGCTCCTGCCCCTACAAATTTGCTCACCAACTTGTATGGTGGTTCGAGAATACTCCGCTGGAATAAGAAGCGCCCCAGAGCCGGTGCGAGACTTGTGGACGTATTTGACAATGTGTCTTATGTAGATTTCCGTCCATGGGGGCCGGTCCATCTTTCCATTATTCAGCCTAAGACTTTTGTTGTCGCTTCTGACGGTCCTGATGCTGTGTTGTGTACCGATGTCGAAACTATGAAATCTGGAGAACTTATTTACCTGCGCAAACTGTATTCCAGATATGTCCCGTCTCTATTTAACGAAGAACTTGTTTGTGACTCCGTACAATATTGACAGGGCTGCTCGTCAAATGGGATTTGATCGGGGTGTTCCATTTATCCGTCCACCGGTGGTTTCGGAGGAATTTCTCCCCGAATAGTCTTAATGCCGACGTGTTCTTAGAGCGGGTGAGCCTTCCTTCCGGCCTATTGGGAGAAAACCGGTGGTGACCGATAAGTACAAGGAATTTTGGAGGAGGCAACTGTTGGTTTTTCGATTCTCGGAGAGTGTTGTGACAGATCCCCGTGGTGAACCATCTTCTCGACGTCTTGACGAAGCATTTCCGGTTGAAGCCACTTCCACCAAATGGACCGGAGGCGAGGATTGCAGTCCCCAAGTAGGAGAGATACCTAAGAGGCAAGCATGCGATCCGGTAGTCCTCAATTCTTCCAATATGCGTATTTAAATCTCTTTCCGTTGATTTCTTCATTCCCCCGTGTAAATTCTTCTAAAAGCGATCTTTACTTGAAATCAGGGAATTCCGAAAGAGAATGTCTTCACAAGGTTGGCGCGCATTCAAAATGAGAAGGCTGGTAATGTTGGCCTTCGAATCTGGCGCGTGCCGACCTTCATCTTTGAAAGTCTCGCGATCGACCTTCATTATGAGAAGTCTCAATGTGCGACCTTCATGCTTTGAGAAGTCCGGAGAAACCGCTCCTTTTTCCGACCACGACAGAGATGATGCAAGCTCGGTTGAACAAGGCCCTTTCCTTAGTGATCTTGTCGACGGGGTCGTGATGGAAATCAAGCACCCGAGCGAAATAGATGCTGGGAAGGAATGTAAGAGAGACAAGGCTCGCTTTGTAGTTGAGACGGCTCCCCTTGAAATCCGTCCAGAACTGGTTCCGGACAATATGGCTATTGTGGTGACTCCTTCCGAAAGGCCTCCTGCAACTGACAAGGCTCTTGCGGTTGGTGAATTACCGGTGATGCAGCCTGGGGCTTTGTTCGATCCTCCTTTTTACTACTCCTTATCCAGGACATGTGTTGATTGGTGGATTCAGCGTGCGGTTCAGTTCAAAGAGTTGTACACAGCGATATGGGAGAAGCACGGTCACATTGCTACCACCAGGAAACTCAAAAGTCGTCTTGCGTTGGTCAACCGCGTCCAAGAAGCTTTAGTTTCTATCAATGGGATGAGCGTCACGACTGGTCGAACAGTTTCCGAGGAGATGATTGAAGATTGGAGGTGCCATCGGGACGTGTTTGTGCAGTACAGCTTCAATGCTCCTTGGTTCTTTGAAGGGTTCTCCAAGATTCAGGAGCTCCAGAAATTACAGGATGAAGTCCCTTCCGCGGACTGTGTTGCTCGCCAGGAAGAAGAGGTTGAGAAGTTGTCTAAGGAACTGGAGCTGAAGCAGGCTGTGCTTCAAAGGATGAAAGTCTCTCTCGCCCAGAAGGACGAGTTGTTGCTGAAGGATTTTCCTTGAAGTATTCATGCTATATACTTGTCTCTTCTTTTAGATGTTTTTTCTTTTTGAGTGATAGTGAGGATTTTCTTTGATCTCCGGTTTTGGATTGATAGGTGATTGAATTGGCTTATTTTGAGATAGTTTTGTGAACAACCTTTTTGAAAGAGATTATGTTAAATGAAATTTGCATCTTGGTCATGAATGATTGCACATGAAATTGCAAATGTTATGCAAAAAGGGAGGTACGGATGGAAACAAATATGATATTTGATCACTGAGCCTCTTTCTCCACGTGCGGGATGCCAAGTCCCCAGTGAATTCTAAACTATCTTTCTTGTAAAATTGTTGAGTAAAACTTACTTGCTTTTGAAGCCTCACTTGTATTAAACCTAGTAGCCTCTCTAAGAAAATCCTCCGCACTAACTTCTCGTAACTATCCCTCCGAACCAAGCTTTTCCCCGAACAATGCGTTTCAAAGCGTTGCATTCACCGGTGGGGTGATGAAGGAACCGGTGGTAATGGCGTACCTCGGGTCCATCACTTCTTGATCGATGGGCGGACGCCATACGGGGTAGCCCTACTTCTCCATTTCGTACCCACGCCTCCAAAGAGCTCTAATCTTCTTCATCGGGAAGGGGAAATGTAAGTACGTTGTGTCCGACTTTTCCCGTCGGTGGGCGTTGTAACGCCTCTCCGTGGCTTTGACGTGGAACAGAGATGAAGTTGGAAGATTTGCGAGTGCTATCATATCTGCGGATCGCTCGCCTAGGTAAAGGGGTGTGGAAGGTGTCGTGATGTCACTTCTTTGAGTGATCGGATTGAACGCTCCCATCCTCTCGTATTCGTGTATTTCCGATTGATTTCTCCTTCCTCAAGCGTTTCTTCAGTCGGTTGAAAAGTCGACGCGGATTGGACAGTCTTCCGGGCTTCATCAAGAGTTTTGAGATATAAATCCTCTAGCAGGGCTCCATAGGCTGCAGGCTCCCTTTCTTTATCCGCGAGACATTGTAGTACTCCCACAAGTCTTTTCCCCTCGTCTGACCGTGTTGTCCATCTTTCTTGATTCGTTTTTGACTGCGTGCTCTCTTTGCTTCTCCACTTGTAAAGGTGTGACTCCTGGCTGAGGATTCAACGTTTCTTGCACTGTCTGAATTGACGTCTATCGACCCTTCTTGTAGTTGTGTTGCTATATCATTCAAAAGGAGAAACGTCTCGCTCTGCCTTCTGGTGATACCGGCTTGATTTGCCAAGACATCCTCCAACATTCCAGCTATGCTTCCCATGATATCTGAACCGCCCGTGGTCTCCGAGTGAGGATACATCGCGGGATGAAAACTGAAGGATTGAGAATTCAATTTTTTGCAACCGATAGATCAACCTCCCACTGTGGTCGCCAATTGTTTATGGGTGAAAACTACTCCTGCAGAATTTGGTAATTTGGGATGTGGATGAGGAATGAATTTAAACCTTTAAACAAATGCACTGCGCGTGAGTGCTTGTAAATTCGAGAGATCAATCTGTGCAAGTCCGGCCTAAACCAAGAAATGGCCGTTCCGGACTTGTTTCGGTCACAAAGTGAAGGAGATGGGGTTGATCTTAGGGAGGGAAGCGAAGAAGGTGTTGAGATTGTGAAGGTGTTGGCTTGCTTATGACTTGTAACAGAAAGGTGAGCAGGCTTGCGGTTGATGCAAGCAGGCTCTGGGTGTTTGAATACGATTTTTGTATTAACACTTGATTTTCTGTCTCTTCTGAACTTGTGTTGTTGTTTTAAATAGGGCGGAGAACCTATTTATACAAGTCATTGAGCCTCATTCACGTCTCTCGTGGGAAGTGGAGGAAGTGGAGTGATGGAGTAGTGGAGTTGTGCGTCGACCAGTCTTGCCCACTTTTCCTGTTCATCTCTAACCGTCCATGACTTCCTGACACGTTCTTATGATGGCGCGTTGCACGCTGCACGCTGTAAACCGCCGCACCAATACCCCGTATGTATCCCCCGGTTTGTGACATGATTGATGTCCTGAATGTGTGGATCGTGGATCCACGAAAGATAGCATGTAATGCTGAATTCAATAACTTTGTTATTTAGAAAGTCGATACTTGTGAAGTATCATGTGTATTTTATGCAGGTACCGCATTATGGTGTGGTAAAGTGACGGGTAATGACGCCTCACTAACCAAATAACTTCTGACCAGGGTTGTATAACCAAGCTGGCGAAGTTGGACGGATGAGATGATCTTTGAAACACTCATCTGCGACCGTTAATGAATATTAGGTTTTTTGAAGAGGAGCGCAAGCATGACTCTTCAGCTTGGTCGAAACCAAGTAATGGAAGAATTTTGGAGAGGACCGACCGGACGTGTATGTGGATGGCATGCTGGTGTCCACGTCCATGTCTTACCGTCCCATGAAGGTGCGATCTAGGCCACTCAATTTGACCAGCAAAGAGGAGTGGTTGAGATCGGCTTGCGCAGCAATCCTTGCCGCAAAGGAGTTGGAAACCGGCGCGAGATCCCTAGTTCGGGCACGCGTTTCAAGACGACACATCTTGGTCGGTCTTGGTCGATGGGTTTGACGGGAAGATGGCAGGCTGGTGATCATGCCTATACCTGACTATCCCATGAAAACGTGATCTAAGCCATTCAAATCATCCGGTGAAGTTGAGTGGTCGAGATCGGTTGCAATTTGGGAAGTTTAACCACGCATGTTTGGGCGGGCGTTTTGGATTAGCCTGGCATGGGATGCCTTGGCCGTTTGCATGAGGAGGTAGATGAGCCTACGGTGGTCATGCTGGTATGACCGGCCCTTGTTTAATCTAATCTGTGACCCTCCATTCGTGCCGGAGAAGATGGACGCACGTGATGATTTGAAACCCTAATTTTTACTTTCAAAAGCCGTGCGCCACTCTTTGTTTGGGTGATGATGTTGTCACGGCCAAACATTGTTGGTCTTGACCGATTGGTCAAGTGTGTAGGCGGGCCACGGTGATCGTGTTGACATGCTCTGGGCCCTTTGAATCTACATCTACACCCTCCATCTATACCTGCGAAGATGGATGGTTGAGATTGTTTTGCGACACATGTAATATGCCGCAAACCCTTATTTAGGGTTTTCCGTCCATAATGCTTGGTATGAACGTCTTTTGGAAAGCAAAGGCCAATGGCCGACCATGCGGGGTCGGCCGTGGGTATTCCATACCTGCTTGGGGGTGATGGAATTGATCTGGGTCATCCAATCATGCTTATGGAGTTGGATGATCAAGATCGATCATATCCGGACCGATACTGGTCAGTCCGGATGCTCAATCGGGCTAGTATAACACACCGAGAGGGGCTCAATCGGGCTAGTATAACACACCGAGAGGGCTCGGGCTAGTATAACACACCGAGAATCATCCTGTACGGGTATTTCGTACATGGTTTCATTATAGTGCTTGGAGGTTCGTGTTATTCTATAAGAGTAACACTCAGTCGTCATGCCACACTGATAATGAGTACTGGAAATATAAGGCTGATATGAAATTCACAGGAAGGGATTGTTGCCACATGCTCCAACCTGGAGGAATTTCATGTATTCACAGAATGGGATTGTTGCTACATGCTCCATTCTTGGTGAATTTAAGTGAGGGAGTATCCAACACTTATAAATGGCTTTATCTTTTACAAGATGTCAGCGCATGATTTTTATGGTTTTTACAAATTTAACCTTAAACGAAAATCCACCATCAACACAAGCCAAACCGCACCTAGTTATGCTAGCCGCCCCATGTGCCAACAGCTTACCAAACCCTTGGCCCCACATGCCAAACGCACCTAGCCACGCCACCATGCTGGCCTTCCCTACGCGGCTACCAAAACGAAGGCGTGCGACAATCGTCGGTCCCCCTTCAATACCATGAGCAAATCCTAGCCCTCCAAGGTTACCAGACGACGCATGGTAAACTTTAGCCCGAAAACCTAAGTTTGGCCACGCCATGCCAACCTAGCCGCACCTCCATGCCACGCCAATGGCATGCCAACCTAGCCGCGCCACCATGCCATGCCAATGGCATGCTAACCTAGCCGCGCCACCATGCTGGCCTTCCCTATGCGGCCACCAACGAACGAAAGCGTGCAAAGATCAACGGCTACCTTTCCTCTTAAGATACAAAATCTCGACCGTCGAAGGCCACCAAGCTACCAAGTCTCCCGAGCTCGACTTGCCAGGTAACAACCCTATGCTACATGTTTTCCACAAAAACATTCGAGACATCAACGCATATCACAAACTGGGGGATCCTCTTTGGGTATTGGTTTGGCGGTTTACAGCGTGCGGCGTACACTACACCCGTCATAAGTAAGTGTCATAAGGGTGAGGCGGTTAGTAAATACAGGGAGTTAAAAGTGAAATGTTCATGGGACATCAATTCCATACATTAATGTTTTTGTGGAACATCAATTCCATGCGTTAACGATTTTATGGAACATCAAATTCCATGCATATGGTTACCACCTCCTCCCATTTAGTTACCCATTTTTCCATTCCTTTATGAGACCAGGGTACGTTTCACTTCGACTTGTATAAATAGGTCTTACCTATTTCCACAGAACAAGGAGTCAATTCGGGAATATACAACACTCAGAAAATACTTGCTATCTTACCATTTGTTAGCCTTCCCACTTTTCTGATACAAGTCGTAGTAACACAACTACTCTTCCAGAATCAACTATTCTGGTCTCACTTTCCTTGCTTCCCTCCCCAAAACCAACCCATTCTCCTCCACTTTGTGACCGAAGCAAGTCCGGAACGGCCATTTCTTGGTTTAGGCTGGATTTGTACAGATTGATCTCTTGAATCTAAAGTACTCCCTTGCAGTACATTGTTTAGGGTTTAAATTGTTTCTCACCCGTACACCCAAAATTACCGAAATCAGCAGAAACCATTTTCACCCTCAAACAATTGGCGACCACAGTGGGAGGTTGATCTTTCGGTTACAATGTCAATTTTCGACCATCGATCTCATCCTTCGACCCAGACATCAAGATGATAGAAGCAGGCGACCCGTTCAGGGATCGACGACTCAGTTACCAGACGACCCGAATATCAGTCATGACACGGCATGGGATGACTGGGGACTTCCTAGAGGATAGAAGCAAACGATCCGCCCAAGAATTGACGACTCGGTTATCAGGCAACTCAGTAACGACTGGGGACTTTCCAAAATCACGACGATGCTTCCCGTAAAACCTGGTCTTACACCCGAAAAGTTTCTTTTTTCATCAGGAGACCTAAAAAACCAAGTAAGTCCTACCCAGACAAAATGCGTGGTTTACCTTTTCAAGTTTTCACGGGAATAAAAGAAAAACAATTCAATCCTAAATGATTCATTCCAAAATAATAATCCAAAACCATCAAGGTAACATTTATCTATCAACCCCAAAAAAAAAAACCCCAGAAAATCAAAACCATAAACCAGGCGCTTCCATTTGCCTTTCAAAAATAAATAAATAAAGAAGTTTAGAAGACAGAAATGTATTCAAGGAAAGTTTTCCAACAGCGACTTGCTCCTCTTAGTAAAGGCCTCCCTCGTGCTCTGGAGAGCCGCCCTTTTCAACTTCAGCTGCCTGCACAATCTTTTGAATTCCGCTTCCTGCTTCTTCACCATGTCTGCGGAAGGACCTTCGACTGTTTAGGCCAGCAAATTTTCAACCTCCGAGAAACCGTCGACGAACCAAGGAGCATTGAACTCGAACTTTATGCACATGTCACGGTGGAACCTCCAGCTCGATATTACGTCCTCAGAAAATGTACGACCAGTCACGTTGCGCATGTCGTCAATCGAAGACAAGGCTTCCTTCACACGCTTGATCAGTACGTATCGGCTAGTAATTTTCTTGGTCGTGGCAATATGTCCGTAGCTTTCCCATATCTTGGTATATAACGCCTCATGTTTAGCTGGCACACTAAATCCCCCAATCAACACGTGATCCGGATAAGGAACCAGGTATGGAGGAACAAAGGTGGCGCCTGCGACTGCATCAGTAACTGGCAAAGGATTCCTAACAACAGTTGCGCCAACATTCACGTGAGCAATATCCGCTGTCTGAGTCACAACAATGCTTCCATCTTGATCGGCCTCTGTTTCAAAGCCACCAGGCTTGTTTTACACGGCTAGAGACAAAGTCGTATCTTCACCAGTTTCCATCTCAAGTTCGTCTTCAGAACCGGCTTCGCTCTGTGATATCATGGCTTAGACATTCTTTAAAAAAAATAAAAAAAATAAAAAGGGAGAGGAAGAAGGAAGGAAGAACAAGAGCATGGAGAAGACCCACTGATTCTCTTTCAGACCGACTAGAGGAATATTGAGCACTGCTATCGGAAGAACTACTCTCGCCATCTCTGGACTCTGAGCTTTCATCCTTCTCGGATTCCCCTTCTCCATGGGTAGGCTCAAAGATCGCCGCCTTCTCTCAAGAGGTGCAGTTTTCTGACTACGTGCAAGTTTAGTGAAGACGTTCACGCTGCTAAGACCCTAGGCAAGGCACAAGAACAGACACTCGGAAATGAGACAAAGATATACGCAATCCGACTGAATCAGGAAGAAAATTATACGTACTCGCATATTGGAAGAGCTAAAAGTCGGGAGAGCCATCAGATCCGACTGAAAACCACCAGCTCGGCTTTTAGATCTTCGCTCCTTCACTTGGGGACTATCTGCATTTGGGCTAACGAATTTTCGCTTGGGATCCCACAACAATGGATGTTCCGCTAAAATCGCAGGAGAAGGCTTACCGCGATGATTTTCTACCACATCATTCACGAATCCATGGATAGCAAGAAACTCATCCTTCCAAAATATGTTATATTTGGAGGTTGTTGATGGATTTCGTTCCGCAAGCAGAAAAGGGAGACTTTGACCCGACGCAAGAGCACTAGCATCGAGAACAGTGGACAACGGGATTTCTGGAACAACCGGCTGACGAACGAGTGGGACCCCTTGGTCAAAACCCATATGCCGAGCCGTCCTATCAATGTTGTAAGAGATCGCTTTGCAAGATCCTCGAAAGAAAGACGGTACATGACCGGGTGTGCAGCTTCCCATGAAAACCATCTCTCCAACACTCAGATCCTCTTTATCAGAAGACAAAGACATGTTCGGAACAGGAGCAAAGGTACTGATCTGAGTTATAGACGCATGCACCGGAGCCCATGGACGAAAATTAACCATGTACGAGTTGTCAAGAAATCCAACCAGGTTCGATCCAATCTTTGGACGCCTATTCGACCAACGCAGTATCCTGGAGCCACCCCAAGACTCGGTAAGTACAGCCAACGGTTTTTGGGCGTGCTTCTCGAAGTGCTCCCACAGCTACGCCTGTAGAAAGGCGGAATGAATGTACGAATCCACTTTCATATAGCCGTTTGAAGCACACATATCCGAGACCAGCTGATCCAAGTGTGCGTACAGAGAACTAAGAAAAAAACCGCCAATAGGGAGAACGACGCCTTTTTCCAGTTTTATAGCAAACTTGGTAAGTTCCTTATCTCCTTCTTACCGGAGCCGTCATTAAAAATATCTCTGGATAACCAAAGAGCCAAGAATGCCGCGACATGAAGTATGCTATTCTTTTGGTTCGACTCCAACTTGTCAGGAAACCACTGAGACACCCACCAGTCATAGAAGAACTTCGTCTCGTTTTCTTTCCGAACGAATCCATTTGACTTCGCAACCATGGAGGCACGCATTTATTCTTCATCTGCAGACAACCTAACGTCGAGGTTTCCAATTACGGGAAGATTTAGCAACACAGCCACGCTATCCAAGGAGATGGTCATTTCACACCACCTGCATACAGCCGTGTGGGTGTCCGGACACCATCTGGAAACAAAAGCAACTAGACCTGGAATATCTTTCCTAATCTGGAGCATTAAGGAAGCCTCAACAGCACCAACGATCTGCTCCTTGGTCAAATTGGTTTTTACATGCTCCTGGCTCATCATAAACCGCATCCATTTCTCGAAGGGACGCAACGGACTCACAGAGATTTTAAAGTCAATAAGAGAGGCATGATATTCTTTCCTATGAAGGCAAAACCTTTTTACGCCTCCTGGTCGAACCGATCGGTCTTCTCCCTCACTTTCCGAATCAGTCAGAAGAATCGACACATACTTGGGGTGATTTCTCTTAACCGTGGCCGATGTCGTGGAGAACTAATCATCTACGTTTGGCTTGGAATTGCCAACATCTTTCGGTATGGCAAAATTTTTCTCAAGTGACATAATATTGAAGACTCTCCCACGCTACTTTCACCTTCCAAACAACTACAATGGAACAATACGAAGAGAAATTATTACGGAAAGTGCAGGGAAATTATTTTTCCACCCAAGACGCAAGCCAGTTTGTTTCAAAGCCGTACCCTGCAGCATAAAATTCTTCTCCGACCGAGGAGGTGCGCCCCACCATGGGAACCATGCACACGGCCACACCAAAACAAGGAGTAAACCCTAAAAACTAGGTTTTCATGGGGAATGGATGGCAATTACTATCGCGTGCTTACTTTGCACAGTGAGTTGAGGCGGTCAACATTACTATGGTATTCATGCCTAAGTACTACTACAAGCTCGTGCAAAACATACCTACGACTAGGATTCACACCAACAATTTCCACAAGGTCATGAAAAGGTACGCCTACAACTAAGGTTTACACCAACACAAAAGAAAAGAGAAAACAAGTTAAAGAAGAAGTATTGGAAGGCATACCTGGGATTTGCTTGTCCGCTTTGCTTTACTGCTACCACACGGCTGGGATAAAAAAAAAAGGCGTGAAACGAAAGAGAAGCCGGCCATCCTTTTATATATACATGGTATGTGGGAGTTTGAACAAGGAAATGATTTCCTATTTTGAGCCAAGAAAGGAAAAGAGGAAACCGGTCCCGCAAAGACCAATTTCCACGCCCAAGACCGCTCACGCCGTGCCTTGGCCCCACACGCCAAGCCGTCCGCAATGCTTTGCCTCCCCAAGTTGTGCACACCTCGCCTCACCGGACCACGCCTTGCCATGGCCGCACCATGCTAAGCCGTCCACTCCACTATCGCAGGCCCTATCATGCCAGGCTGTCCATGCCATGGCTTGCCACGCCGACACCAACAACTCGTCGAGCCAACATTATGATGTTCCTTAACCCAGCCAAGATGATGAGAAGCCAGATTAAGTCACGCCTCTCACCTCACCGCTTCACGGTCTACATGAATAAGATCTATGCAAGGCTGCCAAACATGGGATCATGAACTCTCCTTGCCACAAATAGCAACCGTGTCAAGCCATCCGCTATGCTTGCCTTCCTAAGACCACGCCACCTTTTGGACCCACGTGCCAAGCCATCCGCTACGCTTTGCCTTCCAAGACTGCGCCCGCTTTGCCTCGGTGATGTACGGCCAGACCAAGCCAGCAAATTTCGTCTCACCCCTCCATGGTCTGCATCCCCAGTACAACTTATGCAGGGCCGCCAACACGGGAAGCAAAAACTCTCTTCACCTCTCAAAAAGGTTAGTCGGATTTTCCTGACCATCTTTGCAATGATTTACGTATTGATTTCGTCCTTGTCTGTCACCATCATATGCTTACCTCGTAACAAGGCACATGTTCCGAACTAAGCAGGGGACTTAATGTTGATGGTGGTTTTTAGCTTAGGGGTAAAATCGTAAAACACTAGTCAGACAGTGACGTCACAGAACTTGAGTAATAATGTCCAAACCAAGCACGTTTATTGAACCCTTTAATTTGTCTGCAAGAAACTTACCAGGGTACCTTTTTTAATGCTAATTAGGGTTTCGACAGGCCAAAACCCTAATTATCACACTGCATGTGCCAATGGCAAACCATGCCAGCCACACCTACTGCGCCAAGGCATGCCAACCATGCTAGCTGCACCCCTGTGCCAATAGCAAACCATGCCAGCCACGCCTACCGCGCCAAGGCATTCCAACCATGCTAGCCGCACCCCTGTGCCAATGGCAAACCATGCCAGACACGCCTACCGTGCCAAGGCATGCCAACCATGCTAGCCGCACCCCTGTGCCAATGGCAAACCATGCCAGCCACACCTACCGCGCCATGCCAAACGCACCTTGCCATGGCCCCATGCCAAACTAGCCGCGCCACCTTGCTGGCCTTCCCTACGCGGCTACCAAAACGAAGGCGTGCGACAATCAACGGTCGCCCTTCAATCCCAGGAGCAAATCCTAGCCGTCTGAGGTTACCAAACGACCTTTGGCCCAAAGCCCTAGCTTGGTCACGAACCTATCTTGATCACGCCAAACCTTGGCCCCACATGCCAAGCCAAACCGCACCTAAACAAGCTAGCCACGCCATGCGCCCATGGCAAACCCTTGCCCCACATGCCAAGCCAAACCGCACCTAGCCAAACCCCATATGGCCCCAAATTGCCCCACATGCCAAACCGCACCTAGCCATGCTAGCCGCACCATGTTCCAACGGCTTGCCAAACCCTTGGCCCCACATGCCAAGCAAAGCCACACCTTGCCTTGGCACCTAGCCATGCTAGCCGAACCATGTGCCAACGGCTTGCCAAACCCTTGGCCCCACATGCCAAGCCAAACCGCACCTAGCCATGCTAGCCGCACCATGTGCCAACGGCTTGCCAAACCCTTGGCCCCACATGCCAAGACAAACCGCACCTATTTCCACAGAACAAGGAGTTCATTCGGGAATATACAACACTCAGAAAATACTTGCTAGCTCACCATTTGTTAGCCTTCGCACTTTTATGATACAAGTCGTAGTAACACAACTACTCTTCCAGAATCAACTATTCTGGTCTCATCACTTTCCTTGCTTCCCTCCCTAAAACCGACCCATTCTCCTCCACTTTGTGACCGAAGCAAGTCCGGAACGTCCATTTCTCGGTTTAGGCTGGATTTGTACAGATTGATCTCTCGAATATAAAGTACTCCATTGCAATACATTGTTTAGGGTTTAAATTGTTTCTCACCCGTACACCCGAAATTACCGAAATCAGCAGAAACCATTTTCACCCTCAAACAATATGACATCGACATAATCTTATGAATGTTGTTATGATTATGTGAATGGGTAAAGGTGAAGATTTCATCCTAGGAAACAATGTTTTTCATTTGTTTAAAGGAAGTACATTCATGAACTTGTTTTATGAATTGAAAGGGAAATCGCTAGGCTTATTGGTATGGATATTCATTGCAAATCTTTGGATTGCCAATATGTGTGAGATGGTAGAACCGATCGTAACTTTGTTATGTATCTTGGTATAACTAATCACAATGCATGACTTATGATTTGGTATGTCTAGTTTTGATTAGTGTAACCGATCCTAAGTAATCACCTGAGATGGTATGATCGATATTTGTAATTGGTGTGACCGATCACAAAGAGTTGTGTAATTGATCATTTTAATTGGTGTAACCGGTCCTAGTAATTGGTGTAACCGATCCTAGTGACTGGTGTGACCGATCACAAGAAATACCATTTGTATATGGTAACCGGTCCTGGTAATTGACGTAACTGATCCTGGTAACTGATGTAACCGGTCCTGGTAACTTGTGTGACCGATCACAAGTGTTCCATATTAAGGTATATTTGATCCCTGATTGGTATAACCGTGAACCCATAGTTGTCTTGGAACACAAATGAACCAATTCTAAACTTGTTTGAAAGTGTGGTATAATCGATTCCAATATTGTAAATATGAAAGAGGATTTACAAAGAAAAGATGTCAACAAACTTTGAACACGAACAATAACTCTTATATTTTATTGTTTAAAGATATTCCTTAAGTACTCAAGGAGATCCTGTTCTGAAATAAATTAAAAATCTTTTAATTAAGGTTGTTAGTTTTATATGTTTTAATTACCAGCAATTAAATGCATATCTCCAGAGAATAAAAATTAGTAATGTGCATTTACTAATTGGAGATTTCTGTTTAGAGATTTCGGGAAATATTGGACAAAGCATTTACTGGAATTATGAAAACCGAATGGGCATTTATTGCATATCTTGAGAATACTTTCGGTTTTGGGAATTCCTTGGTGTCCAAACATCCTTGGTCTATAATACCCAAGTTTGCATTTCTAGCAAACTATCCTAAGAGCCAGGAAAACTTCATCTTTTTGTTGTTTCTGGTGGAGCCGTCTATCTGGAGAGGAAAGTACCCTAATTAGGCGAAATCCCTTACGACCGCTCGTTTAAAGACTTATGTGGGATCAAGAAGATCTACGAGTACCATCGGTGGGAAACTAGATAATTGCAGTGTTATTAGTTTTCGTGTGATTTGATTGAATAACGGTTGTTGAAACTTTGATTGCACCTAGTTTGTTTATTCTTGAGAATCTTCTCTTATGATATAAGATTCACTCAAACTAGATCGAAGTATCGACGAGATCTTTAGAACTGTTTGTAGATCGAAACACATCTTGTGATAATCCATTGTTAACAGACTCTGTTCTGTACGTGATTGATCATAAGAGATTCAAGTGGTGTTGTGCAGGTGTTTATTGAAGATTAAAGAAGATTTCAAGAAAAGAAGATTTCTTATTTGGTTTCTCATATCTTTATGTTGCACAAACCTTGATCGTCTGGGATCCAACTAGTATCGGATTTATTCGATTAATTAGTTGTGTGAGATCGGCATCGCTTTATAGTTTCTTATTGGAATCTATATTGATTGATTGCGAATCTAAACTCTGCTATTTCAGTAGTTGTTGGATAGATTGATCTAACCAGGCAAAGGAGTTTATTAGAATAAACGGAAGAGCCTTTGCATATGACTTGATATATCTTCATCTGAAAGAATCAATAGAGTTATTACCAAACAGATTTGTTGTTCCTTTACTGTTTGGAATACGATCCAAAGGAATTTTTCCAGTGCATGCACTCATCAAAGTCGGAAGCGCAGGGATACTGAAGAAACTGAGTGAACTAGGGTTAGTTGCTTGGTCTCAACTATACGAAGTTGGTTTAGATTTTGTATAGCGGCTTAATTCTGAGAGTATTCAATTCTGGACTAGGTCCCGGGGTTTTTCTTCATTTGCGGTTTCCTCGTTAACAAAATCTTGCTGTGTCTTTTAATTTTCTATTTCCGCAATTATAATTGTTTATTATAATTAAAAGTAAAATACACAAACGTTAACTCCGTACATACTTGATAGTGATCATATAGAGTTTGTTTAAGTCCGAACCTATTATCAAGTATCATACTTCGTTGTTGTATTGTCTCGATCTTGTATTCATAGTCAATCACACAAGTTATCTTGTTATCGTATTGTCTCGATCTCGTGTCCATAGACGATCACACGAAGTGTGAACCGACTTGTTGTATTGTCTCGACTCTGTCTATAGACAATCACTTTCGGTAGAGGACTTATAGGTGGATAAATAAAAGATTGTGGTGTATTTGGGTACCCTCGTCTTTTCAAGTACTTTGTACGATTACAAATCAATCCGCTTTTGTTTCAATTGGTTCATATATATATTGCTATGAGATAGTGAACAATTGAACAACTTTATTGGAAACACAATTAGATTCATTTGATTATCTTTCATGATTGATTGATCATTGTTGATACATGAAAATTATTACCCCCTAACAGGGCTAGGGATCCCCTAAAAGGAGGTCAAACCCAACATGAAGCAAAAGGGACTTGGGGACTAAAGCCCAAGTCCAGTAAGAGATATCCATGAGGAGAAAATGATAAGAAAAGTATTAAGGGGAAAGAAGAAGGTTGTATTAGAGAAGGGATGGCATTAGTGGTAATTTATGAGGTTTAGGACATATGGCATGATGTCATAAATGGAAGGGATTTCGGGAAAGTCTATAAAAGGAGGTACATAGTACAATGGAAGTAAGTTCTCTCTCATACCATTTTAAGAAAGAGGTGTTATCTGGTATAGCTAGGACGGGTACGACCAAAATCACATTCACCCCTCAACAATCATCATAATTTATCTAGAAGTGTTATATGAATATGGTTAAGACAAAAATGTTCATGTGGCTAACTTCGGTTAACTATTATTGAGCCAACTCAATATACACGTTTAGGTACGGTTACCCATATCTAAATGAAGGTATATTTAATTTTTGTGTAACAAGCTAAGACCATCTAACGGTGGAGATTAATTGCTTTATTTCTAAGCAAACATAGCTTGAATCTTAAATTAGGATTTCATCTAACGGTGAATATTGAATGTTTTGTTACTAAGCTATCTTAGCTTTGATTGAAAACAAACCATGATTTGAAAGACTATATAAGAGAGAACTCTAGCAACTGGAAAACCTAATCCCCACACTTTTATGTGTTCCTAATTGCAAACTAGAGTCGATTTTCCTTTAACCTAGGTTTTTCCAAAACCATTATAGGTTAACGACTTGAAGACTTCATTGGGATTCTTGAAGCCAGATCCAACTATTTTCTCTATAGTTGCGTATTCTGATCTTACTTGTTCTATCGTATTGAGTACTATCTTCTCTAAGATTTGCTCGAGATTTATCTCCGTAGTTAAGATATAAAAAGTAATCATAAAGTTCTTCATCTCAGACTTTGTGATTCCTCAGTAACTTTTTCTATCACCATATAATTAAGTTATTGTGAGGTGATTGATATTTCTAGGCTGCTCTTCGGGAGTATAAGACCGGATTATTAATTGGTTCATGTTTACCTTGATTTATCAAAAGAAAGAACAAAAAGAATAGACATATATGTGGGAGACATATTTGTCTATAAGTCTTTTACTTTGGGTCGTAGCAACTCTTAGTTGTGGGTGAGATCAGCTAACGGAATCAAGTGCGCAGAATCCGGCGTGGTTCTAAAGGCGTAAAGAACGCGACCGTACCTTAATCGGTGTGAGACTTGGTTAGGGCTCAACTACATTCCAGTCTGAAGTTAACTTGTAGTAGGCTAGTGTCTGTAGCGGCTTAATACAGTGTGGTGTTCAAATATGGACTAGGTCTCGGTTTTTTTTTCCGCATTTGCGGTTTCCTCGTTAACAAAATTTCTGGTGTCTGTGTTATTTCTTTTCCACATTATATTTATTTATATAATTGAAATATCACAGGTTGTGCGTAGTTCAATCAGTTGATAAATCCGACTTTGACTGTCAGATATAACTTGATTGAGACTTGGTCATTAGTCTTTGGTACTGTCCAAGTTATTTATCATATCAATCAGGTTCATAGATTTCTATATGTTTCATTTGCTGATTGCATTGAGAAATAGAGATAAATCTCTTTGATATCTTTCTTGATTGAGCTCTCTTTTAAGTTGGTGCTCCCGGAATTATATTAGAGTTAGTCCATACATATTTCCGAACGAATTATTGGGTGTGGTTATTGTACCCCGCTTTTTCAACAACATCCCTGATATAATTTACACAAAAAAGTATTGGGATTTCCAATAGTTTTGGATTCTACTCAAATACCTGCTTCCAGAACACGTGAATGTATTTGTTGTAACAAAAATGGGAGGAATCATTGTGAGGTGATTGTCATTGAGCTAAAAGATAATGTACCTGTTGGCAGTGATCCAGTGAAGGTTTGTGTCAACATAGATCTATCAAACCTCTTAAGAAGAGGAGTCAAAGCTATCGTTAATGCAGGTCTCAGCCGTTTGATCAAGTTTTTTTTATGAAAGACAACCAGCCGGAATATGCACATAATGTTATGTTATCAACCATCCCAAAGGTGTTTGCAAGGATGCAGCCAAATATCTAGACAAAACACATGAAAATCCACACTTCTTTGGTAAGGCTAATAATATAAGGAAAAACATATCACAAATCTGAACAAGAAGTGCTCCGGTTTCTATGCCTAATCAAAAGAAGTTTGTCAAGACTACAACTTTCATTCCTCAGAAGGATGGTGAAGTAATCAACATGGATTTCCTGCTCAAGAAAGGTGATGATGAAAACTCTGAGGATACAAGACTAGGAAAAAAGATTTGAATTTATGATGACTCTTCAACTAGTGAAAATGATATTGAGAATGATCCCATCAGCAGCACTTCCAGTATCAGCACATACAATCAAACATCTCAAAGGGTCGCAATGAGAGACAATCAAACTATCAACTCACAGAAGGAGATTCAGGTACACAAATACTTTTCTAGTTTCCTTAATTTTAACAACTACAACTTTAACTTATTTTTTCCCCATAGAACTACTATTTCTCTTAATTGCTTTAAGTCATACATTTATTTTAGTGTTTTTAGGTTTTTACGTTTACATTACAGTCCTTGCATTTTAAAAAACCATCAGAAGTTGCATATTTTGATAATTTTTTTAGTCTTTTTTCTAGCACATAGTAAAAGTGAAGTGTTTACAATGAAGATTATTTATTGGAATGTCCAAGGTTTCAAAAATGTAACAACTATGAATCATATGAGGAACTTGATAAGATATCAAAACTATGACATCATCTTATTGTGTGAGACCAAAATTAACCATACCAAATGCAAGCCTCTCGTTAAAGTAGTTCCAATACCCAAATAGTGATTTCATAGAACATGTAGGCATTTCTGGTTGTCTTGTTTTATTGTGGAAAAATGGCTTTACTTGTGATATAACTGATCTTTATAGTAACATGTTCAACGTACTAGTTCAAGCTGATCCTAGTAAACTTGAAGTCCTTCTCACATGCATGTATGGCCACACCAACTATGATAAGAAAAAATATCAATAGAGTTACATCCACCAAAAAAGGAGAGCTAATAGTAGCCTTTGGATCTTATTAGGATATCTTAATTTCCATCTTATTGACAATAACAGTGGAGATTCTTCTTCCACAGATGGTTTGGTTAATAGCTTAGTCTCTAACTGTGGTCTAGAAGACATTGGGTTTGTTGGTAAAGATGCCACTTGGACCGACAATAAATTAGGTACATGCACTAAGAGTTCTAGAATAAACATGGCTCCATCTAATAGTAATTAAAGCTTGAACTTTCCTAACTCGAAGCTTATGCACTTTGCCCAAGTAGGTAATGATCATAGTCCAAAATGATGCTAGTTACCGACTCTACCATTCCTAATCGTTGGAAACCTTTTAAGTTCTTCCTAACTTGGTGAAATAATGAAACTTGTACGACTTTTATTGCTAATGCTTGGAAATCTAGGGTTCTCCGATTTTTAGTTAGTGTAGTTACCTAAAATCCGAGAGAGGTTAGAGTGGGATTCTAGGGTTTCGAAAGTGAGTTACGGGAGGTTGAGCACGAATGGTCTTCGCCTAATCCACGCACAATGGCCGTTCAAAGGCATCACAGGGAAGAAATTTAGGGCTGGTCTTAGGGAGGGAAGGAGATGAAGAGAGAGATCATAGAATTCTAGGGTTTGAAGAAGAATTGCTCTAAGAGTTTATGAGAAAAGTTCGATCGTTGTTTGGAAAATAGATGATCTATTTATAGCTGAATTCTCTAATCTCAAGTCGGTGAAGATAAGGATTGTTTTCCTTGTCGTGCGAACAATTCTTCCATCTCTTCAGAATAGGGATAAACTAGGTTGAGTTTATCTCATTATTCCACTAGATTGAGTTTATCTCATTATTCCAAAACCCTAATTGATATCCCCCATTTGTGTGAAGTGAGTCGGACTTTGTGATGATATGTTGAGAGAGAAATATTCTCTTTAGCCGAGTTATCCAAGATAGAGAGATATTCTATGATTTGTGACAATGACTAGGATGAGTCACGTGAAAAGGCATGGAATTCCTCATGAATCATGTGCAAAGTGTGAGAGGAGATGAGGATGATCTCCCTCTTTCCATAGCCAATCACATATGTCATTTGAAGACCGTATTATTGTTTTTGGGTCCCTTTGTTTAGCATGCGGCGCTCGAGAGAGCTTATCCATGTTTTTGGATAGACATGTATAGTTCAGGCTCAATTTACTAGTCGTGAGTGTATTTGAGAGACTGAGAAATATGCTTGAGCACTAGGTAAGGCATGTGTCTATCCTGTGAATCTCTCCGAGATTTTGAGGAGAGATTTGAATCTCTTCGAAATTTTGTGAAGAGATTTGAATCTCTCCGAGATTTTGCAGAGAGATTTGAATATCTCCGAGATTTTGCAGGCGGATCAAAATCTCTCCATGATTTTGCTGAGAGATTAGAATCTCTCTGAGATTTTGCAGATGGATCAAAATCTCTATGAAGATTAATGGATCTGAATCTCTTTGTGGTCAGCTGGGACTCGGCCTGGAGAGAGAGAAAAGGCTTTGTACGCCCGATTAATGCCTCTGCGAGACTTTGGCTCACTTGTCTTTGACCAGCGTATCTTGCATAAATGTGCTAAGAATCAAATGTGTGTCCATATGATGAGCCGACAAGACCAGTGTATCTCGAAAGGATGTTCTAGGAGTCTGTCGAAAGGGTTGAGAGGTATAATAACCAGCGTATCTCGCGGGGATGTCCTAGGAGTTATCCTGAAAACCTCGATAAGTTGAGTCGAGCCTAGAGAAGACATGACCGGTGTATCTCGCGATGATGTACTATGAATCAGTCCTTGATCTCAAATAGGGTGAGTCGTGCTTACGGGAGATATGCAAATCTCCGCTCTGGGTCATAAGTCCTCCCGGGACGTATTTACGCATCTCTGAGCCTACATGACCAGCAACATCTCGTTAAGGATGTATACTAAGAATCATGGCATCACAATCGATGCTTCTCGCGAATACATGCTGGAATTGTGGCTGCTTACGGGTCATAAGTCCGTCGGGGACGTTTTACGCTCTACGTAACCTACGTGACCAAAAGTATCTCGTTGAGGATGTGTGCTAGGAATCACGGCATCACGACCATTAGTGTCTCGCGGGCACTATACTAGAAATCGTGGCTAAGGATACCTTGAGGGCCAAGGGCTTTAATCTCTCCCGTGAGAGTTGAATTTTGTCTATGGTCTTGAAATGCCACTTTTGTCCCTTTATCCAAATTTCACCATCTACATTAAGTCCCTCGCTCGAGTAGAACCTTGATTGTTCTACGATGAGTATATAGATGGTGTCAAAGCATTCGAGATATGAAATTATAATCCACTTGTCCTTTTAGATCTGCAGAGTCCCCGAATTGATGCTTCGTCTTTGCTTGCTCTGATTCTAGACTTCGAATCAACTCTGGATTTGGGAGCTTTATCGGATTTTATGTCGGACGTTAATGACATGATACCGAAGTCTTAATGAGACAAAATTTCCGTCTTAAGGGAATGGAATTTGTTAATTAGGGTTTACTTGGCCAAAACCCTAATTTTCTCTCTTTGTGCATCCTTGAGCTTATGAGTTTGTATAGGCGAGTATGTGGGGAAGAGAGAATTTTTTGAAATGTTCCTGGATGGCCTTTAATTTGGTGAAGGGCCGTGAGAAAAGACCCAGGTACTTACTTTTGAAGTTACGAAGTCCCTATCCCATGTAAATTCTGAATTCAAGCTTTTACTGTACCCAAATCCTAATTTCTCTTTTCTTCGTATCTGACTGCTTGAGACACTCTAGAGAGGATTGACGAGGCTTGGATGGTGTGCATCTATCTTCTGGGGTCGGCACCTTGTGTGATGAGAGCTTTTTTAATTCCTTGTACCAATCGACTCCTCTTTATTAGAGAAAGTACATACCTTTGAAACTAAGGGTATTTTCGTCAAAAACCACTATGAGCTTGATTTTTATTTGGAATGAGAGAAACATGGAGCCTCCTAGGCATACTCAAGTCTTTAAAGAGGGATTGGCGCGTCTCTGGTCATGGTTTTGGAAATCATGAATCCGAATTTCTGTTTTGAGCGGATTCTCTTTATTTTCTCGAAATTCCGCTTTTCTGGATTCCGTTTCAATCCCGTTCTTCTTAGATAATTTAGAGAACTCAATACTCACATGTATGAGGCTTTTGGAATGAGTAGATGAGAGCTTGGTCGATCTCTCAGTTGTATTAGGGTGTTCTTCTTTGAAAATACTCAAAATTGTGAAATAAGGGTATTTCGGTCAAAATCTCTTATGAGCTCGTTTTTGTTGAAGAGTAATGAGATAAAAGGGATTGATAGAAGTTTATAGTACCGTCCAATAGAATGCGAGAGACTGCTTTCCCTCCTCTTTTAGAATAAATCCCTTTTTCACCTAATTCTTGAAATTAGGGCTATTTTTGTCAAAACCCTAATTATCTTCGACTTTGATCCATCTGAAAAAAATTCCAACAGAATAAATCACGTCCCACTGGCCTAGGAGAGCATCTTCACGCATGAAAAGGGCTTGTCCACGGCTTGGGGGAATTTTTAGAAGAAGAAAAGACCTTGGTTTCCTTATTTGAGTCAAATTAGGGCTATTTTCCTCAAAACCCTAATTCTCTTCGACTTTCATCCCTAATAATATAAGGAAAAACATATCACAAATCTGAACAAGAAGTGCTCCGGTTTCTATGCCTAATCAAAAGAAGTTTGTCAAGACTACAACTTTCATTCCTCAGAAGGATGGTGAAGTAATCAACATGGATTTCCTGCTCAAGAAAGGTGATGATGAAAACTCTGAGGATACAAGACTAGGAAAAAAGATTTGAATTTATGATGACTCTTCAACTAGTGAAAATGATATTGAGAATGATCCCATCAGCGGCACTTCCAGTATCAGCACATACAATCAACATCTCAAAGGGTCGCAATGAGAGACAATCAAACTATCAACTCACAGAAGGAGATTCAGGTACACAAATACTTTTCTAGTTTCCTTAATTTTAACAACTACAACTTTAACTTATTTTTTCCCCATAGAACTACTATTTCTCTTAATTGCTTTAAGTCATACATTTATTTTAGTGTTTTTAGGTTTTTACGTTTACATTACAGTCCTTGCATTTTAAAAAACCATCAGAAGTTGCATATTTTGATAATTTTTTTAGTCTTTTTTCTAGCACATAGTAAAAGTGAAGTGTTTACAATGAAGATTATTTATTGGAATGTCCAAGGTTTCAAAAATGTAACAACTATGAATCATCTGAGGAACTTGATAAGATATCAAAACTATGACATCATCTTATTGTGTGAGACCAAAATTAACCATACCAAATGCAAGCCTCTGTTAAAGTAGTTCCAATACCCAAATAGTGATTTCATAGAACATGTAGGCATTTCTGGTTGTCTTGTTTTATTGTGGAAAAATGGCTTTACTTGTGATATAACTGATCTTTATAGTAACATGTTCAACGTACTAGTTCAAGCTGATCCTAGTAAACTTGAAGTCCTTCTCACATGCATGTATGGCCACACCAACTATGATAAGAAAAAATATCAATAGAGTTACATCCACCAAAAAAAGGAGAGCTAATAGTAGCCTTTGGATCTTATTAGGATATCTTAATTTCCATCTTATTGACAATAACAGTGGAGATTCTTCTTCCACAGATGGTTTGGTTAATAGCTTAGTCTCTAACTGTGGTCTAGAAGACATTGGGTTTGTTGGTAAAGATGCCACTTGGACCGACAATAAATTGGGTACATGCACTAAGAGTTCTAGAATAAACATGGCTCCATTCGAGTAATAGTAATTGGAGCTTGAACTTTCCTAACTCGAAGCTTATGCACTTTGCCTAAGTAGGTAATGATCATAGTCCAGTGATGCTAGTTACCGACTCTACCATTCCTAACTGTTGGAAACCTTTTAAGTTCTTCCTAACTTGGTGAAATAATGAAACTTGTACGACTTTTATTGCTAATGCTTGGAAATCTAGTGTGAATGGCTTTCCTGATTTTTAGTTAGTGTAGTTACCTAAAATCTGAGAGAGGTTAGAAGTGGGATTCTAGGGTTTCCGAAAGTGAGTTACGGGAGGTTGAGCACGAACAGTCTTCGCCTAATCCACGCACAATGGCCGTTCAAAGGCTGCTTCAGTCACAGGGAAGAGATTTAGGGCTAGTCTTAGGGAGGGAAGCAGATGAAGCGAGAGATCAGAGAATTCTAGGGTTTGAAGAAGAATTGCTCTGAGAGTTTATGAGAAAAGTTCGGTGTAGCTTGGAAAATAGATGACCTATTTATAGCTGAATTCTCGAATCTCAAGTCGGTGAAGATAAGGATTGCTTTCCGTGTCGTGCGGAACAATTCTTCCATCTCTTCAGGAATAGGGATAAACTAGATTGAGTTTATCTCATTATTCCAAAACCCTAATTGATATCCCCCCATTTGTGTGAAGCTGAGTCAGACTTTGTGATGATATGTTGAGAGAGAAATATTCTCTTTAGCCGAGTTGGCCAAGATATTCTATGATTTGTGACAATGACTAGGATGAGTCACGTGAAAAGGCATGGAATTCCTCAGGAATCGTGTGCAAAGTGTGAGAGGAGATGAGGCTGATCTCCCTCTTTCCATAGCCGGTCACATATGTCATTTGAAGACCGTATTATTGTTTGTGGGTCCCTTTGTTGAGCATGCGGCGCTCGAGAGAGCTTATCCACGTTTTTGGATAGACATGTATAGTTCGGGCTCAATTTACTAGCCGTGAGGGTATTTGAGAGACTGAGAAATAGGCTTGAGCACTAGGTAAGGCGTGTACCTATCCTGTGAATCTATCCGAGATTTTGAGGAGAGATTTGAATCTCTTCGAAATTTTACGAAGAGATTTGAATCTCTCCGAGATTTTGCAGAGAGATTTGAATATCTCCGAGATTTTGCAGGCGGATCAAAATCTCTCCATGATTTTGCTGAGAGATTAGAATCTCTCTGAGATTTTGCAGATGGATCAAAATCTCTATGAAGATTAATGGATCTGAATCTCTTTGTGGTCAGCTGGGACTCGGCCTGGAGAGAGAGAAAAGGCTTTGTACGCCCGATTAATGCCTCTGCGAGACTTTGGCTCACTTGTCTTTGACCAGCGTATCTTGCATAAATGTGCTAAGAATCAAATGTGTGTCCATATGATGAGCCGACAAGACCAGTGTATCTCGAAAGGATGTTCTAGGAGTCTGTCGAAAGGGTTGAGAGGTATAATAACCAGCGTATCTCGCGGGGATGTCCTAGGAGTTATCCGAAAACCTCAGTAAGTCGAGTCAGAGCCTAGAGCAAACATGACCAGTGTATCTCGCGATGATGTACTAGGAATCAGTCATTGATCTCAAATAGGGTGAGTCGTGCTTACAGGAGATATGCAAATCTCCGCTCTGGGTCATAAATCCTCCAGGGACGTATTTACGCATCTACAGAGCCTACATGACCAGCAACATCTCGTTAAGGATGTATACTAAGAATCATGGCATCACAATCAGCTGCGTATCGCGAAGACATGCAGGAATTGTGGCTGTTCTGGTTCATAAGTCTGTCGGGGACGTTTTACGCTCTACAGAACCTACGTGACCAACAGTACCTCGATGAGGATGTGTGCTAGGAATCACGGCATCACGACCATTAGTGTATCGCGGGCACTATACTAGAAATCGTGGCTAAGGATACCTTGAGGGCCGGGGCTTTAATCTCTCCCGTGAGAGTTGAATTTTGTCTATGGTCTTGAAATGCCACTTTTGTCCCTTATCCAAATTTCACCATCTACATTAAGTCCACTGTTCAGAGTAGAACCTTGATTGTTCTACGATGAGTATATAGATGGTGTCAAACCGTTCAGATATGAAATTATAATCCACTTGTCCTTTTAGATCTGCAGAGTCCCCGAATTGATGCTTCGTCTTTGCTTGCTCTGATTCTAGACTTCGAATCAACTCTGGATTTGGGAGCTTTATCGGATTTTATGTCGGACGTTAATGACATGATACTGAAGTCTTGATGAGACAAAATTTCCGTCTTAAGGGAATGGAATTTGTTAATTAGGGTTTGCTTGGCCAAAACCCTAATTTTCTCTCTTTGTGCATCCTTGAGCTTATGAGTTTGTATAGGCGAGTATGTGGGGAAAAGAGAATTTTTTGAACGGTTCCTGGATGGCCTTTAAGTTGGTGAAGGGCCGTGAGAAAAGACTGGTACTTACTTTTGAAGTTATGAAATCCCTATCCCATGTAAATTCTAAATTCAAGCTTTTACTGTACCCAAACCCTAATTTCTCTTTTCTTCGCGTCTGACTCCTTGAGACACTCTAGAGAGGATTTAAGAGGCTTGGAAGGTGTGCATCTATCTTCCGAGGTCGGCATCTTGTGTGATGAGAGCTTGTTTAATTCCTTGTACCAATCAGACTCCTCTTTATTAGAGAAAGTACATACCTTTGAAACTAAGGGTATTTTCGTCAAAAACCACTATGAGCTTGATTTTTATTTGGCATGAGAGAAACATGGAGCCTCCCTAGGCATAGTCAAGTCTTGAAATAGGGATTGGCGCGTCTCTGGTCATGGTTTTGGAAATCATGAATCTGAATTTCCTGTTTTGAGCTAGATTCTCTTTATTTTCTCTGAAATTCCGCTATTCTGGATTCCGTTTCAATCCCGTTCTTCTTAGAGAATTTAGAGAACTCAATACTCACGTGTATGAGGCTTTTGGAATGAGTAGATGAGAGCTTGGTCGATCTCTGGTTGTATTAGGGTGTTCTTCTTTGAAAATACTCAAAATTGTGAAATAAGGGTATTTCGGTCAAAATCTCTTATGAGCTCGTTTTTGTTGAAGAGTTGTGATTGCAGTAAATCCTACAATACATCCCTCATAAGAAGTCATAACATTCAACACATCTTTAAGATCAACAATCACACTTTTTATTAATTGAGTTTAAGAATTTTACAAAGGGGAAATGAAATCAAGAATACAACTATCGCTCTCGACTTTCTCTCTCCTCAAAACTTTTCCTGTACTCTAAAAAGATCTCTCTTTTCTTAAGCCTACTCGGTCCTTTATATAGGAAATTACATAGTGGATGACAACTAAGCTGTCCTTTAATTTTCGGATCTGGCTTGCGACATTATCGCAAGTATTCAAATGTTAAATCTCGCAACACTCCTAAATCTCGCTAGGTCTTCATATCTTTCTCGTGTTCAGGCTGTCGTCATCCGTTATGTCATTTTTATTACCAATTTTCTATCTTCGCAGTGTGTCGTTCAAGGATTTCTCAAGGATATTAATGTTGCGATATTCTGATCCTACTTCCCGCCTCTTCTCATGTCTTCTCTGCGAAAGAGAGAATGTCATGAGAAATAGCGGTTTCAAAATGCCGCAACTGTTCATTTTTCACCAGATTTTCTGCCGACAAGATTCCATGAATTAAGCATAACCGCTTACACGTGTTAAATATTCCCCTATTCACCGGCACATTAAATGCTAACCGGTCATCATTTTCTTGTCTATCTAAGAAGAAATCCATCATAAGAATATTTTCTTTCTTTTACTTCATCTTCTTCATCTCTACATTCTCTGTGAATCTTTTTGTTGTCTGCAACTTTTTATTATTGTTCATCTTTCTGTAAATCTTCTCCATCTTTCTGCTACTGTTCTTATGGAGCCATCAAGGTTTGTTGATTTTACTGAAACTGATCTTTTTGGGATTGATCTCTTCTACTGAAATTTTCTTATTTGATTTTACTCATCTTTGAATAATTCCCATACTGTTTCTGTTTCAGTAAAAGCACCTCTAGCACCAAGATCACAATCCAAAACCCTAATGTTCCCAAATCGTTGTAAACAAAAGAAAACCTGCGAATAGCAAGGTATTAAGAAACATGTATTCTTTTAATAACAATATTGTTGCCTCTGTTTCTTATGTGACTTGTGATTCGCAGGTGATGGAAATGGCGATAGGCCCCCCAAAAGATCTCGCCACCTTAAAAATGTTGAAACTTCTGTTCCATTTCCTAAATTTAAGCTTTCTACACCTCCTGTGGTACCTTCACAAGCTGAATCCCCTCTCCTTATTCGCGAAAGTGTCGCCGCAGACTTCTCTCCTGTAACTGACCTTTCTATAAATGAAATTCCTCGTGATAACCCTGTTGCGAATGAACCCTTCTCTTTTTCTGCTGTCAATGTCTCTTCTCTTGATACTGCCTCAGCCCCAGTCATTAACCTTCATCAAATTTCATCTTCGGATGACACACCTATGACGAAAGATGATTCAATTCTCCCATCTTCTGTTATCATCACATCTTCATCTGAATCTCTCCCTTTTACTAAAGAAAATCTGGAAGGGATGGATATTGCTTTCAAGGTTTTATCAGATATTCTGGATGATGTCAAGAAAACCTCCACTGATCCTATCAAATCTGATGTCTGCGAAATTTTGAGTAAATATTTTGGCTCTGACAGAATGGTTTTGCAAACATCCTTAGAAAACGAAGTTGAAACTTTGAAGAACAACCTCCAAGCCATGACCTTGAAATGTGACGCTCTTTATCTTGAAAATCAAAAGCTTCAGAATGTTTCGCTGGATCGTGACAATCTTCGCAAGAAGAACGAGGAATTAAAAGGTATAACTTTTTTTTATTTTTTTTTTTAAAATCCCTTGTTCGACCTTTAAGCTTTAAACCAGAAACGAAAAATGGAGATATATCAGTTTGAATCCGTCGCTGAAGAAGCTCGAATGGATAGAGATGCTTGGATGGATCAATATAACCAATTAGATAATCTTCACACATAATCTGTTGATCAAGTAGATAATCTTACCAAGGAGAATGCTCAATTAGTTCAGAAGAAAAACTTATTAATTAATGAATTATCTCACCTCTCTTACTCTTTGACCAAAGCTAATCTGGAGTTGGAAACTTTATCAGATGAGAATAAAACCCTATCTCAAGAGAGGCGATTTCTTTTAAATAAGATGGCGATCTCTTCGCAACAGCTTAACATTTGTCAAAAGGTATGTAATGAGCACGAATAATCTCTCTATTCGTTGAGAAGTAAACTTAAAGAAGTTACTGGTGAGAGGGACAAACTTATTCAAGGCAGAATAACTTTAAGTGTAAAGGCAAGCCAACTCAAGGATCAATATTCCAAGCTAGAAGAATCCTACTCTTCTCTTGCGAAGGAAAATACCTTACTAATTTCTAATGAAAAGAATTTGCGATCTCGACTGAAAGGTTTGGTTGGATATAAGTTTGACAATGCCATGGACCACTTGGAGAATAGTTGCTCGGCTTTAGCCCAACATCTTATCTCGCAAAAGGAAGGTAGTCATAAAATTTGACTGCCTCAACCATTTTTTCTTTGTTAAGTCTTTTTATGATATCTTCCTTGCAAATTCTTCGCTTTGAATGATTTTTTTTATTCTTTGTTTTTGCGAATCGAGAAAATCTTCGCTCCTCCCTTTCTACTTTGGAATCTAGCTATGCCAAGATTCGCAAAGAGAATGCATTACTTGCCTCTACCCTTGATCGTTCTCGCGATCGGGCAGAAAGAAAATTTGATTATCTTTCTTACTCCAAAGATATACAAAGTAGGAATCACCAGAAAGCACTCCTTCGCCAAGTTCATCTCAGGGATGAAGTTCTTGTGAATGATATCTTATTGTCCAAATCTCTTGCTCCTGTATCTGTCGAACCTTTGGAAGTAGACGATGATGAAGTTCCTTGTTCTCCTGATAGTGATTATTATTATGAAAGTGGCGAAGATTTCACAAATGAAGAGGAAGTTCCTCCTAATGATGAAACCGTTGCTAATAACCCACATGAACAAGAAACTAGAATAAACCAGAATGAAGGAAGGACTGGCGAGACTGAAAAAGCTAGCGAAAGTGAGAAAGCTGGTGAAGGTGATAAAATTGTTGAAGAATGTACATTATCTCCTTCTGGCGAAAAAATTGATGTTGAGGCTTGAACTTCTTTTGTAATTTTACTTCTTTTGATTACTTCATCTCTATAACTTCTTGCAAATGGTGTACTTCAGTCATCTTTGAGATGTATTTACTCTTTTATTATTTTGCTTACTAGCGAGGAAGATAATGCTTGTTGTTTAACAATTCCCATACTGCCTCTCATTATCTTTCTTGCGATGAAAGATCTGCATAAGGAACAGTTAATTCTTAATTTTTTTTTTATTTTTTTTTTTTTTATTTTTTTTTTTTTAAGATCATGTGGTCTTATTTTTCCTTCCTAATTAAAGGTCTTATTATGCCACCTCTTGTCATTGCGACAAAATCGCAGGATGTCTTTGCACTTGCATGCAAAAACCCCTTGATCTTGCCTTAACCTTTTATGATTTTTGTTGCGACAATATGATAGGCCTAAATATTCTTGCGAAGATAAATCCCCATGACATTGTCGTCTTGCGACGAAATCGCAGGACGTCCTTACACTTTCATGTACTGACCCACTGATCTCGTCTTATCTTTTCTCTAGTATTATTGCCTCTGCAAGATATTTTTCATGTGACAATATGACAGGCCTAAATATTCTTGCGAACATAAAGTCTTGTGACATTGCCGTCTTGAGACACTTATCAACTCCCTAATGGAGGGTGCCGCCCTTATCTTCCCCCTGGTTGCCCCTTCAAGGAGGCGTACCTCTACCATACAAGGTTGGCTCCTCCCATCCGGTCTTATGCTTCAGACGCCCCGGGCACTCTTGGCTCAACCGTGTACCTCGGCGCCTTGATCAGATGCCGCACTCCTTAGAAGAGACCCTCAGTCGTCCAACCTAAGTCATTAGCTTAGGTTGGAATTCCAAGGTACCTCTCCTGGATAGGCTTTATTGACCCCAAATCTACATGACTCAGGTTCCAGGGGCGGTGTAACCTTTTCCCTGAGCCATGCAATAGGTACCCCCTTATATGACGCACTTTAGGTCTTATATTTGCCTCTTGCGAAATTTTGATTTCGCGAACTAGGGTGTACGCCATAGTAGGTTCGCCTCTGTCTGATTATTTTGTTGATTCTTTATCTCTTGCCATTATCTGTGCGAAATTTTCGCATGTTCATTCTTTGTTTTGTATAATCTCGCAATAATTCTTTCACAAGATTTTCATATAGATTCATTTTGCTTCAATCATACATCATTTCGCAGTCTATTCTTTCCCCACAATATTTTACGGGTAATATCTCTTTAAGTATAACCTGTTCCATGGTTTATCGAGTTTGCGGCCCACATCTTTACCCTCAGGGTCCATCAATCTATATGCCCCTGTTCCAATTATTTCCTTAATGATATAAGGTCCGTCCCATTTTTTTGCAAGCTTTCGACCACTTTCTCGCTGATATATTGGTGTTTCTCGCAGCACCAAGTCACCTGGTTGAAATTCGCGTGTTTTAACACGTTTATTATATTCTCGGGTTAATCTTCGCTGGTAATTTTCCATATGCTGTAGAGCTCTTTCTGTTTTTTCTTCTAATTCATCTAACTTGGTTAAAATAATACCCGCACTAAGATTTTTCTCCCAAGCTTCTCTCTTTGTTGTTGGAATAATAACTTTTGATGGTAGCACAGCCTCAACTCCATATGTTAAACAGAAAGGTGACATTCCCGTAGCTTCTCGCCTGGTTGTGTTGTAAGCCCATACTGTATTATGCACCTGTTCACACCATGCTCTATTATGCCCTTCTAACTTCTTCTTCAATATATCTGCGATTGTTTTATTTGTTGCTTCTGCATGTCCGTTGGCCTGAGGGTATAAAGGAGTTGATGATATACACATTTTTGTGTCTAAGTTGTCCTCATTGTCTCTATTGTTGGTCTCGATTTTTGCACTAATATTGTGTTTTTATGTATTTTTAGGAAATAAAGATATTTGGAAAATTCGGCTCGAAAAGTTGCTCGTAACACACCCGGAGGACACTTGTTATTCGGACTCTCAATGTAGGATAAGGGGTAACCCAATTGCTAAGGGGTAACCCTTTGCTATTCGCACCCCACAGCTGGATAAGGGGAGGTCATCCCCTACCTTCAAATTCCAAAACTGGCAGGAAAAGGGTTCCACTGAAAACAAAATTTTAGGGTTCGTGATATGGGTATGTTTCAAGGAGATTCAACCACTGAAAATCTTTGGGTTTACTCTTTTGATCAAGACAGGCGTGGTATGGTTGTTTAAATCAACCCAGTTTGGCTGGATATTCGGTTTTGGGAAAACAGGGTTACATATTTTTCCGGGAGTTTTTGTGAAGATTTTCCGGGAAGTTTTGGCGAGATTCAATCGCCCCAATGAGCTGTAATCTTTATGTTACGGTTAGACAGGGGTGGTAAATCCTTTAGAATCGAGAAAACAGGATAGATACGTGGATTTCTGGCAAACAGGGGAAGTAAGAAAAACCCGGGACTCTGTTGGGTTTGTTCGTAAAGATATCGTGTAAAAATCCTCCCTACACGAGTTCTAATCCATCTGGAAGTTTTATGCATTGTTTTTGAGTATGCCAGCAGCGTTTTGAAGTTTGACAGAGAAATTTAAGGAAATTATTTCCCGTGAAATGCTGTGGAGAATAATGGAATTTATGGAGGATTGTTTGGAGTTATTACGGATATATTTGGTCATGTGAAGTATAAAAAGGAGCCTTGGGAATCAGAGAACGGAGCACGGAGAGTTGGGAGAGAGAATAGAGCAAAGAAATTCAAGTTCCAGAGATTTGCTGCTGCTGCCATTGAAGAGAGCTCGAAGAACATAAGACGCACGAGGGACCGTCGTTATTCAATAGTGTTAACGACTCGCGTTTGTGGGTCGTAGATTGGGGACAGACTTAAAGAAACAGTAACAGCGACAGTTAATATTTATCGTTCTCTATAACAGTTCGGGTTGTAACAAAAATAATTGTTACAAACCCGATTTTTTCATTATTTCTCCCTTATTCATCATTTGTAAACCATTTTTGAGCAATGAAATCAACTTTTGAGCGTGTTTCCAACATGATGAGCTAAACCCATCCTTAGGAGCGACGGAGGAAGCCATTCTTTCAAGAATTATGTGGTAACATTTACTTTATTAATTTATGCAATATTTTTATATGATTAATTGCATTGATGAAAAATGAATTAAATGATTTTTATTAATCAAATGTGTTTTCTCTTGATGATGCATGCTTAGTTTTAGACTCTTGATGCGTTATGCTTGCGACTAACATTTGATATTTTGGAAATCTGATTTTGGCAATACTTTAGAATCAAATCAATTGTTTAAATTGCATGATATAAATTAATTTAAAACCACATAAGTATTGATGAATGGTGAAATCCTAGCTCCATCCTCTCCATAATTTTCACAACATCTTGTATTTTGAGTTTGTTATATTTTTGCTTTAAAAATTAAGTCTAAAAATCTGCTTTCACAAGTCTCAACGAACCTTTCACTACAACAGCATTGAAAAATCCCATCAATTTTTGGCGCCGCCGACGCGGACTTGTCTTTAGGCTAGAGTTTTTAGATTTTCTTTTAGGTTTTTATTTATTTGTTCTTCTTTACGTTTTTGAGTTTTTGTCCTTTCCTTTCAGATTTTGGGATTTGGAGCGAAAGAAAAATTTGCCAAAGCTTTTGGTGGATACTTAAAGATTTGGAGTTAAAGACAAAGCGAAAGGAGCGAAAGAAGAAGATTTTTTATATTTTATAAAAAGAGAGAAAAAAAAAAGAGAGAGATATATATTATTTTTTTTTAAGACTTTCCTTTTCTTTTGCGCCCTTACTTTATGGACGTGGACTTTGGACTTGGACATTACTTTTTTTTTTAACCCTACGGAAGGGTAGTATTAAATATTAAACTGTTTGCAGAGAAGGACGGTGATTACGATATCACCTCGGCCCCTCGGGTTCGTACATGACATAGGAGTCGTGGCCCGAGTCGACTACAACGGTTCATCCCCCGTCCGGTACGGAGGTAAGTTTGTCGAAACACTCGCGAATCCCCGCTAGCGAGTTCTTGTCTTCCTTCGTGTGAATATATGCTGAGGACTTGAAAACGGCTGTTTTTAATTTCCTAGTAAAGGGCAAGGACTGGCCATATAAGATAAGGGTTCGGATTTCATCACCGTTCTCTTCTTGCCCGCCTTAGGAGAACAATACTTAACGTGAACCTAAGCCTTAAAATTTGAATAGAACGAGACCAATAGGGTAACGAGCTTAGTAGGAAAGTCGCTCGAAAAATATTGGTTACTCTTTTAGCATACTTCGAAGTTCATGATGGTTTCTGTGAAGTTGAATGCGTGACTGCGCCGCCTTGTAATAGCGGTGAGGCCTTGGGTATCAAAGCTCCACAGAGCTTCCCTCGCCTTGATTCAACTTACTTTAACTCGGATTGATCCAGATGGGTTTGCTTAGATTGTAACGAATTCCCTTTCGAAGGATTAGAAGCGGGTCTAGAAACAATCTAAGTGGAGCCATCATGCTTTTTGTTTGCTAGATATCATTAGGTTTGCTGTGGTGGAGTCAGCCTTGTTTGTGTTTGCATAGAACTTCCCTTCCTTTTAGGATTTTTCTTTTTCTTTTGTTTTGTTTTTCTAGTGTATGCCCGAGGTCATTAGAGAACGGGCTTGGAAAAGAAACACTCTAGGTCATTTGATTAGTGACAAACCTAGTAGTTCTTCTTGTGAAGGCGGGGAACTCGAAGACTCTTCTTTTGAGAGCCCCGTTTTTGGAAACTTCAGTTTTGAGAATCTGTCTCTTAGTGAGGAAAGTACCCCTAGTACTTCAGTTGTGCCAACGATGGCAACTTTGAAAGATTACATGTTCCCAACTGGGACCAACCGAGCTTCATGCATTAAATTGCCAGCCAATACGGCTAACTTCGAAATAAAAGCTAGTATTCTTCAGATGATCCCTATATTCTTAGGAAAAGATGATGAGAACCCTTATTTTCATATTAGGGACTTTGAGGAAATTTGTGGGACAGTTAGAATAAAAGACCTTACTGATGAAGTTTTGAAACTTAAGATGTTCCCATTTTCCTTAAAAGATAAAGCCAAGACCTGGCTAAATGTAGTTGCAGGAAATCCTACACTACACCCCTCACTAGAATTTATACAATTAAGTCATTTTTAGATGAATGATTATGATTTTTTATTGATCAAATGTTTGAATCTTTACAATATGAAATAGAAATGAGTTAAAGAATTACAATCACTCTAAAAACTTTCTCTCTCCTAAAGACTTGCTTAACAATTCAAAAAGAACTCTCCCTCAACAGACTTACTCCACCCTTTATATAGGGTAGTATACAGTGGATGACAGCTAAGCTGTCCTTTATTTTCGGGAATGGCTTGCGACATATCGCAAGCGTTCAAGTATGTAATCTCGCGACACTATTAAATTTCGCCATATTTTCATATCTTACTCGTGTTCTGGCTGTCGTCATTCATTGCGTCATTTACTTTACTTCCCTGCGACTCCCTCGCAACGTCGTCTTTTATTAACCTCGCGAAGTATTGATGTCGCGATATTATGATCCTACATCTTGCCTCTTCTCATGTCTTCTCTGCGAAGGAGAGAATGTCATGAGAACCAATATTTTAAAATGCCGCAATTGTTCATCTTTATCTCGCAATTGTTCATCTTTATCTGTTTCACTCCCGTACGGAATTTATTACAAGTGTTTCTTCTTCCATTCCTTTCTTGACACGTCTCTTTCAACCGTTTATTCTTGACCATTCACGTCCCATCTCGCATTAAATGCATTTGCCTTCTCGAGGATTCTTCCCTCTATATATATAGTCTCCTCACCCTTCTCTTCTTCTCTTTTATTTTCCCTCTGCAACTTCTCTTCCTCCGCAATTTGCGTTTCTGCTGCTGTAAATCTTCCCTTCTTTGTTTTCTCTTGATATTCAATTTTTTAATTATTCCCATACTCTAAAAATGGATTCACTTGGTCGTACATACAAATCCCTTTTTACTGAAACTCAAAAGAATTTACAAGAGAAGGGCTTCGTCCTATCAACCATTCCTGATCAAGAATCTTCATCTATACTTTCTGCAAGGTTGTTTTCTGATCATCAGTGTGATGATCAGAAAATCATAGTCTCGCTAGGTCAAATCCTCGCAGGTCTTCCCATTCCTCTCTACAATCCCGAGATACCTTTATTTTATGAGATTCTTGCTCACGAGAAATTCTCGCGAGCAATTTATCAACTAAGCGGTGATTGCATCCGTCTTATGCTTGAATTCGCCAACCGTGGTGCTGGCAAGGGGTCTTTATATCCTGATGATGTCAAAGATCCTAAATTCGCGGATTTAGAAATAGACGCTGAGAAATATACTGTGGAAAACTTTTTTGTAAATTATGAAGTAATAAATATGAGAAATGATAAATCTCATTTGGGGTGCTCGATTGAAGAGAAAAGATAATATTTCCAAGTGATAAGCCGCTCATGCAAGATATTGACTGGCACTCGGGCAAAAATAACGTTCCTCGGTACTCCAAAGATGAGAAGTGGTGGGTTGTTCCTCTGTTTTTGAGTGGACCTTATATTGCAGGTTCGCATACACTCCCTGCGAATCTCGCAAACTATTGTCCTTGGGAATTTAAGTGGCCTGAGAAGGCAAAAGAGGTATACTTCCTATTTCAGGTTTGCTTTGCGATATTTCCTTCCTCTCATATTTACTAGACTTGTAAAATTTTCAGATTGCCAAATTGAAAAGGAGTTATAAAAGACGTCCCAAGGAGAGTACTCTAGCGATACTCCGATCAATCACGGATGAAGTAAGAAATACTTTCTTTTGTTATTTTTAACAATATTGTTGCCTCTGTTTCTTATCTTCATTCGTGTGCGAAGGTTATTGAAGAAATTGTCATTTCCGAAGCTGCGAAGGTTAAGGGCAAGACTAAAATTACTCTTCGCAAGGATAAATCTTCTGCTCCATCTTCTAAAAAACGGAAAATCCATCCCTCTTCTTGTTCTAGTTCCCGAACCAAATGAGAGTTCGACGAAGGTGAAAATGAGGTTGATACTTCCTCTCGCGAAGGAGAATCATTCGTTCACTTCGCTATGGCGCAATTGTCCAGTGTCTTCTCCGATTCTATGCAAGGATTAGGAGATGATCATTTATCTGCTACTTGTGAAGCTCTCGCTAAAATTTGCGATGCCCCCCTGTTAGAGGATAATGAATCTTTTCGCGGAGTTTCCCGAACAATGACTCCCAGTCTTTTAAATGCACTCAGTGCTTTGGTATGTTCATATTTTGCGATTTCTTTGCGATTTTGATTATAAACTTTATCTTAACAATTTCTTTACTTTCTTTTATAGTCTGGGAGAGCTTCCTTTGTTGTTGCCTCAGACCTCGAGAGAAGACGTAACAATTTTGAGAAGAAAAATCTTCAACTTAAAGAGAAGAACAAAGAGCTAGAAATTGAAGTCGCGACATCTCGCAAGAAGGATGCTAAAATCCAACAGTTGGAAGTTGAGTCTTCTTCCCAGAAAGACAAAATATCTACACTTCAAAGTGCTAATCAGCAACTTTATGGTATAACACCCTCTTTCTTTCTTCTATTTCTATTTTGCCGTTTATTTTCCTTTGCCTGACTTATTATTTTCGCAGACATTTATAATCTTTCTGACGAAGCCATCCTTCTCCATTCATTCCCTGAACCCATGGATGATGATGCTCTTCTCGCTCATTTCAATGAATCTTTAAGTAGTTCTTCAAACAAGACTAATTCTCTCTCATTAAATGAACTTCGAACCAAATTTCATCTTTTAGAAATTGAGCATAGATCTAGTTTAGGTTTAGCCAACCGATTTAAACGTTTATATCTTGACTCCCATGAGAGTAATAGTATTCTAAGGAAAAAGATTAGCAGCCTCGTAGATGATAAGGATCGCATTGCTAATCAAGGTGCACAAGCATTAGCAAAATTCCAAAAAACTATTCTTGAAGTCCAAATTGAACGAGATGAATCCCTTCGCCAAAATGCCATACTTAATGAGCGAGAAAATCAAATTCGTTCACTTCTTGTCATAAATAATGATGATGAATTCGCTTGGGCTGCGAAGGTTTTAGATAATGCCAGAAATAACTTAGGTGTTAACGTCAGTCTTCATGCTGAGCATAATGCCTTGGTTAAAGATATGATTTACGACGAGAGAAGGTTGTTTTACTATTCTTCATTATTTTTCCACTTCTTTTTTACGAAACTGTTATTAAGCTGCTAACTCATTGTCACTTGTTCGCAGAATCTGAGAAGAGATTTCAAACTAGAATCAAGGAACTTGAATTTGAGAAAGCGCAACTTGCAAAAGACTTCTCTCTTCGCAATGACAAATATTCTAAGATAAAGAAGCAACTACAAACTACTGTAGCGAATTTCAATAATGATGCCGTTCGTTTTCGCAACCAAACTATTGAACAGATTTGTAATGATCACGACATTCCTCTTTCTTCATATCCTTGTCTTCTTGATGAAATTCCTGATAATATGCTTTGCTCAGATGTCTCTGATAGTGATGTAAGCGAAGAAGAAGAATCTGATAAAGAAGAATAAGTTGCTAGATTGTTCCATTTTCCTTTCTCTTCTTGTGATATTTGTATATTTATCCCTTTAACCTTCCATTTTGTAATCTCTCATTGTAAATTTATCATATGAAAATAAATAAATTTTTTTTATTCTAATCATTCCCATACTTGCCTCTGTTATTTATTTTCATATGAGATAAATCAAATCGATAATCTTCAAGTAATGATACTTCTTAATTTTGCAACTGCTGTTGCTGACTCTTCACAGATAAATGAAGAAATATAATCGTACTCTCAAGCTTGTTTGCTTGCTCGATTTCTTGTGTTTATTTTATCATCATTTACGTTGAAGTTCATCATTGCGACAAAATCGCAGGACGTCTTTACATTTTCATGTAATGACCCATTGATCTTGTCTTATCATTGTTTTTGTGTGGTCTTATTTTGCCTTCCTAGGTAAAGGTCTTATTTTGCCACCCCTCCTTTTGCATCAATATGACAGGTTTAAATATTCTTGCGAATATAAATCCCATGACATTGACGTCTTGCGACAAGATCGCAGGACATCCTTACACTTTCATGTAATGACCCATTGATCTTGTCTTATCATTTCTTTAGTATTTTTGCCTCTGCAGGATATTTCATTTGCGACAATATGACAGGCCTAAATGTTCTTTCGAATATAAAGCCCCATGACATTGCCGTCTTGTGACACTTATCAGCTCCCTAATGGAGGGTGCCGCCCTTATCATCTCCCTGGTTGCCCCTTCAAGGAGGCGTACATCGGCCATACAAGACTAGCTCCTCCCATCCGGTCTTAACAACAACCAGTTGTTTTCGCAGTATCTTATCCCTTATACCTATATGGTTTATGGTTACGAGACTGCACCCTAAGTGGAGTTTTCTTCGGGCCGAGTGCAACATATGCCAAGACTTGCCAAGAATGGCCGAGACACTTCAAATGCCCCAGGCACTCTTGGCTCAACCGTGTACCCCAGCGCCTTGAGCATACACTGACTCCTTGGAAGAGACCCTCGGGCGTCCAACCAGGGTATAACCTTATATATATAGTTGGAAATCCAAGGTATCTCTCCCGGATAGGCTTTCATGGGCCCCAAATCTCCATGACTCAGGTTCCAGGAGCGATATAACCTTTTCACTGAGCCATGTCAAGAGATACCCCCTTATATGACGCACTTTAGGTCTTACATTTGCCTCTTGCGAAATATCATTCGCGAACTAGGGTGTACGCCATAAAGGTTCGTCCCATTCACTCACTCTTTCATTTTTGTTAATTCATTCAATCATTCATTTTTGGTTTTCTCTTGTTATCTTGTTTGCGAGCTATCGCACAATCTTATTTTATTTACTCATTTTTGTTTTTCAATTCTTCAATCATATTTTCATACATTCTTGATGGCGAGATTCTCGCGTATTTCTTCTTCAATTATTGTTTATTCATTTCTTACACTTTTTGCTCCTGCTTTCTCTCTGCTCTCGCACCATTCAAATCTCTTAATGATTCCTTTCCATCATAATTTTCAACTGTTTTCATGCACTTGCTTCACAATGTATCTTCTCCTCTTACATCTATGGTATCCACCATCAACCTTTCTCTTCTTTGTTCATCTTTTGTATGTTGCTTCCAGCCCTTTCTTTTTGCAGCTCTCTCCTCGCAACTCTCCACGTCAATCTCATAGCATTTTTGTCCTTCCGTCCAATCTCCCTTTATAATTCCGACACCGCTAGGATGAGGAAACTTTATGCACTGATGATAAGTCGACGCTACGCCTGCAATTTCATGCAACCATGGCCTTCCGATCAATGCATTATAAGGGGACTCCACATCGACTACACAGAACAAAATTTCCGTTGATAATCCTTGCAAGGGTATTCTCATATGAACTTCTCCTTTAGGCTTATTCGCTGTGCCATTGAAACCATATATTTATACGTCGAAGGTATCAATTCTTCATCCTTCCCACCCATAGTCTTGTAAGTATGGTAGAAAAGAATGTTTACTGAGCTCCCCGTATCAATTAAGATTCTATTGATCGCCCAGCAATTATCTGCTTCATCGTCTTCGCCATCTACAGGTTTTGGATTAATTTCCAATTTTACAACCAATGGGCTATCATGCGTCTCTCGCCTTCGGAATCTCTTCATGCGGTGAAAGAAATAATCTGCATTTGCCATTCTTTTAACTGCGATGTCTTCGCAATGTTCATCACTTCTTTATTATCAGCATCCCTCGCGAAAACCCTACCGAGAACATTATCATGAAAATCTTCAATTGTTCGGTATGAGTGTACAATGGAGTTGCAAAACAAATTTTTAGCTTTCGATCCAACTTCTATTACGAATGTTTCTTTCCCCTTTGCTTGAATTTGTTCTGTGCATTTTAAGGCGGTGGTGGTAATGGCTGAACCTTCTCTTCACTTTTTAGAAATGACTCAGCTTTCCTTGGTCAATCATTCTGAGGATGATTCTTTTTATATTTCTGCAGTCATTTGTTAAGTGTCCATGAAAACGGTGGTAAGAACAGAACTCGTGACTTCTATCACTTGGTGGTGGCTCATTCCCCATGTTCCATGGCGCAGGTATGTTTTCCATCAAGAGTATAGCTTCCCATATTTTTTCAACACTAGTATTTAATGGTGGCATTTTGATTTCCTCCCACACTACTCTGTGACTTCGCTGCCCTCCATGATAATTCTGCCTTCGACTTCCATAAGTTTCTTGTGGATGATCAAGTCTTTGAATTTTGTTATTGCCGCCACGGTTGTAGTAGTTCCTTTCTCTTTCAAACTCTTCCTGATCACGGCTTCCCATAGATACTATCTTTGGCTGTCCATCATCTATTATCTTTTCTTGTTGCCCTTGCGAAGTGCTCGCCACTGTGTTTATCAACTTGGGTAATAAGCTTGCATTCGCAGCGTTTGAATTTGTATTTGCAACTGGGTATGATTCCATCTCGTTTTGCCTTTCCTCTAAAGCAATATATTCCTCCTGAAGTTCTCGCAACTCAGTCATTGTAATTGTATTCTTAACTCTAAAGATTTGAATATATAACAAATTGGTTGCAAACATAGCGTTTATGAATGATAAAATGAGATATCTTTCATCCACTCGTCCAGCCATCTCGCTACACATCGTCTTCCATCTCACAGTTAAGTGTCTTAAACTTTCGCCAACTCTTTGTTTCATCCCAAATACATCTTCAATTCCTGGTCGCGAGGAGTTGTTACTTATATATGCCCCTAAGAATATAGCTTGTAAATGGTTGAATGACGTGATTGTGTTTCTTGGTAAACCCTCAAACTATTTCAGTTCTTCTCATGTTAAACTTGATGCGAAATATTTGCACAATATGGCGTCATGATTTTCCCATTGTAGCATACATCTCACATACGCTTTGATGTGTTGTATTGCGCAAGTTGTTCCATCAAAAATGTTGGTTAATGCGGGTAAATTGTACTTTGGGGGTATTCCTCCTAACTGCACCTCTAGCGTAAAGGGGGTTTTCGCAGCCTCTTCGATGGCCTCATCCAATTGCCTTCTTCCTCCTCCTCTTCTATTGTTCAACATTCCTCTCATCTCTGCCAACTCTCTTAAGATTTGTTCATTTACATCAGGGTTCGAATTTATTGGTCTTTTTAGCTCTGCCTCTCTCCTTCTGCGTTCATGTCTACCTTGATTTTCTTGTTCGATTTTCTTCTCTTCTTTCTCTTGCGACTTTCTCCTTCATCTTGTTCACGAATTCGCACACCATTGTATCTATCATTTTCTCTTCTTGGTTGTCTATCAGTTCTCCTTTGTATTCTTTCATATTCTTCATTGATATTTCCATTGTTGCGATTTTGCTCACGCCTTCTTTCTCGATTGTCATGATTGTTCTGCCGAATTGCTTCCTCCAATTCCCGTTCTTCCATTTCTACCCTTAATCTTTCTCTTTCGCAAGCTAGACGCGCTTGTTCGATATAATGCTTTTCGATGTCATCTTCAATCTCCTTTTGTTTCCTCTGTGTTTCTCTCCCATGCAGTATTCTTCTTCCTTCTTCCTGATTTTCTTCACCAATTGGACTATTCTGCTGCCTATTTCCTTGATTTCCATCATTTTGGTCATTCTGTAAAATCTCGGGACGTGGAATACACACCACTTCCCTTCTTTCGCAGCATCCTTCACCGAGATTTGGCTCTCTTTCTAGATTTTCTTCATTAACATTTTCTACAGGTAATATTCTCCTCATATCATCTCTAACCGATCCTGATCTTGACCTGGTATTACTTCTCGACCTTCTATTCTGCAACCTCATATTTTCCATTCTTAACTCATGGTTTTGCCTTGTCAAATTTGCACGTTCTTCCGCTTCTAATCGCCTTTCTTCATGTATTGTTTGCCTCAATGCTTCTAATGCTGCGACTTCTTCATTTCTATGAGTTGTTTCTCCCATTTCTTCTCGATTTCTCTCCTCTTGTCCATTATTTATCAATTGTTGCACTTCTTCTCTTTCTTCCGTAGAATCTGATCTCCATGTATGCACACTCACCCTATCATAATCTATTACTCTATTTGGTGTTGGTTGAATTGGTGGTTGAATTTGACCTTCTTCTCTATCTCTTGCGTTTATTCTTGATGGTTCACCTACTTCATTTCTCCTTTCTCCAGCTAATCTCCCGCTTCTTCTTACAATTGTTGGTTGTTCTGATGCATTCCTTCTTCTAGCCATTTCTCAATTTTAGTAAATTGTTGAAAATTATGCGAAATTTCTTTCTTGTTACTCCTGATTCTTTCAATTCACAAGGTTGATCTCTACTCAATCCCTGTTTCTAGCGCCATTATGTAGTTGCAGGAAATCCTACACTACACCCCTCACTAGAATTTATACAATTAAGTCATTTTTAGATGAATGATTATGATTTTTTATTGATCAAATGTTTGAATCTTTACAATATGAAATAGAAATGAGTTAAAGAATTACAATCACTCTAAAAACTTTCTCTCTCCTAAAGACTTGCTTAACAATTCAAAAAGAACTCTCCCTCAACAGACTTACTCCACCCTTTATATAGGGTAGTATACAGTGGATGACAGCTAAGCTATCCTTTATTTTCGGGAATGGCTTGCGACATATCGCAAGCGTTCAAGTATGTAATCTCGCGACACTATTAAATTTCGCCATATTTTCATATCTTACTCGTGTTCTGGCTGTCGTCATTCATTACGTCATTTACTTTACTTCCCTGCGACTCCCTCGCAACGTCGTCTTTTATTAACCTCGCGAAGTATTGATGTCGCGATATTCTGATCCTACACTAAACAACCTACCATCTGGATCCATTGAAACATGGCAGGAACTTATTGCTGCTTTCTATATGAAATTCTACCCTAAGCATAAAACTGCAGCTGTTAGGCAGAAAATTAGTGCTAGTGTGCAACAAGAGGGAGAGTCACTTTATAGGTTTTTAGAGAGATTCAATGATCTCCTATCTCAGTGTCCTCACCATGGATTTGATAAGATGAAACTTGTAGGGATTATTTATGATGGTTTAGACTATTCGACCAAAGCCATGGTCGAGTCTATGTGTGCTGGTGAGTTTACTAATAAAAGTGTTGAGGATACCTTTACCTTCTTAGGAGTTGTTTCTGAGAAATCCCAACAGTGGGAGTCTTATGTTGAACCCCCTAAAAGACTCTTGGTTAATAGGAGTAGCACCAACATGGTAGATACAAGCTTCGAGTCAGATGCTAAGTTTGCTGCTTTGTCCATAAGGTTAGAAGCTTTGGAAATGGGTCAGTCTAAAAATAGGTCCCTTGGTGAACCTAATAGAACCTCTCAAGTATCTAGTTGTGGAATAGAGCCCGATAACTCGTTTTGGGAAGGTCAGGTTAGTGAAGAGCAAGCTCATGCTGTCTATAACAATGTTAGGTTTGAGAACCGTCAGAAGTTTGACCCATACTCAGAGACCTACAATTCTGGTTGGAGAAACCATCCTAATTTTTCTTGGTCTAAGGGCGGAATCAAGATCGATCTAGTAATTCTCGGCCTTCCCCGTGGTTTTGGTTATGCTAAGAACTCTTGAGTCAACCCAGCTTTCAGAACCCTTCGGATAAAAAGATCACTAGTTTAGAAGAGACTCTCGTCTCGTTTATTAAAGGCTCTGAAAGGATCAACCAAATGGTTGTGCAAGGGATAGAAGAAAGTAAGAGTATAGGTTATGCTAACTCTCAGGCTATTTCCGAATTGAAAACCCAGGTTAGTCAGATAAATGAGTCTCTGAGGGAAAAAGGTAAGTTTCCTAGTCAAACTCAGCCCAATCCTAGAGGATTTCATCAGGTAAGTGAAAGACCATCCCATCATGTGAATTCAATAACAACCCTTAGGAGTGGTAAAACGGTAGACAATAAGGTAGCCATGCCTAGTGGACATACTGTAGTTCCACCTTCTACTTCCCAAGAGGAACCCGTAGCTGAGGAAACTGAAACAACCTCTAAGGACTCCCAAGAAATTCCTGTTGAGCCCGACTTTGTTCCTAGAGCCCCATATCCACAGTTGTTAGCCCCAACAAAGAATGAGTCGATTTTAAACGAGATAATGGAAACATTTAAGCAGGTGAACATCAACATTCCGCTATTAGAAGCAATTAGGCAAATGCCTGCGTATGCCAAGTTCCTTAAAGATCTTTGTACACGAAAGCGTAAGCTTAATGTCCATAATAAAGCCTTTTTAGCTGGACAAGTAAGTTCAATTCTTTTGAACCAAACACCCCCTAAGTATAAAGACCCTGGATGCCCCACCATATCTTGTGCAATCGGTAATCACATGATCGATAAGGCATTACTTGACTTAGGAGCTAGTGTTAACTTACTTCCGTATCATGTATACACCCGACTAGGTCTTGGTAAGTTGAAGCCGACTAAAATGACACTTCAATTAGCCGATAGGTCATCAAAGTCCCTCGTGGTGTCATAGAAAATGTTCTTATTGAGGTTGATAGGTTCATATATCCGAGTGGATTTTGTTGTTCTAGATACCCAACCTGTTCGGGACCCAAGTGCTCAAATACCTGATTTTAGGCCGCCCATTCTTAGCCACATCTAATGCCTTCATCAATTGTAGAACCGGACTTATGAACATATCTTTTGGTAATATGACTACCGAGCTAAATGTCTTTAATGTCATTAAGTCTTCTGAGATAGATGATTTAGAAGTGGTGAACATGATTAGCACTCTAGTTCCTGATCCTTTAGCCTGCACTATGTTTGATAATCCATTATTTGATGAACCTTTTAGTGCTTCGGAGGAGGTAACCATGAAGAACACCTTAGTTGATGAGCCTATATTAGAGATTTTCTTTGATAATCCCTTATATGATGATGATGTTCGTTTAGATGACCAGTCTCCCAAAGAAGCTAGTTATTGTGCTGACTTTATGGACCCTAGAATCCATCCCATAGATTTTGGTCCATCTGAGGATATTTTTCACCCTAAGTTTGGGGGTAATGATGACTCTAGTGATCGTCTTGTATCCCTAATTGAAGTCCCTAACTTGGGACTCAAGATTTGTGCGTCTAAGGTACTACTTGAGTTTCTTCAAACTTTGCTACCCGATCCTCCAAATACCTTCCATGAAAAAACCCAGTTCTTGAAAACATATCATTCGGTTGAACCTGTTTTACTAGACACATATATAGAGCACAAAGAGACACCCCAGATAAATCTAGTTGCCTTGATAAAAGCACTAGATCAAGTTATGCTCCGTTTGCTCATTTTTCTAATCCAAGATGGTAGTCTTTCATTTGTGTCTGCTCTATTTGGTTCTGAGGACCCGCAACTATTTCGGCTATTGGTATATGACTTTGGAAGGTGACAATCCTTTTTGAGGTTTGATGTCTAGCTAAGGACTTTAAATTTAGCATTTTCTGGGAGGCACCCACGCTGATGCTTACGGTAATATCCTTCCTTATTTCTTTTTCCATCCATCAAGTGGTAACAGTTTCTCCTTGTTCATGCTTTTAATTTAATCTTTAGAACATTGAGGACAATGTTAGATTTAAGTTTGGGGGTGGGGAAGAAATTTTTTGTTAGCTTTTAGTTGCAATAAATAAACTCCAGAGCCTAGAAATTTGTGTTTATTAAGGTCGGCACTAACCAATCTAAGTGGATGGAAACATTTTGGTTGTAGGAGTTGAGGAACCAATCTGATTAGATGGAAACATCTAGAAGAGTCTATTCATAAAAGCACAGAGCTCAGGTGTTAGAAAAGAAAACATGGTAGTTTCGCCATATCCTTGTGATGGAAACATCGAAAGAATCCTGATCACTTCTTTTTCTTTTTCTTTTTCCTTTTACCATTGCTAGGGTGAAATAGAGTGACTGAGATACAAAAAAAAAATTAAAAAATTAAAAAAAATTAAAAAAAAATTTGAGACCAGACCATTAGACCAACCGGAATAAATACAATAAAGTCGACCACTGGAGCCCTTGTATATGCCAGTTGTGTTGACCTAGAGTTAGGATTATCACCCGCTGGTTCCCTTGTATATGCCAGCTGTGTTGATATTAGTCAGACCGGTATCTCGACCATTAGGATAGGTTCACCTTAGTCAACATCATCTACGTTTTTCTCTACATCCATCTTCTTAATCTATCCATGTGATTGGTTGACTCCGGTTTATGATGTCCAGAAACTATCTGAGTACAGCTCTGTCACTTTATATGAATTTTAGTATGCTTGAGTGCAAACTCGTGTACAACAATTGGAATTTCGCATCAGGGTACTTCCTCCTGTAGTCAATAAGTATGACAACCAAGGAGATTCTTTAGTGCCTTCCAAGGTTTTGCGTAGATAGCTAGGGTCTGGAGTAAAGGTTTTGTGGGTACACCTCTGGTAAACCCTCAGGAGACATCACTCCGCCGCTAGGGCCTCCTTGCGGTTTAACGACTTTTTTGCATGTGCTAAGTGTAGTCATTTTATTTTCTAGAATAAATTTGCTCGAGGACTAGCAAATAATAAGTTTGGGGGTATTTGATAGACACATTTTTGTATCTAAGTTGTCCTCATTGTCTTTATTGTTGGTCTCGATTTTTGCACTAATATTGTGTTTTTATGTATTTTTAGGAAATAAAGATATTTGGAAAATTCGGCTCGAAAAGTTGCTCGGAACACACCCGGAGGACACGTGTTATTCGGACTCTCAATGTAGGATAAGGGGTAACCCAATTGCTAAGGGGTAACCCTTTGCTATTCGCACCCCACAGCTGGATAAGGGGAGGTCATCCCCTACCTTCAAATTCCAAAACTGGCGGGAAAAGGGTTCCATTGAAAACAAAATTTTAGGGTTCGTGATATGGGTATGTTTCAAGGAGATTCAACCACTGAAAATCTTTGGGTTTACTCTTTTGATCAAGACAGGCGTGGTATGGTTGTTTAAATCAACCCAGTTTGGCTGGATATTCAGTTTTGGGAAAACAGGGTTACATATTTTTCCGGGAGTTTTTGTGAAGATTTTCCGGGAAGTTTTGGCGAGATTCAATCGCCCCAATGAGTTGTAATCTTTATGTTACGGTTAGACAGGGGTGGTAAATCCTTTAGAATCGAGAAAACAGGATAGATACGTGGATTTCTGGCAAACAGGGGAAGTAAGAAAAACCCGGGACTCTGTTGGGTTTGTTCGTAAAGATATCGTGTAAAAATCCTCCCTACACGAGTTCTAATCCATCTGGAAGTTTTATGCATTGTTTTTGAGTGTGCCAGCAGCGTTTTGAAGTTTGACAGAGAAATTTAAGGAAATTATTTCCCGTGAAATGCTGTGGAGAATAATGGAATTTATGGAGGATTGTTTGGAGTTATTACGGATATATTTGGTCCTGTGAAGTATAAAAAGGAGCCTTGGGAATCAGAGAACGGAGCACGGAGAGTTGGGAGGGATAATAGAGCAAAGAAATTCAAGTTCCAGAGATTTGCTGCTGCTGCCATTGAAGAGAGCTCGAAGAACATAAGACGCACGAGGGACCGTCGTTCTTCAACAGTGTTAACGACTCGCGTTTGTGGGTCGTAGATTGGGGACAGACTTAAAGAAACAGTAACAGTGACAGTTAATATTTATCGTTCTTTGTAACAGTTCGGGTTGTAACAAAAATAATTGTTACAAACCCGATTTTTCATTATTTCTCCCTTATTCATCATTTGTAAACCATTTTTGAGCAATGAAATCAACTTTTGAGCGCGTTTCCAACATGATGAGCTAAACCCATCCTTCGGAGCGACGGAGGAAGCCATTCTTTCAAGAATTATGTGGTAACATTTACTTTATTAATTTATGCAATATTTTTATATGATTAATTGCATTGATGAAAAATGAATTAAATGATTTTTATTAATCAAATGTGTTTTCTCTTGATGATGCATGCTTAGTTTTAGACTCTTGATGCGTTATGCTTGCGACTAACATTTGATATTTTGGAAATCTGATTTTGGCAATACTTTAGAATCAAATCAATTGTTTAAATTGCATGATATAAATTAATTTAAAACCACATAAGTATTGATGAATGGTGAAATCCTAGCTCCATCCTCTCCATAATTTTCACAACATCTTGTATTTTGAGTTTGTTATATTTTTGCTTTAAAAATTAAGTCTAAAAATCTGCTTTCATAAGTCTCAACGAACCTTTCACTACAACAGCATTGAAAAATCCCATCAGTTGACTTCCCACATTTTATCTTAAATGCATTAAGTAACAGTTCTATATTCCGTCCTTCAAACTGTTTCCCATTATCAGATACCAATTGTGCAGGGGTTCCAAATCTGCATATGATATTCTCAAATATGAATGTAAAAACGTCTTTGTCGCGAATGTGTTGTAGCCTTTACTTCTGCCCATTTTGTGAAATAATCTATAGAGACAATCAGATATATTGTTTGTCCAGACCCCGGTAAAAACGGTCCCACAATATCTAAACCCCATTTTCCAAAAGGTCGTACACTTGTTGAAGATGTTAATGGTGCTCCAGGCGCATGTATTTTCTTTCCGTGCCTTTGGCAATCTTCGCAATGTTTTGATATTTGTTTCGCATCTTCGTGCATATACGTCCAATAATAACCTTGTATTTTCTCTTTATATGCCAAAGATCTTCCACCGCTTTGATTGCCAGCATCCCCACTATGTAACATATTTAACACTTCTTCTCCTTCTTCGTGTCAAACATCTGGGTGAAGGTCCGTTAAAGGATCTCCGGTACAGTATCCCATCTCTTAGTTAATAATTTGTCGCACGCCTTTTTAATTTGTGCGCCTCCAATCTATTCCTTGGTGTTTCTCCTCTCATCAGATATGCATGAAGTTCTGCTCTCCAATCTTCGATATTGGGTGTTTGTTCTCCATCTTCTATGATCATTACATCTACCTCTTCTTCTGCTTCTTTATTGATTGATGGTGATAAAAGTGTCTGTATCTTTATGCATCTCGCAGTTGGGGCTGTCATCATACTTGAGATAAAATCAAAAGCATCTGCGAGTCTATTATCTTTTCTTGATATGTGTCTCTATTTTATTTTTGGGATTCTCGCTGATAGTTCTTCAACAAGTTTCTTGTATTTCTTCATGGATGATTCATTTGTAGTGTATTCTCCTTCTATTTGACGAATGACTAGCTACGAATCACTGGTTATTCTCACATTTTCCAATTTCATTTCTATTGCGAACTTTAGGGCATGTATCACAGCTTCATATTCTGTTTCATTATTGGTGGATGTAAACTCCAATCTAAAGGAAAAAGCCATTTTGTTGCCCTAAGGCGAAATCAAAACAATTCCAACTCCATTACCTTCCCCGTTTGATGATCCATCCACCAATATTTCCCATCTATTTGGCTTTGTTAATAGATCTCTCGGATTTCCATGATCTTCTTCTACATCTATCATTTCTTCCACAGCTTCATCATCTTCTAAAGGAAATTATGCTAAGAAGTCTGCAACAACTTGCGATTTGGGTGAAGATAATATTTCATATTTGATTTTGAAATGTCCAATTTGTGCATTCCATCTCTCAACTCTGCCTGATATTTTTGAATTCTTCATTACTGACTCGATTGGTATTTTTGTCAGTACTCTTATTTCATGTTCCTGAAAATATATGCGAAGTTTAAATGTTGCATAAACTAACGCCAAAATTAGCTTTTCAATTTTTGAATAGTTTTTCTCTGCGGCATTAAAGGTTTTGCTAATGTAATAAATTGGTTTTTCAACTCCTGCGTCTACTCGTAGTAACACGTCACTTAATTCATGTGAAGTTGTCGCAAGATAGATTAATAATTCTTCTCCTGGTTCTGCTTTTCGCGAAATAGATATATTCGTCAGATGTTCTTTTATTCCTTGAAAAGCTTTCTCGCATTCATTTGTCCATCTAAACTTCGTCCCCTTTTTGAGTATGTTGAAAAAATGTTTACATTTGTCTGATGATCGCGAAATGAACCTTCCCAGGGAAGCTAAGAGCCCATTTAATTTATGTACATCTTTTACCGTCGCTGGTGTTGGCATGTCACGAATCGCTTGCACTTTCTCTGGATCAACTTGTATTCCTTCTTTTGATACGATGTAGCCTAAAAATTTTCCCCTTGACCCCAAAGATACACTTTTCTCGGATTTACTTTGATGTTAAAATATCTCATTTGTTCAAAAACTTCCCTCAGATCTTGGACATGATCTTTTGCTTCTTTACTTTTTATTAACATATCATCCACGTACACTTCTAATGTTTTGTGTATCCATTTCGCAAACACCTTCTCTACCATCCTTTGGTATGTTGCTCCAGCATTTCTCAAACCAAATGGCATTTTTGTATAACAATATAACCCTCTTGGAGCGAAAAAAGCAAGATGCTCCCCGATCTTCTTCAGCGAGAGGGATTTGATTGTAGCCTTTATATCCGTCTAGAGAAGATATTCTATCATTTCCTGCTTTGCTTATTCGACCATTTGTGGAATATCTCAGTAACGGAAAACCTGTCTTTCGGACAGGCTTTATTTAGATCAGTAAAATCTATGCAAATTCTTATCCCCTTTTTCTTCTTTGGTACCACAACCATGTTTGCTATCCACTCTGGATATTTTGCTTGTCTTATGATTCCAGCATCAAGCATCTTCTGCAACTCTTCTTCTATTTGGGGATGATATGTTGTTGCGATTTTTATTATCCTTTGTTTGAATGACCTCACATTTTTGTCAATCTCCAACCTATGACACGCCACAGACGGGTCTATTCCATGCATCTCATCCATGTTCCACGCGAAAATATCTTTAAATTCTCGCAGCAGACCAATAGTTCTTTCTTCTTCATCTGCCTCCATCTTAGTCCCAATTTTTAGTATTTTGGGTTCTTCTTCGGTTCCAACATTCACTTCCTTTGTTGGTTCCGCTGCAGTGTAACTGGTTTTAGGTTCTCCCATAGGTGTGGGTTTTTTTATCTCCTTCGCAGGCTTATTCCCTTCTCCCGAAATTTCGCTGGGTATTCCTTTTCCTTCCTCTGTTCTTATCATATAAGCTCTAAATTCTTCTTCTTTCTTTGCCTCATTCGCCACTGTTCTGCGATTTTTTCGCTTCTTTGCACGCCCTTCATACTGTTTCACTTCAATTTGATAACATAATCTCGCTTTATCAGCCTCCCCTCTAATTTCGCCAATCCCGCTTGGCATAGGAAATTTAATGCATTGATGTAATGTTGATGTTGCAGCTTTAATTGCATGTATCCATGGCCTTCCCAACAGCATGTTGTACAGTGATTCCATATCCACTACGCATAGTGCCACTTGCGTTTCAATCTCTCCTAGCGAAATTCGCACCTCTATTTCTCCTTTTGGTTTTGTTATAGATTTGCCAAATCCATGAATATGATAGGTTGAAGGAGACATTTCTTCATCTTTGTATCCCATTCCTATGTATGCATGGTAAAATATTATATCGGCCGAACTCCCTGTATCAACCAGAGTTCTGTTTATCGCCCATTCCTCTATAGTTTTTGTTGATTTCTCTTTTTCTTTTGGTGTGGTTACTGTGATTACCAAAGGAGATGTGTGGTTTAAATTTTCTCTTGGTACCTCTTCTGCTGTGAATGTAATCTTTTGTTTTTCCCAATCTTTCAAGGGTGATATCTTCTCCATCTTTGTGATTTTCTTTCCTTCAAAATCTCGTTTATGTATTCTCCCTCTGATATTTTCATGGAATTCATTAATCATTGTTTTTGTAATCAAGCTACACTCCAACTTTCTATTACATTCCTTGATTTTAATTTTCACTGATTTATCCATTTTTTAATCATTTTCTTGATTTGAACAATCTTAATAACAATCTTTAATCTTTAATCTTCTAAATCCCCGTTTCTAGCGCCATTATGTGATTGCAGGAAATCCTACAATACATCCCTCACAAGAATTCATAACATTCAACACATCTTTAAGATCAACAATCACACTTTTTATTAATTGAGTTTAAGAATTTTACAAAGGGGAAATGAAATCAAGAATACAACTATCGCTCTCGACTTTCTCTCTCCTCAAAACTTTTCCTCTACTCTAAAAAGATCTCTCTTTTCTTAAGCCTACTCGGTCCTTTATATAGGACATTACATAGTGGATGACAACTAAGCTGTCCTTTATTTTCGGATCTGGCTTGCAACATTCTCGCAAGTATTCAAATGTTAAATCTCGCAACACTCCTAAATCTCGCTAGGTCTTCATATCTTTCTCGTTTTCAGGCTTTCGTCATCCATTGCGTCATTTTTATTACCAATTTGCGATATCTTCGCAGTGTGTCATTCAAGGATTTCGCAAGGATATTAATGTTGCGATATTCTGATCCTACAAGAGTAATGAGATAAAAGGGATTGATAGAAGTGTATAGGACCGTCCAAGAGAATGCGAGAGACTCGTTCCCTTCTCTTTTTGAATAAATCCCTTTTTCACCTAATTCCAAGGGCTATTTTTGTCAAACCCCTAATTCTCTTCGACTTTGATCCATCTGAAAAAAATTCCAGCAGAATAAATCACGTCCCACTGGCCTAGGAGAGCATCTTCACGCATGAAAATGGCTTGGCCACGGCTTGGGGGAATTTTTAGAAGAAGAAAAGACCTTGGTTTCCTTATTTGAGTCAAATTAGGGCTATTTTCCTCAAAACCCTAATTCTCTTCGACTTTGATCCCTCTGAAAAAATTCCGAGAGAATAAGTGACGTCCCACTGGATTAGGAGAGAATTCTTACGCATGGTAAGAGCTTTGCCATGGCTTGGAGGGATTTTAGAAGAAATAAAAACCCTCAGTTTCATTGTTTGATCCAAATTCCTCTTTTTTCTCTAATTCCTTTCCTTTTGCTTCAAGGCTTTCTTTTTGAAATAAAATTGAAAAGATAAGTATTTTTATATGTGGTATAGAAAACGGTCCACCTCCTCCCATGAATTCTACTTGCGCTGAAATTCCTTGTTTGAGCGGAATTCCTATTTCTGTTCGAAGTATAACTAGTATTGCAGAAAACCGTTTTAGTATACTTAATGTTTGAATTTAATTCTTGACCAATGAATTATAATCGTGGCATGAATATGATGAACATATTCCTCTTGCTTAGATGATAGCTTTGTTCATCTTTCAAAACGATATTAATCTTCAAATTGATGATGTAGAAGCTAATAGTTAATGATCCTGCATTTGTTGATGTAGATACCCATCGTTCTTTCTTCATTGAGGCATCCTCGGTAAGTATTGAACTTAATCCCTCTTTAATCATCTCTGATGCATACTTCTTCGACCATTGAATGAATAGAAGTAGTCATATTTGTCAAGGATTCTCTTCGTTTAGGTGTTCGTCATAAAACTTCAGATTTGAGACACTTAGGGAGAATGGATGTAAAATCTTTATATGGAATCCGATTTGAGTCTCCAGCCCCAACTTTGAAATAAAATGAGACGGGCTTTCTAACACAAAAAGAATGACTCGATTCCGATTTCGTTTGGCCTGTTGTTGAAGCGCCCTTTTGGTATGTTGTTGGGAAGACATAGAGGAACACATTTTCTTCAGAAAGTACCCTGAAATTCCTTATGAATTGTCACCAGTTTTCAAGTCTTCGCGTTGCAATGTTCATCAATCTGAATTACCAAAGGAATCCTTATTTCAGTTGTATTCTTAAAACGTTCTCTTGCTTCAGGCGCAACCCCTTGGAGTATTATGACTTCACTACCCTTCCTTAGCTTGGTTTAGGTCGTGAATTTTGTATTCTTAGGCCAGAGACACGTCTGTGGTATTGATTATTCGTTTTTACTCTTTGGTTTCCGGAAAACGTATTTTGCTTGATCCCTTGTTAAAGTGTGGACCCAAATAAATCCACGAGTATCTCATGAGATGTGAGATGGATTTCTTGATAAGTACAGGAATCTGGGCATGAGGTTATGCTTGAAGGGACTAGGGGAAGACAAGGCTTGAAGGGATTGTAGGAGGACAAGGTTTTATGGGGAAAGGCCGGTCCTCATGTAAATCAAACCCTAGTCCTGTGTTGTTGCTCCCTTGATTTTAACTTATGTAATTTGAACTTTGCAGACTTATCTGATCTTCTCTTTGTTTGTAGAGTCATCTTAATGGTGAGAACGAGTTAGATCTTGGTAGAATGCGGATGAGGCGGTATTCAACAATTTCAAAGGGATTTCAGGAAGAGATTCGGGTGCAGAGACAACTGACCGGCATGAGGGTAATTTCACAGAACCCATATCTTAACTTCGGATGAGACACTTACCGATGGATTATATCATGAGAATGATAACTCCGAACAGCCTTGCTTCTGATGATTTTGTAAAATTGGGAAACTTGGTGACAACCCGTGAGAATCTTTGGGCTCAATTCTGTCAGGATCCGTCGGGGTGAGTTGAGTTCAGGTCCTCGTATTTTAGAGAGTTTCTTAATCTGGAATGAAGCATGGTAAATGAAGATTTGGAACATGCTAAGAAGTTGGCTCGAGATGCAGAGGCCAAAGTGAAGCAGCGGAACATGAAGAAAAAGATTTTCTCTAGGCGGCTATGTCGGAAGATTTCTCCAGGGTTGATATTTTCTCTCTCTGAACCTTTTCCATATGTATCTGGTAAAAGAATGGGACCCTCATGAGTTCGAACTTGATGCAAACCCTAGATTTCTCCGTTGGGTATGCGAGTAGGTGAAAAACCCCAAGTTAAATTCGTAATAGAAGTTCCTTCCTTGCGCGATCCTGACTCCAGAGGCTGTAAAAACTTCGTTTGACGTCCGATTTCAGTGGTTGACCCCATCTATCGAACAGAAAAGACCCAACCTTCATCTAATGGATAAAAATTAGGATTTAGAGCTTGTTTTTCTAGTGATATGACCATATGAAGTTGAAATTGGAGTCCATATCTATTTAGCAACAATTCCTTCAAGTGTTTTGATGATATCTCTTGGATCGTGTATTGAAACATCATTCCCGTTTGACACGTGGTAGGAGAGACATGGACAGATATCTTTATCAATGGCGCGTTGTCGAATTCTATACCCATTTGTCTCAGTTCTCTGAGTTATGTGACTAAAGTATGAGTCGCGTCCGAGTAGACTGGAAACTGTATACTCCTATTCAAACCGATTGTGAACCCTAGTTTGTCTCCTGCATGCGTTCATTGTTGAAGAATATTTTGAATGATTCTTTTACTTGATATAGTCATGTTACACGCATATAAAACCCTAAAACATCTTATAGGGACGAAACTATCCAGATTTGAACCATCACATCTTCAGTCCGGATCCGGGACATAGTTGCAATTGCTGAATATAGAGAAAATACTGACGAAGGAGAATTCGACGATACTAAAGAGAGATGCGAGATTCATCGAGTCACAGATGATTCCCTTTCACAATTTTAAAGTCCGAACTCAAATCTCATAGTCCCCAAGTAATAATATGTTGTGATGTGAGTTTGGGGAGTTGAATGGTCTTGATGTGTCCCGATCTTTTGAGACTCCTGCGCTGATCATTTCTAAATATGTTATATAAAAACTGGATGTATGGGCCACCTCATGTTGGCCATGCAGGTATGTGACGCACGATTCTCCGTTAGTCCCCAGTTTGGTATAAGACTAGGGATTCCCATTGACTCGAGACGTTTGGAAAATGAAGTAAGACCCTTGTAGCGTACGAGATTGAGTCTTCAAGGCGGGCAAGCGATAATCTATGGGCTGGAGACGTTTGTGGAGAGTTATGTCGAGATATTGCTGCATGTGTCTTTGTGAACAGGATGAAGTTGTTATTTCGCCTCTACAAGGTGTCTTGACAGGGATTCATGTGAACTTCTGCATAGTAAAATTATCCGTTGAGATTTATTTTTCTTTTGGGAGGATGCTCAACCGAACTTGAGAGTAGTATATGCCTTATGGTACAATTAGGGTAATAGATACATTCAGGTCCAACTGTGCAGTCGATTTTTGTTTGTTTTATTGATGGAAGAGTTCTCTGGGAATCTGCTAGGTAATTCTTCACGTGGAATAGTCATTTTTTGACATGAGGAAATTGTATGTGATCGTCATATCTTGTCCTTCACTCATCGCGTCTGAGCCTGACTCATGGAATAACCTGTCAATTGGATTTTCTCGATAGAAGAGACTTTGACCGAGGGAACTGCTAGTATGTGCCTGAATGAGTAACGTGTATCATGAAGCTATGGTCTCGGATCCTGCTCTTGTTTTACATGTCACCGGTCAAACCTAAGGGTCATTAACAATCACCCGTTAAGTATGACGGTCAACATAATGGTTGGGGTCTGAGCTAATCAGCCGAGTCAGTTTCCTGATTTTCAAGAAAGGAGTAAAAACTAGTATATTTGGAGTTTTTTTCTCTCTCTTCTCTGAGGATCAGGCGATAGCTATGAGTCGACTAGGTCATTAGTTTGAGAATTGTTTCTCTGATCTTCATCACTTTTGTTGCTAATCATTTTTATTTATTCTCAACATAAACATTTGCACTAGCATCACTATCTTTCTATTTTATAATCTTGTGTTGGTTTATCCAATGTTTTAATTCTTATATTCTCTCCTTTCAGGTTTTTCAAAAATTTCAAGCAGGTTATTATTACTTAACGAGTAACTAACTTTTGTAGTATCTTCATTATGTGTTTGCAGTTTGTGTTATTTCTAATGGTGTTTGCCTTTACGTATGTTGTGATCAAAGCATATGCTGAGAATTTTGGTAAGCGTTTGGAAGTAAGATTGATCTGTGATGGTATCAGTTGCTTGAGATGGGTGAAGATCATCATTTCCCAACTCAACCCAATAAATCAAGTCATTAATGAATTCCGCCTTCTGATAGACGCATTTATGTGTCTATATTGATCTCAATTATGTATATTGTTAGTGCTCGATTTTGTACTTATTTGCTTATTTTTTTGTCTTTGTAGGTGTTTTTGGAGAAATAAGCTTTTGCGGGAAAATTGGCTCGAAAAGTGGTATTTGCGCTCGTGGGAGGAAATTACTATTCGGACCCCTCATTTGGATAAGGGGCGCTTCAATTACTAAGGGGTACACCATTGATAAGGGGCACCCTAATTGTTATTTACACTCCAAGACACCCAGGTGTTAAAGGCACCCGACATCAGGATAAGGGGCATCCATGTTCTTCCCCATTTGAACCGAGTTTTGGCGGGAAATATTCATGCAGCGAAAACAGAGTTTAGGGTTGGATATTTTAGCAAGTTAGAAGGAGATTCAATCGCCGTTTCATCTTGGTATGGACCTGTTAGATCATAACAGGCCTGGTAAATGTGTTCGATCCGTTTAACTTGGGCCAGAGTATCGGGTAATTCACCGGAAAAGCAAAACAGGGTACGCTGGTATCACGGGATTTGCTTGGGTCTTATACTTGGAAGTTACGTGCTATTTCTCACCAGGATTTGTTTGTCGAAGAATAAAAGGAGAGTTTGGATAATTCAGGAAGGAGGCGAATAGATAAAACAGGAAATAATCCCGTGACTTGGCCGTGAAGAGCAAGAAAAGTATCGAAGATTTTGGAGAGGTTTAATAAGCATGTGGTGTATAAAAGGGACGATACGAGTTCTATGAGGAGAACGGAGAGTTTGGGGAAGTCTGGAGGCAGAAAATCAGGCTACAGAGCCGAGAAGAAGAAGTTGCAGAATTCTGTTTCTGCTGGTGCTGCTCAAGAACACCAAGAACATTGAACTATCAAAAGCCGTCGCAGTGGCAGTCTTAAAAACAACGACAAAGCTCTCTCTCTATCGTTCTTAAAGCGATCTAAAAAGAAAGGACGCCCGATGACGGTCTTATATTACGAAAATCATTGTAAGCTATTTATATTTTTATCAATACAATGATTAATGAATTCTTCTTCAATTTTTGCTCCATGAGTAGCTAAATCTATTCTCTAGGGTTTTGGAGGAAACTATTTTTGATGGGTAATATTTAGTAATTAATTTCTTTGGCATATTTACTCCAAAAATTGTGTTTTAATTTGTCTAAAAATTCTCTCTTCTTTACATGCTTCGTGAAAACTTTTTTGGGTAGTTTCTACCGTTCTTTTATAAGCGAAGGAGGATTAGGCCTTTGAATAGCGACGAAAGTCATAAAAAAGAGCATGTATTGTTATATCTTCCAAAGCATGAGATTGAGTTCGAAAATTGTTTTGAGTAAAGTCGGAGTATTATGTCAAAGTTTTATTTATTGAGTTTACCATCATTAGAAGTAGTGAAATCCAAAGCCCTAGACTCATCTCTCCTTGATAACAAAAATCAATTGTAATTAGTTTGTTTTAGTATTTCTTTTAATTAAGTCTAAAATCAAAATCTTAAAAAAGTCCGAGCGAACGATACTCTTATACTTACCACACTTCAAAGCTACATCAGTTTTTGGCGCCGCCGACGGGGACTTGTAATTAGGTTTAGGTTTTAGATTTTGTATATATTTTATTTTTATTTAAGTTTTTTTTCTATTTTACGTCTTTGGTGTTTTTGTTTTTGTTGTGCAGGTTTTGCTTGAAACGGAAAGTGGAAAGTCGAACTTGCCCCCAAAAAAAAAAAGGAGAAACCGGAGATATTATTTTTGTTAGTTTTTTTTTTCTATATTTCTTTTGGACTTGTATATATTGTTTGTTTATTTTTATTATTTATTTATTTATTAAAAAAAATATAACACGTGCACACACCAATTGCATCGTCAGACTACCGATTTTAGGAAAACTCGTGGATTAGTAAGCTGAACCCGTGCCTTGGGCCTTATGGGAGTTACCAGCTGAAAGTCCACAAACCTCAGCCTCGTACCTTTGGGTATATTTTGCTGTGGTAACCTAAGCCTACCCATTTTAGTCGACCTTGCATTTGCATTTGCACAAAAATAATGTCGAACTGGTATTACAATAGCCAATACAATGAATATCCGACTAATTTTCAGAATGGACACTACTACTTTGACCACAGTGTGCATAGTGGTTGGGAACACCAACCTTTTCAAGGTTATGGTTCATATCATAGTGAGCCCAATTACTATTCGCACGCGCACAGGTCATACGAGCAAGAAAATAAGGAATATTACAGTACTAGTTCCTCGTCTTTGGACGTCTTAATTAAACAGTTGAAAACTAGTCCTTATTATGATCCTTCCGTTCCTACTCGTCCTATAGAAGAGTCTCTCAAACTTTTGGATGATCCTTCCGTTCCTACTCGTCCTATAGAAGAGTCCCTCAAGATTTTGGTTGAGAAAACTAGGGTTTTGAAGAACGAAAGAATTGCTCGGAATAATCTTGATTACCAATTTAGCCTTAAACATGAGAATAGTTATTCGCATAATCAAGATGACGAGGTTAGAATTGGTAACACTACTTGTTTAGAAAAGGTTCAACCATTTTCATGTTATGACGAGGATAGTATTGATGAAGAATATGAAATATGTAGGCAAAGTGATCAGGAATTTGATACACCAATTGAGCTTTATAATGATAATGTTATTTCTATTTCAAATCCAAATAATTTTAATAATTATTCACCTATTCAAAAGGACGAGGATTTGACTAGAGATACTCCCGTTTTAGACGATGTAGTATTTCCTTTTGATTACAAAGCCGATATTGGTTTAGAGGAACGAGTTTATTCTAAGAATAATATTTTAGAGTCTGATTTAGAAACAACGAGTCTTAGACGAAGAAGATGAACTCGTAGAGCTTTTAAACATGTATGAGGATGTGTCACTGAATATGACCTACAAGAAGCAATTGACCATTTTCAGGATTCCGATGATCTAGAAATTAGGGAAATTATAGATAGTCTATCTAGAGACACCCAAAACTCTAAGTTTGGGGGTGACTATCATTCTCCATGTGCCTTACCTTTAGCTCTTACAAAGATCCCTCACTTGGGACTCGATATATGTGCCTCAACCATTGTGCCGTTGCCTTCATACTAGTTCTCCGAGCCTAATAATGTCCAGGATGAAGTTCAGTTGTTAGAAACCCATCCTCCGGTTGATGTGGTTTACTCGAGGCTATGATACCAAGATTGATTTTGTTTTCCCACCAAATATTTTTCAACCAATTGTGGGAACGTATATGTTTCAGATGTGTCAATTATTAAGTTCTGAGACTAAACCTAATTATTTTAGGAAAATAGAATTGACACATTTGCTTAAGAATGACCACCACTCTCATTATGGTCAACTCTATAAGTCAAATCTGATTGACTTAGAGGATCCTCAATTATTCAGGTTATTATTATGTGCTTCTAAATTTTTCCAGACCTTAGAACCTGATATTTCGGATCTTACTTTTGAGGAGGTGCAACCTATGAAAATATTTTATTTAGACCCCTTTATAGAACTCCGAACTGAACCACAACTAGATGTAGTTGTCTTAAACAGAAACTAGGCAAGGGTGTGCTATGTTTATTCTTGGTTTGTTGCGCTTTCCTTTTATCTGTGTTAACACTTTTTGATGCGAGATGATCCACGATTGTTTCGATTATTGCTTTATGATATGAAGTGATTAATTATTTCTTATGTCCGTCAAGACTTTAAATTTAGCACTTCTTGGGAGGTAACCCATGCTCATGCAACACGGTAATATCTTTCCTTATCTCTTTTGCTTCAAATGGTAACAGTTTCTCCTTGTTCATGTTTTTAATTTCATCTTTAGAACATTGAGGACAATGTTAGATTTAAGTTTGGGGGTGTGGGAGAAACTTTTCAGTTGCAATAAATAAACTCCAGAGCCTAGAAATTTATGTTTATTAAGGATGGCACTAACCAATCTAAGTGGATGGAAGCATTTTGGTTGTAGGAGTTGAGGAACCAATCTAATTAGATGGAAACATCTAAAGAGTCTATTCATAAAAGCACAGAGCTCGGGTGTTAGAAATAACATGATAGTTTCACCATATCTCGTTGAGTCCTTTTCACTTCTGTTTTTATTTTGTTTTGTTTGTAAACTATGTTTCTCTAAGTGATTCGGTGGGGCTCACGATTCAAGTTGTTACCAATGCCGGGAGGTGAATTAGGTGAATTTCAAAACAAAAAAAAAAAAAAACAAAAAAAAAAACAAAAAAAACGAGTGATTGAGATATTAAAAACAAAAAAAAAAAAAAAAAAAAAGTGCTTTCGTGAAAAAACGAAGAAATGTGAAAAAAAGAAAAAAAAAAGATTGTGAATTAACACTTGGATAGCAATATGTGTGTGTTCTCCCTCATTCACGTTTCGTGGGAAGTGGAGGTAGTGGAATGATGGAGTAGTGGAGTTGTGTGTCGGTGATACGCCCCACTAAACAAGCGTGGAACGCAGGATCCAATGTGGATCGTGGATCCACGAATTACCATATAATATGTGAAGTATCGTGACAAGAATCATGCGCTTGGGATCCTCATCTGCGACCGTTAAAGATCTAAACATGTTGTTAAAAAAAAAAAAAAAAATAAAAAAAAAAAAGAAAGAAATGGTAGGCTGATGTTCAGACTCACCGGTCCCACTGATCTATCCCGAAGTTGAGTGTTCCAACCTGTATCCACGCAATAAATTAAATAAAGTCTAATCAGACCCTCCATTCCATGGAACCCTTGTATATGGTTGGTTTTGACCAAGGTCAAGTGTGTGGCGGTCACATGGTGATTGTGTCGACATGACCTAGAGTTAGGACGGTTTCTTGGCATTATTGACCATCCAATCATGCTTGTGGAGTTGGATGACCGTTCCCTTGTATATGCCAATCCAATCATGCTTGTGGAGTTGGATGATCGTTGATATTAGTCAATCGATAACACACCGAGAGGGCTAGTATCTTTCGTACATGGTTTCATTATAGTGCTTGAGGTTCATTAGGATAGGTTCATTTTGGTAACACTCGGTCATCATGCCACACCGATAATGAGGCCTAAGTGAGGGAGTATCCAACACTTATAAATGGCTTTATCTTTTACAAGATGTCATATGGGAAACACCGAAAATCCACCATCACTTAGTAAACATCTTATGAGACAATGTTAGATGTTACCGGGAGAGATTGGGTCGTCTGTCCTTCGAGCATGTCACGTTCAAGAGACGTCGAGAAAAGTGTTACCCAGCATGAATTAGAGTGATTGAGATATTAAAAAAAAAAAAAAAAAAAAAAAAAAAAATGAAGAAAGTGAAAAAAAAAAATAAAAAAAATTAACACTTGGATAGCAATATGTGTGTGTTCTCCCCGTGTCTCGTGTGTATTTTATGCACGGTGCCTGTGTCCAAGCTGCTTTGAGACTAAACAAGCGTGGAACGCAGGATCCACGGAATTACCATATAATATGATACCGCAAGAAAGAAATCATGCGCTTGGATCCTAAGCCAAGATCTAAACATGTTGTTAAAAAAAAAAAAAAAAAAAAAAAAAGAAAGAAATTGAGAACCGAGACCATCGACCAAACCATGGTTGGTTTTGACCGATTGGTCAATAAATTAAATAAAGTCGACCATGGATGGAACCCTTGTATATAAGGCCGTGGGTATTCCATACCATGCTTAGGGTGATGGAATTGATCCGGTTGTGTTGACCTAGAGTTAGGATTATTGACCACTGGTTCCCTTGTATATGCCGGTGTGTTGATATTAGTCGAAGACTAGTATCTCGACCCATTAGGATAGGTTCATTTTGGCGGAGGCCTTCAGACAGATATGGGAAACACCGTTCACTTAGTAAACATCAAAACCATCTATGTTTTTCTATATCCATCTTCTTGATCTATCCATGTGATTAGTTTTGACTCCGGATATTGATGTCCATAGTGCGACTATCTGAGTAGAGCTCTGTCACTTATATATGAATTTTAGTATGCTTGAGTGCAAACTCGTGTACAAAGAATTGGAATTTCGCATCGGGTACTTCCTCCCGTAGTCAATAAGTATGCCAACCAAGGAGATTCTTTAGTGCCTTCCAAGGTTCTCGCGTAGATAGTTAGGGTCCTGGGTAAAGGTTTTGTGGGTACACCTCTTGTAAACCCTCCCGAGACTATAACTCGGCCACTAGGGCCACCTAGGGGTTTAAAGGCTTATTGCATACGCTAAATGCAATCGACGATGCCTGCGACAGTGAGTTAGGATTTTTGATTTGCTCGGGACTAGAAAATAATAAGTTTGGGGGTATTTGATAGACGCATTTATGTGTCTATATTGATCTCAATTATGTATATTGTTAGTGCTCGATTTTGTACTTATTTGCTTATTTTTTTGTCTTTGTAGGTGTTTTTGGAGAAATAAGCTTTTGCGGGAAAATTGGCTCGAAAAGTGGTATTTGCGCTCGTGGGAGGAAATTACTATTCGGACCCCTCATTTGGATAAGGGGCGCTTCAATTACTAAGGGGTACACCATTGATAAGGGGCACCTAATTGTTATTTACACTCCAAGACACCCAGTGTTAAAGGCACCCGACATCGGGATAAGGGGCATCCATGTTCTTCCCCATTTGAACCGAGTTTTTGGCGGGAAATATTCATGCAAATAAAAAAGAGTTTAGGGTTGGATATTTTAGCAAGTTAGAAGGAGATTCAATCGCCGTTTCATCTTGGTATGGACCTGTTAGATCATAACAGGCCTGGTAAATGTGTTCGATCCGTTTAACTTGGGCCAGAGTATCGGGTAATTCACCGGAAAAGCAAAACAGGGTACGCTGGTATCACGGGATTTGCTTGGGTCTTATACTTGGAAGTTACGTGCTATTTCTCACCAGGATTTGTTTGTCGAAGAATAAAAGGAGAGTTTGGATAATTCAGGAAGGAGGCGAATAGATAAAACAGGAAATAATCCCGTGACTTGGCCGTGAAGAGCAAGAAAAGTATCGAAGATTTTGGAGAGGTTTAATAAGCCTGTGGTGTATAAAAGGGACGGTACGAGTTCTATGAGGAGAACGGAGAGTTTGGGGAAGTCTGGAGGCAGAAAATCAGGCTACAGAGCCGAGAAGAAGAAGTTGCAGAATTTTGTTTCTGCTGGTGCTGCTCAAGAACACCAAGAACATTGAACTATCAAAAGCCGTCGCAGTGGCAGTCTTAAAAACAACGACAGAGCTCTCTCTCTATCGTTCTTAAAGCGATCTAAAAAGAAAGGACGCCCAAGTGACGGTCTTATATTACGAAAATCATTGTAAGCTATTTATATTTTTATCAATACAATGATTAATGAATTCTTCTTCAATTTTTGCTCCATGAGTAGCTAAATCTATTCTCTAGGGTTTTGGAGGAAACTATTTTTGATGGGTAATATTTAGTAATTAATTTCTTTGGCATATTTACTCCAAAAATTGTGTTTTAATTTGTCTAAAAATTCTCTCTTCTTTACATGCTTCGTGAAAACTGTTTTGGGTAGTTTCTACCGTTCTTTTATAAGCGAAGGAGGATTAGGCCTTTGAATAGCGACGAAAGTCATAAAAAGAGCATGTATTGTTATATCTTCCAAAGCATGAGATTGAGTTCGAAAATTGTTTTGAGTAAAGTCGGAGTATTATGTCAAAGTTTTATTTATTGAGTTTACCATCATTAGAAGTAGTGAAATCCAAAGCCCTAGACTCATCTCTCCTTGATAACAAAAATCAATTGTAATTAGTTTGTTTTAGTATTTCTTTTAATTAAGTCTAAAATCAAAATCTTAAAAAAGTCCGAGCGAACGATACTCTTATACTTACCACACTTCAAAGCTACATCACCTTCTAATCTTTTAAAAAAAAAATCAAAATAATTTCAGTTTCAAACAAAAGTTTATTTTCTTATTATTCTCTACGGGTCATTAGTTAGTTGCAAACTTACCATGATAACGTCACCAGATATCCGGTCTGTTACCAGAATTATAGTGATAATAATCCAAAATATGTTCCTCGTATCTTCATAATTAACCCTAAAGTCTATATTATCTTCAAAGTTCATACTTGCAACCTTTTTTGTGAAAGCATAAACCCTAAAACTTTTTACACCAAAAAATGGAGGCGGGTAGTTCTAGTCAGTTAGGAGACCTTGTTAACAAATTCAAGCAAACGACTTTGGATTTAAGTAATACTAGTGAGGTAGTGGTTTCTCAGCAGTCCAATAACAATGAAGAAGGAGATGAAACCAGTTGGGAAGCAAGTTTTATTGGTAAAATAATTATTGAAGGAAGGATGAAGATAGGAGTTGTTGAGAAATTTATCAAGTTCACATGGAAATTTATGAATCCAGAAAACCTCAAAATAGTGGAAATAGATCCTAACGTTATGATTTTCAAGTTCATAAACTAGGAATTCTCAAACAAAGTTGAAGTTGCAGGAAATCCTACACTACACACCTCACTCAAATTTGCTTAATCAATCCATTTGAAGATGAATAATAATGTGTTTTATTAATTGTTTTCTTGAAAGGTTTACAAAGAAATGTAGAACAAAGCAAAAGGAATTACAATCACTCTTGATTTTCTCTCTCCTAATGACTTGCTTAACAATTCAAAAAGAATCTCCCCACAACAGACTTACTCGACCCTTTATATAGGATATTACATAGTGGATGACAGCTAAGCTGTCCTTTATTTTCGGAATCGACTCGCGAATCCTCGCGAATGTGTAACCGCTTGTCCTCGCGACACCCCTAAATCTCGCCAAGTCTTCACACTTTCCTCATATTCGATCGTCGTCATCTATTACGTCATTTATTTACCACCATGCGACTCCTTCGCGACGCAGTCGTTTATTAATCTCGCGAAGTATTGGAGTTGCGATATTCTGATCCTACATCTTGCCTCTTTTTCCTTGAATATTGCTTGGAGAGCGATTTTTAAGGAAAAATTTGTTACTGTAGTGATCTTTGATATTTGTTGATGAAGGAACGAGTGAAAGAATACTGGACTTGAAAAGTACGTACATGCCTCTATTCTTTTGCGAAGTTCCGAAGCTTTGCGAAGTGAACAAGAAGTACTACACTTAAACTAATACATGAAATAGTATGAAAAGAATCTCTTCTTTTTCCCATAGAAATCTTCTTAATTTGATTCCTTGAATTTTGGGATAACCGTTTACACGTGTCTAAAATTACTCTTTTTACCGGTACATTTAATGTTATCCGGTCACTCTTTTTTCTTCTATTTAAAGGAAAACTTCCTGTGAAAAACACTCTTTCTCTTCTTCTCTATCTTCCTCATCGTCTGCAACTATTTCCTGCTGTTCATCTTCATCATCTTCTTTTTATTATCTTTTTGTTACTGTTTTCATGGCATCGAGGTTCGTTAATTTCATTGATTTTGACTATTCTCTTGATTAATCTTCCTTATTGAAATTACTTCATCTTGATTCTATTCTTCTTTTGATGTTTCTTTCACCATTTTTGTTTCAAAGAAGAATAAATCCAGTTCTAAGTTTACCGTGGTGAACCCTAACATCCCTACCGGTTCGCAACCAAAATCTTCTTCGCAATCAAGTCTCTCGCTTCCAAAAAAAAAATTCTGCGAGTAGTAAGGTATTTTAGAAATATTTGCTCCTTTAATAGCAATTTTATTGCCTCTGTTTCTCAATTGATTTATTATTCGCAGGATGATAAGAATGATGATAGATCTCCCAAAAGGTTTCGCCATAATAAACCTGATGCTTCTGCTGCTGCTCCTACTGTTTCCTTTTCGGGATTCAAGCATTCTACTTTCCCTACAGTATCTTCACAAGGCAAATCTCCTCTGTAGCGACTTCTTCGCAAGATAAACCCATTTCTTCTTCTCAAGATAATGTACCATTCCCTACAATATCATCGCCGGATAAATCAATCCTCGAATTTTTACGTGAATGAAATTCTTCAGACATGCCTCTTCCCACTTTTACTTTTATCTCGCCCCCACCTATTGATCAGGTTTCTCCAATTGGCGGTCTTATAACCATGGGTGACTCAACTTTTCCTTCTTCCTCTACTATTTCTTCTTCCTCAAAATCTATCTCTCTTAGCAAAGAAAATTTGGAAGGGATGGATATAGCTTTTAGAATTTTATCAGATACCATGAATGATGTTAAAAAAGCCTCCACTGATCCCACCAGATCTAGTGTTTTCGAATCTTTGGGTAAATATTTTGGTTCCGACACGATATCGCGAGTATCCTTAGAACAAGAAATTAAGACTTTGAAGAATAATCTTCATAATACTTTCTTTGGATCGCGATAACCTTCGCAAGAAAAATGAAGAATTAAAAGGTATCTCCCCCCCCCCCCCCCCCCCTTTTTTTTTTTTTTTTTTTTTTTTTTTTTTAAAAAAAACTTGGTTCGCCTCTCAAGTTTTGCACCAGAAACGTAAGATGGAGATATATCAACTGGAATCTATTGTAGAAGAAACTCGAATGGAAAGAGACGCCTGGATGGAGCAATATAATCGTTTAGATAATCTCCATACATTTTCTATGGATCAAATAAATAATCTTTCTCAAGAAAACATCTCGCTTAGTTCAAAATCAAGAATTATTAAGTAATGAAGTGTCGCGTCTCTCATATGCTTTGAATAAATCTAATTTGGAGTTGGAAACCTTATCAGATGAAAATGGAACTTTATCTCAAGAGAAGCGAGCTTTATTGGATAAGGTGGCGATATCCTCGCAACAACTTGATGCTTGTAAAAAAGCATTGAATGAGCAAGAACAGTCTATCTGCCTATTGAAAAATAAACTTGAAGATACTACCACTGAAAGAGATAAACTTATTCGAATAGAATAAACCTAAGTGTTAAAACAAACCAACTCAAGGATGATTATACCAAGTTAAAAGAATCCCATTCTTCCCTTGCGAAGCAAAATAAGTTATTGATTTCTAACGAAAAGAGCTTGCGTTCGCGGTTAAAAGGTCTTGTTGGTGATGGTTTTGATAATGCCATGGAAAACTTGGGGAATAATTGCTTGGCCCTTACTCAATATCTTATCTCGCAGAAGGAAGGTAGTCATAAGATTTGACTGCCTTTTCCATTATTTTTCTTCTCTAATTTTATATACCACTTTCCATTTTATAATTTTAATGTTTTTCTTTACTCTTGCAGAGTCTGATAAAAATCTTCACTCTTCTCTATCTACTTTGGAAGCGGCGCATGCTAAAATTCGTAAGGAAAATGCAACTCTAGTTGCTTCTCTTGCCCAATCTCGCGACCGAGCCAGAAGGAGGTTTAATTACCTTAATCATTTTAAAGATATCCAGTAGAAATCAACGAAAAGCACTTCTTCGTCAATTTCATCCCAAAGCGAAGTTCTTGTGAATAATATTTTACTTTCTAAATCTCTTGATCCTCTGTCTATGTTGAACCATTGGAAGTTGAAGATGATGAAGTACCCAACTCTCCCGACAATGATTATGATTATGAAAGCTGCGAAGACCTCGCTAATAATGAAGTTATCAATAAGGATCCTTGCGAGAAAATCTCTCGATGAAAACCCTTCAACTCGAGGGTGAAGCTGACAAGATTGTTGAAGAATCTTTACCATCTCCTTCAGCTGAGAATGTTGATATAGAGAATTAAGTTTCTTTGTAATCTTGTTGAACTTTTCTTTTTGATTGTAAAAGATTAAGTCCGGTGTTGGATGAATTAGTTTCTCTTTCTTTCTTATTATAAGAACTCATTTCGCCACCTTATCAAGCAATCCCTTTATTTTCCATTAAGTCTTTTGTTGTAATCTTTCTCGCGATGAAAAGATCTCGATTGCCTATATTCAAAATGTTTAAAGATCTTTCTTGAATGTTGTTATTGCGACAAGATCGCAGGACGTCTTTACATTTTCATGTAATGACCCATTGGTCTTGCCTTATCATTATTTGTGTGGTCTTATTTTGCCTTCCTAAGTAAAGGTCTTATTTTGCCACCCCTCATTGCGACAAGATCGCAGGCCGTCTTTACATTTTCATGTAATGACCCATTGACCTTGTCTTATCATTTCTTAAGTATTTTTGCCTCTGCAGGACATTATATTTGCGACAATATGACAGGTTTAAATGTTCTTGCGACCATAAAATCCCGTGACATTGTCGTCTTTGCGACGAAATCGCAGGACGTTTTTACACTTTCATGTAAAAACCCATTGATCTCGTCTTACCCTCGCGTTAGTATTATTGCCTCTGCAGGATCATTGCACAAATATGACAAGCCTAAATTCTCTTGCGAAAATAGAGCCTCATGACATTTGCGTCTTTTGACACTTATCAGCTCCCTAATGGAGGGTGCCGCCCTTATCTTCTCCTGGTTGCCCCTTCAAGGAGGCGTACATCGGCCATACAAGACTAGCTCCTCCCATCCGGTCTTAACAACAAGCGTTGTTTTCGCACCTCTTATCCCTTATACCTATAGGGCTTATGGTTACGAGACTGCACCCTAAGTGGAGTTTTCTTCGGGCCGAGTGCAGCATATGCCAAGACTTGTCAAGAGTGGTAAGGAAGTTCCATGCTCCCCGCACTCTTGACTCAACCGTGTACCTCGGCGCCTTGGTCATACACTGACTCCTTGGAAGAGACCCTCGGGCGTCCAACCAGGGTATAACCTTATATATATAGTTGGAAATCCAAGGTATCTCCCCCGGATAGGCTTTCATGGGCCCCAAATCTCCATGACCCAGGTTTCGGGAGCGGTGTAACCTTCCACCCGAGCCATGTTAAGAGATACCCCTTATATGACGTACTTTAGGTCTTACATTTGCCTCTTGCGAAATATCATTCGCGAACTAGGTGTACGCCATAAAGGTTTGTCCCATTCACTCACTCATTCATTTTATCAATTTATTCAATCATTTGTCTCATGAAGTTATCGCACAATCTCATTTCAATTATTCAATAGATTTGTACACATTCTTCATGGCGAGATTCTCGCACAACTTTTCCGCAACCATCATCTCTCGCTTCTTATCCTTATCATGCTTTCACCACTAAATTGTTATCTTTTCTCGCAATTATTCATTTTTTACACCTTTTATTCTTACTTCCTTCTTCTCCGCATCAGTCCAACATTTCAATGTCTCCTTTGCATCATGATATTCAGTTGCTTTTGTGCATTCACTTGTGATCTCTTCTTCTTTTGTTTCTATGGTATCTACCATTAGTCTTTCTTTTCTTTGTTCATCCTTTACATTCTTCCTCCAACCTTTCTTTTTCTTTGTTCTCTCTTCGCAGCTCTCTACATCCACCTCATAACATTTTTGCCCCTCTATCCAATCTCCTTTTATAATTCCGACACCGCTAGGATGTGGAAATTTTATGCACCGATGGTATGTCGATGCTACACCTGCAATTTCATGAAGCCATGGTCTTCCAATCAATGCATTGTAGGGAGATTCCACATCAACTACACAAAACAAAATATCGCTTGATAACCCCCGCAAGGGTATCCTCATGTGCACTTCTCCTTTGGGCTTGTTCGCGGTACCATTGAAACCATATATTTTGTATGTTGAAGGGATCAAATCTTCATCTCTTCCTCCCATAGTTTTGTAAGTATGGTAGAAAAGAATGTTTACTTGAACGCCGGTATCAATCGGTATTCTATTGATTGCCCAACAATTTTCCGCTTCATCATCTTCGCCATCAATAGGTTTTGGATTAATTTCCGTTTTACCACTAATGGGCTATCATGTGTTTCTCTTCCTTTGGGTACTTCTTCACCGAGAAAGAAATAATCTGCAATTGCCACTCTTTTTAATCAAGCTGCGATATCTTCGCAACATTCATCACTTCTTTATCATCGAAGATCCTCGCGAAAACTCTACTAAGTACACTTTGTCATGAAAATCTTCATTAGTGCGGTATGAGTGTACAATGGAGTTACAAAACAAATTTTTAGCCTTTGCCCCAACTTCTATAACAAATGTTTCTCTTCCTTTTGCTGGTGGTGGTGGTAAATGTTGAACTTTCTCTTCTTCCTTTAAAAGTGATTTAGCTTTCCTTGATCAATCATTCTTAGGATAATTCTCTTGATGTTTCTGCAGGTCATTTGTTAAGTGCCCATGAAAACGATGGTAAGAACAGAACTCGTGACTTCTATCTCCGGTGGTGGTTCACTTCCCATGTTCCATGGTGCGGTATGTTTTCCATCAAAAGTATTGCTTCCCATATTTTTTCCACACTGGCCTTCAATGGCGGCATTTTAATTTCCTCCCACACTACTCTGTGACTTCGCTGCCCTCCATGATAGTTATTATTCTGCCTTCGACCTCCGTAAGTTTCCTGCGGATGATCGAGCCTCTGGATCTTATTATTCCCACCACGATTGTAATAGTTCCTTTCTTTCTCAAATTCCTCCTGATCTCGACTTCCCATGGCTACTAACTTTGGTTCTATATCAACTGCTTTTCTTTCTTGTTGACCTTGCGATGTGCTCGCCACTGTGTGTACAAGTTGAGGTAATAAACTTCCATTCGCGATGCTAGAATTTGTGTTCGCCAATGGATAAGATTCCATCTCATTCTGTCTTTCTTCTAAAGCGATATATTCTTCCTGGAGTTCTCGTAATTCAGTCATTGTAATCGTATTCTTGACTCTAAAAACCTGAACATACAATAGATTGGTTGCGAACATAGCATTTATGAATGACAGTATGAGGTATCTTTCATCTACCCTTCCTACCATTTCGCTGCACATTGTCTTTCATCTGACAGTTAGGTGTCTCAAACTTTCACCAACTCTTTGTTTCAACCCGAATACATCTTCAATACCTGGTCGCGAGGAGTTGTTACTTATATACGCCCCTAAGAATATAGCTTGCAAATGATTAAATGACGTGATAGTATTTCTTGGTAAACCCTCAAACCACTTCAACGCTTCTCCAGTCAAACTTGATGCAAAGTATTTACACAATATGGCATCATGATTCTCCCATTGTAACATACATCTTACATATGCCTTGATGTGTTGTATTGCACAAGTTGTCCCATCAAAAATGCTTTGGTTAATCTTTGGTAAGTTACATTTTGGGGGTATTCCTCCTAACCGCACCTCCAATGTAAAGGGATTCTTCGCAGCTTTTGCGATGGCTTCGTCTAACTGTCTTCTTCCTCCTTCTCTTCTACTGTTCAATATTCCTCTCATCTCTGCCAATTCTCTCAAGATTTGTTCGTTTGCCTCAGGATTTGAATCTATTGGTCTTTTTAATTCCACCTCTCTTCTTCTGCGCTCATGTCTACTTATATTTTCTGGCTCATCACTTTCTTCTCTCCTTTCTCTGCGGCTTTCTCCCTCATTTCTTTCGCGAATTTGTACACCATTATATCTATCAATCTCTCTTCTCGGTTGTCTATCGACTCTCCTTTGCACTCTTTCATATTCTTCATTAATATTTTCCTTATTGCGATTTTGCTCGCGCCTTCTTTCTCGGTTGTCATGATTATTCTGCCGAATTGCCTCTTCAAATTCACGTTCTTCTATTTCTGCCCTCAATCTTTCCCTTTCGCAAGCTAGACGTGCTTGCTCAACATAGTGTTTTTCAATGTCATTTTCGATCTCCTTTTGTTTCCTTCGTGCCTCTCTTCCATGCAATATTCTTCTTCCTTCTATCCGATTTTCTTCATCAGTCGGATTATTCTGCTCTTGAGGTTGTCTATCTCCTTGATTTCCATCGTTTTGGTCATTTTGTACAGTCTCAGGTCGTGGAACATAACGATTTCCTTCTATTTCTCTTCTCTCGCGACATCCTTCACCAAGATTTGGTTCTCTTTCCAAATTTTCTTCATTAATAGTTTCTACAGGTAATGTTCTCCTCCTATCTTCTCTGACCGAACTTGATCTTGATCTGTTACTACTTCTCGATCTTCTATTTTGCAATCTCAGATTTTCCATTCTCAACTCATGATTTTGCCTTGTTAAATTTGCACGTTCCTCTGCTTCTAACCGCCTTTCTTCATACATTGTTTGTCTCAATGTTTCTAATCTGCTGCGATCTCTTCATTTCCACGAATTGTTTCTCCCATCTCTTCTCGATTTCTATCTCCTCGTCCATTATTTATCATTGTTGCTCTTCCTCTCTTTCCTCCATAGAATCGATCTCCATGTGTGTACACTTACTCTATCATAATCCATAGTTGTGTTTGCGGTCGGTTGAATTGGCGATTGAATTTGATTTTCTTCATCATTTCTTATGTTCATCCTTGATGATTCTCCCCTTTCATTTCTCCTTTCACCAAAGCAAGTCTCCCGCTTCTTCTCACGATTGTTTGTCCTTAATTACATTTCTCCTTCTAGCCATTTCTTTCTTTTGGTAAATTCTTAAAAATTGTATCAAATTTATCTTCTCTTACTCCAAATTCTCCCTGTTTCTAGCGCATATGTAGTTGCAGGAAATCCTACACTACACACCTCACTCAAATTTGCTTAATCAATCCATTTGAAGATGAATAATAATGTGTTTTATTAATTGTTTTCTTGAAAGGTTTACAAAGAAATGTAGAACAAAGCAAAAGGAATTACAATCACTCTTGATTTTCTCTCTCCTAATGACTTGCTTAACAATTCAAAAAGAATCTCCCCACAACAGACTTACTCGACCCTTTATATAGGATATTACATAGTGGATGACAACTAAAATTGTCCTTTATTTTCGGAATCGACTCGCGAATCCTCGCGAATGTGTAACCGCTTGTCCTCGCGACACCCCTAAATCTCGCCAAGTCTTCACACTTTCCTCATATTCTGACTGTCGTCATCTATTACGTCATTTATTTACCACCATGCGACTCCTTCGCGACGCAGTCGTTTATTAATCTCGCGAAGTATTGGAGTTGCGATATTCTGATCCTACAAAAGTCATTGAAGAGAGACCAAGGAGCATCAACAAGCATTTACTAGTTGTTCATGATTACATCTGTGACAGACCGAAATTTTTTGCCTAGCGCACTTGGGCGCGCATGCCATAACTTCCCCGATGCGCCACTCTGATGCTACAATCCGGGCCTTAAGACTAGGCTCTTGCACGTTCATTTGCCCTCGCAAGCATGCTCGTGGAGCATGATGTAAATAACTTAGCTTCCACACCGTTCCAACTTACCCTTTTTCTGTAAAGGGTTTAAAGTCATTGGGGCTAGTGTCGATGCATTATTGGCTTTCGATTCCTTTCTAGATAGGCATAGAACATGCCTAGAACTTGCGCACACGCCATTGCAGGCCTATTTCCAACTCCTTACTTAGCTTAGGCATTGCTGAAAGCATGCACTTGTCTTGCTCGTGCCAAGGGTGCATCAATCAGTCTCATGTCGTACTTTCTTTAGGCTTATGCCAGCTCCGCTACTTGCATACCTATATAGCTTACTTTCTTGTCCATGTCCAATTCACAATTGATGCATATACCAACTCTGTATAGCTTGATGGGCAGTATGAGCATCCAGTGAATGGCATGCAACTAGCCTCATCAAGTGTGACCACAATTATCTCTTGCATTGCAATACCGAGCCAGATGATATGAGAGGCCAATATGTCGCAATCATCTTGCAATTAGATGATATGAGCGACAAAATGTTAGACCGAAAATGCTACAACTCATTGCGTCTGCCTACGTACCCTTCCCTACTCTAAAGGTATCAAGCACATATTGAAGTTCATCCTCGAAGGGACATGCTACTCAAGCCAAGTCAGTTGCAATGCCGTGGCTAAGCAATAATGGTAATGGCCTAGTACGTGTAGGTCGTTCCGTCAAAATGCACAAAGGTTGCGCATTACTGAGTCCCCGACATGGCATAATAATATCCATGCTTAATATGCTCCATTGGCAAAGCTGTGAAGCTATAAATGAGGCATAAGCATCATTTCTTCCGGCTAAGCTATGAAGCTTACTTGGTGCATAGCCCGCGTGTGCACCTTTAACCAACTACCCCTCCCTATATATGTTTACTTGACATTTCTACAACTTAGAAAAGGAGAGTGGATTGACATTCACCAAGTATCATTTTTGAGGTGCTTGCTTCACTATTCATGGGCGTTGCTATGTATTCCTGAATAACCGTCAATGATTGATGAGTTTTTGCTCTAGCCCATAAGCCAGTTTCAATATCGCGCAACGATTGCGCAATAGTCACTCGGCCAGCCCGCTCTGGCCTGATGCAAAATTGTTTTGCGACGTTGGCTCTAGGCCATAGCCTGCATAATGCGCAATGGTTGCGCTACAATGCCCAAGGCCGTCTACCCAACTGGCCTAATGCACCATTTGATGTGAGATTTGGCCTTTGGCCAGTATAGCTTACCCAATGCGCCGTTATTGGCTCTAGGCCAATGTAGCTTCCTCTTGGTGCCATATTGGCCTTGGCCAATATGCCCAACATAATGCGTCACTCTTTTTTTCGAGTAAGAAAGGATATATTAAAGGGGAAAAAATATGTACAGGAAATATACAAAAAAAGCCATCAGGCTCCCAGAAGAAAAAAGAAAAAAAAACCTATTACATTAACACAATGAGTTCCCAATTATTGATAACTTGATTCACTGAGAAGTCTTCAAAAACTTTTGTAGAAGCGCTCCATAAGTAGATGTCCATTTTGATCGCATCAATCAATTCTTCCGCAGACTTGTAATGCGTCACTCTTGGTGCGATATTGGCCTTGGGCCAAATATGCCTCTTACCACGCAAGGAAGCTTTGGATGAAGCTTCACCATAAGCCGTGGCGCATCTTACCGCATGTGTTGTGCTAAAAATATGGGGTGTTATAACTGTTGGAGCACTACTCGGTCGAACTCGCAAGCGTTGCTATCTCAAGCTTGTTTGTCAAGTTTAGTTGATCAAATCTATATACTTGATTTCTAGTCTACTTATAGTTATGTCTCGGATTAGGATAGAATGTGTAGTTGAGCTTTATACTTCACTGCGTTCACCAATTGAAGACGAAGATCTACTGAGGAGATCTTGGAGGAACTTCAACAACAAAAGGTATATGGAGACTAAAACTTATCTATCACTCAGAAGTTTATTCTATTATATCTTCTAATGAGACTAAGTCATATATATAGACTTTTATATTATACACATTTGATATTTCGAGCCGAGTCTATCTCGCTTATTTATTTCTCGAAATATGTGTTGGAAGTTTTTTGCTTTAACTATGTTCATCATATTCTTGACGAGTTTAGTTGGAGACAATTTATTTGTTGGAAACTAAATATTAAATCAAAAGATAATCATGTGAAAATTGCCTTGAAACATCTTACACGATTTGTGTGAGACAATCATTTGATGTCGACTTGGAAAGTTTCGTATTGATCATTCGATCACTTGAAAATTACTTGAAGCTAATGGTTTTTGTGAGACAACCATTGTCTTCTTCTGAGGATGTTCAATGATTGAAATGGGAGTTTAGAACAATTAACCATGTCTGGATACAACACAATATGCGTACCTAGTGTGCGAACTGTATTGGTATAATTCAGGTCCGGGAACTTTGTTTGTGTACCTAGTATGCGAACGGTTTTACCTATAAAGGTCTGGGAACTTTGTTTGTGTACCCAGTATGCGAACGGTTTCACCTGAGTTGGGTCCGAGATAGCTGTTTGCGTACCTGGTTTGCGAACGGCAGGACAGACAAAATTCTGGAGCTGCTGTTTGTGTACCTGGTTTGCAAACACAGTGGTTAAGTTCTAAAATCGGTTAAGTATGATTCTCATACTCATGAACTAGCTAAAACATTTATGAAATTAAGGAATACAATCTTTGAAAACCGTGGCTTAATGTTCATGAATTGATTCTTGTATAAGTATTGTTAGAGCATAGCTCGGTTGAACCCACCAAGCGTTGGTATGTCAAGTTTGGTTGTCATATTTTATTGAATAAAAACTCATCTAAGAGTCGCTTGATTATGTACTAGAGACAACTTCGTATAGGTTAGACTAGGAAGTCTAGGATTATAAGACATAAAAGTATTACTCGAAGACTTGAAGAATGTGAAGAAGTAACAAGCTACAACGACGACATCATCCTTCCTCTTGAGGTTAGTAATATTTGACTTGAATTGTTTCATTCCTAACATATCTTTCAAGTCATGCTATATTGAAAACATAACTGCGAAGCTGTGAACGGATATATTACTCTAGTAGTGAGACATGATCATATGATCATAGTATTAGGAAATTAGACTACGAAGTATAACGCTTATGTTTTGAACTTCGTAGATATGACATCGACATAATCTTATGAATGTTGTTATGATTATGTGAATGGGTAAAGGTGAAGGTGAAGATTTCATCCTAGGAAACAATGTTTTTCATTTGTTTAAAGGAAGTACATTCATGAACTTGTTTTATGAATCGAAAGGGAAATCGCTAGGCTTATTGGTATGGATATTCATTGCAAATCTTTGGATTACCAAAATGTGTGAGATGGTAGAACCGATCGTAACTTTGTTATGTATCTTGGTATAACTAATCACAATGCCTGACTTATGATTTGGTATGTCTAGTCTTGATTAGTGTAACCGATCCTAAGTAATCACCTGAGATGGTATGATCGATATTTGTAATTGGTGTGACCGATCACAAAGAGTTGTGTAATCGATCCTTTTAATTGGTGTAATCGGTCCTAGTAATTGGTGTAACCGATCCTAGTGACTGGTGTGACCGATCACAAGCAATACCATTTGTATATGGTAACCGGTCCTGGTAATTGACGTAACTGATCCTGGTAACTGATGTAACCGGTCCTAGTAACTTGTGTGACCGATCACAAGTGTTCCATATTAAGGTATATTTGATCCCTGATTGGTATAACCGTGAACCCATAGTTGTCTTGGAACACAGATGAACCAATTCTAAACTTGTTTGAAAGTGTGGTATAATCGATTCCAACATTGTAAATATGAAAGAGGATTTACAAAGAAAAGATGTCAACATACTTTGAACACGAACAATAACTCTTATATTTTATTGTTCAAAGATATTCCTTAAGTACTCAAGGAGATCATGTTCTGAAATAAATTAAGAATCTTTTAATTAAGGTTGTTAGTTTTATATGCTTTAATTACCAGCAATTAAATGCATATCTCCAGAGAATAAAAATTAGTAATGTGCATTTACTAATTGGAGATTTCTGTTGAGAGATTTCGGAAAATATTGGACAAAGCATTTAGTAGAATTATGAAAACCGAATGGGCATTTATTGCATATCTTGAGAATACTTTCGGTTTTGGAAATTCCTTGGTGTCCAAACATCCTTGGTCTATAAATACCCAAGTTTGCACTTCTAGCAAACTATCCTAAGAGCCAGGCAAACTTCATCTTTTTGTTGTTTCTGGTGGAGCCATCTATCCGGAGAGGAAAGTACCATAATTAGGCGAAATCTCTTACGACCGCTCGTTTAAAGACTTTTGTGGGATCAAGAAGCTCTACGAGTACCGTTGGTGGGAAACTAGATAATTGTAGTGTTATTAGTTTTCGTGTGATTTGATTGACTAACGGTTGTTGAAACTTTGATTGCACCTAGTTTGTTTATTCTTGAGAATCTTTTCTTCTAATATAAGATTCACTCAAACTAGATCGAAGTATCGAAGAGATCTTTAGAACTGTTTGTAGATCTAAACACATCTTGTGATAATCCATTGTTAACAGACTCCGTTCTGTGCGTGATTGATCACAAGAGATTCAAGTGGTGTTGTGCAGGTGTTTATTGAAGATTAAAGAAGATTTCAAGACAAAGAAGATTTCTTATTTGGTTTCTCATATCTTTATGTTGCACAAACCTTGATCAGCTGGGATCCAACTAGTATCGGATTTATTCGATTAATTAGTTGTGTGAGATCGGCATCGCTTTATAGTTTCTTGTTGGAATCTATATTGATTGATTGCGAATCTGAACTCTGCTACTTCGGTAGTTGTTGGATAGATTGATCTAACCAGGCAAAGGAGTTTATTAGATTAAACGGAAGAGCCTTTACATATGACTTGATATATCTTCATCTGAAAGAATCAATAGAGTTGTTACCAAACAGATTTGTTGTTCCTTTACTGTTTGGAATACGATCTAAAGGAATTGTTCCAGTGCATGCACTCATCGAAGTCGGAAGCGCAGGGATACTGAAGAAACTGAGTGAACTAGGGTTAGTTTCTTGGTCTCAACTATACGAAGTTGGTTTATATTTTGTATAGCGGCTTAATTCTGAGAGTATTCAATTCTGGACTAGGTCCCGGGGTTTTTCTGCATTTGCGGTTTCCTCGTTAACAAAATCTTACTGTGTCTTTTAATTTTCTATTTCCGTAATTATAATTGTTTATTATAATTAAAAGTAAAATACACAAACGTTAACTCCGTACACATACTTGATAGTGATCATATAGAGTTTGTTTAAGTCCGAACCTATTATCAAGTATCATACTTCGTTGTTGTATTGTCTCGATCTTGTATTCATAGTCAATCACACAAGTTATCTTGTTGTCGTATTGTCTCGATCTCGTATCCACAGACGATCACACGAAGTGTGAACCGACTTGTTGTATTGTCTCGACTCTGTCTATAGACAATCACTTTCGGTAGAGGACTTATAGGTGGATAAATAAAAAATTGTGGTGTATTTGGGTACCCTCGTCTTTTCAAGTACTTTGTACGATTATGAATCAATCCGATTTTGTTTCAATTGGTTCATATATATATATATTGCTATGAGATAGTGAACAATTGAACAACTTTATTGGAAACACAATTAGATTCATTTGATTATCTTTCATGATTGATTGATCATTGTTGATACATGAAAATTATTACCCCCTAACAGGGCTAGGGAGCCCCTAACAGGAGGTTAAACCCAACATGAAGCAAAGGGGACTTGGGGACTAAAGACCAAGTCCAGTAAGAGATATCCATGAGGAGAAAAGGATAAGGAAAGTATTAAGGGGAAAGAAGAAGGTTGTATTAGAGAAGGGATGGCATTAGTGGTAATTAATGAGGTTTATGACATATGGCATGATGTCATAAAAGGAAGGGCTTTTGGGAAAGTCTATAAAAGGAGGTACATAGTACAATGGAGGTAAGTTCTCTCTCATACCATTCTTAGAAAGAGGTGTTATCTGGCATAGCTAGGACGGGTAGGACCAAAATCACATTCACCCCTCAACAATCATCATAATTTATCTAGAAGTGTTATATGAATATGGTTAAGACAAAAGTGTTCATGTGGCTAACTTCGGTTAACTATTATTGAACCAACTCAATATACACGTTTAGGTACGGTTACCCATATCTAAATGAAGGTATATTTCATTTTTGTGTAACAAGCTAAGACCATCTAACGGTGGAGATTAATTGCTTTATTTCTAAGCAAACATAGCTTGAATCTTAAATCAGGATTTCATCTAACGGTGAATATTGAATTCTTTGTTACTAAGCTATCTTAGCTTTGATTGAAAACAAACCCTGATTTGAAAGACTATATAAGGGAGAACTATAGCAACTGGAAAACCTAATCCCCAGACTTCTGCGTGTTCCTAGTTGCAAACTAGAGTCTATTTTCCTTTAACCTAGGTTTTTCCAAAACCATTATAGGTTAACGACTTGAAGACTTCATTTGGATTCATGAAGCCAGATCCAATTATTTTCTCTATAGTTGCGTATTCTGATCTTACTTGTTCTATCGTATTGAGTATTATCTTCTCTAAGATTTGCTCGAGATTTATCTCCGTAGTTAAGATATAAAAAGTAATCATAAAGTTCTTGGTCTCAGACTTTGTGATTCCTCAGTAACTTTTTCTATCACCATATAATTAAGTTATTGTGAGGTGATTGATATTTCTAGGCTGTTCTTCGGGAGTATAAGACCGGATTGATTTATCAAAAGAAAGAACAAAAAGAATAAACATATATGTGGGAGACAGATTTGTCTATAAGTCTTCGACTTTGGGTCGTAGCAACTCTTAGTTGTGGGTGAGATTAGCTAACGGAAAATCTGGACTAGGTCTCGTTTTTTTTTTTTTGCATTTGCGGTTTCCTCGTTAACAAAATTTCTGGTGTCTGTGTTATTTCTTTTCCGCATTATATTTATTTATATAATTGAAATATCACAGGTTGTGCGTAGTTCAATCAGTTGATAAATCCGACTTTAACTGTTGGATATAACTTGATTGACACTTGGCCATTGGTCTTTGGTACTGTCCAAGTTATTTCTCATATCAATAAGGTTCATAGATTTCTATATGTTTGATTTGCTGATTGCATTGAGAAATAGAGATAAAGCTCTTTGATATCTTTCTTGATTGAGCTCTCTTTTAAGTTGGTGCTCCCGGAATTATATTAGAGTTAGTCCATACAGATTGCCGAATGAATTATTGGGTGTGGTTGTTGTACCCCCGCTTTTTCAACAACAACTCTGATATATTTTACACAAAAAAGTATTGGGATTTCCAATAGTTTTGGATTCTACTCAAATACCTGTTTCCAGAACACGTGAATGTATTTGTTGTAACAAAAATGGGAGGAATCATGGGTGAGGTGACTGTCATTGAGCTAAAAGATAATGTACCTGTTGGCAGTGATCCAATGAAGGTTTGTGTCAACATAGATCTATCAAACCTCTTAAGAAGAGGAGTCAAAGCTATCGTTAATGCAGGTCTCAGCCGTTTGATCAAGTTTTTTTTATGAAAGACAACCAGCCGGAATATGCACATAATGTTATGTTATCAACCATCCCAAAGGTGTTTGCAAGGATGCATCCAAATATCTAGACAAAATACATGAAAAGCCACACTTCTTTGGCAAGGCTAATAATATAAGGAAAAACATATCACAAATCTGAACAAGAAGTGCTCCGGTTTCTATGCCTAATCAAAAGAAGTTTGTCGAGACTACAACTTTCATTCCTTCGAAGGATGGTGAAGTAATCAACATGGATTTCCTGCTCAAGAAAGGTGATGATGAAAACTCTGAGTATACAAGACTAGGAAAAAGGATTTGAATTTATGATGACTCTTCAACTAGTGAAAATGATATTGAGAATGATCCCATCAGCAGCACTTCAAGTATCAGCACAGACAATCAAGCATCTCAAAGGGTCGCAATGAGAGACAATCAAACTATCAACTCACAGAAGGAGATTCAGGTACACAAATACTTTTCTAGTTTCCTTAATTTTAACAACTACAACTTTAACTTATTTTTTCCCCATAGAACTACTATTTCTCTTAATTGCTTTAAGTCATACATTTATTTTAGTGTTTTTAGGTTTTTACGTTTACATTACAGTCCTTGCATTTTAAAAAAACCATCAGAAGTTGCATATTTTGATAATTTTTTTAGTCTTTTTTCCAGCACATAGTAAAAGTGAAGTGTTTACAATGAAGATTATTTATTGGAATGTCCAAGGTTTCAAAAATGTAACAACTATGAATCATATGAGGAACTTGATAAGATATCAAAACTATGACATCATCTTATTGTGTGAGACCAAAATTAACGGACCAAATGCAAGCCTCTGTTAAAGTAGTTCCAATACCCAAATAGTGATTTCATAGAACATGTAGGCCTTTAAATTTGTCTTGTTTTATTGTGGAAAAATGGCTTTACTTGTGATATAACCTGATCTTTATAGTAACATGTTCAACGTACTAGTTCAAGTTGATCCTAGTAAACTTGAAGTCCTTCTCACATGCATGTATGGCCACACCAACTATGATAAGAAAAATATCAATAGAGTTACATCCACCAAAAAAGGAGAGCTAATAGTAGCCTTTGGATCTTATTAGGATATCTTAATTTCCATCTTATTGACAATAACAGTGGAGATTCTTCTTCCACATATGGTTTGGTTAATAGCTTAGTCTCTAACTGTGGTCTAGAAGACACTGGGTTTGTTGGTAAAGATGCCACTTGGACCGACAATAAATTAGGTACATGCACTAAGAGTTCTAGAATAGACATGGCTCCAGCTAATAGTAATTGGAGCTTGAACTTTCCTAACTCGAAGCTTATGCGCTTTGCCCAAGTAGGTAATGATCATAGTCCAGTGATGCTAGTTACCGACTCTACCATTCCTAACTGTTGGAAACCTTTTAAGTTCTTCCTAACTTGGTGAAATGATGAAACTTGTACGAAAGTGGGATTCTAGGGTTTCCGAAAGTGAGTTACGGGAGGTTGAGCACGAACAGTCTTCGCCTAAATCACGCACAGTGGCCGTTCAAAGGCTGCTTCAGTCACAGGGAAGAGATTTAGGGCTGGTCTTAGGGAGGGAAGCAGATGAAGAGAGAGATCATAGAATTCTAGGGTTTGAAGAAGAATTGCTCTAAGAGTTTATGAGAAAAGTTCGTCGTTGTTTGGAAAATAGATGATCTATTTATAGCTGAATTCTCTAATCTGAAGTCGTTAAGATAAGGATTGCTTTCCTTTCCGTGCTAACAATTCTCTCATCTCTTCAGGAATAGGGATAAACTAGGTTGAGTTTATCTCATTATTCCACCGCCTTTACTCTCTTCTGCGGTGAGAAATAAGCTGGGTATTCCTCACACGTGACGTAGGTAGACCGCCGGACAAAACCCTAATTGATATCCCCCATTTGTGTGAAGCTGAGTTAGCCTTTGTGATGATGTGTGAGAGAGAAATATTCTCTTTAGCCGAGTTATCCAAGATAGAGAGATATTCTCACGATTTGTGACAATGACTAGGATGAGTCACGTGAAAAGGCATGGAATTCCTCATGAATCATGTGCAAAGTGTGAGAGGAGATGAGGATGATCTCCCTCTTTCCATAGCCAATCACATATGTCATGTGAAGACCGTATTATTGTTTTTGGGTCCCTTTGTTTAGCATGCGGAGCTCGAGAGAGCTTATCCATGTTTTTGGATAGACATGTATAGTTCAGGCTCAATTTACTAGTCGTTAGTGTATTTGAGAGACGAGAAATATGCTTGAGCACTAGGTAAGGCATGTGTCTATCCCGTGAATCTCTCCGAGATTTTGAGGAGAGATTTGAATCTCTTCGAAATTTTGTGAAGAGATTTGAATCTCTCAGAGAGATTTGAATCTCTCCGAGATTTTGCGACGGATCAAAATATCTCCGTGATTTTGCAGAGAGATTTGAATCTCTCCGAGATTTTGCGAGATGGATCAAAATCTCTATGAAGATTAATGGATCTGAATCTCTTTGTGGTCACCGGGAATCGGCCTGCAGAGAGAGAAAAGGCTTTGTACGCCCGATTAATGCCTCTGCGAGACTTTGGCTCACTTGTCTTTGACCAGCGTATCTTGCATAGATGTGCTAAGAATCAAATGTGTGTCCATATGATGAGCCGACAAGACCAGTGTATCTCGAAAGGATGTTCTAAGAGTCTGTCGAAAGGGCTCAGAGGTATAATAACCAGCGTATCTCGCGGGGATGTCCTAGGAGTTATCCGAAACCTCGATAAGTTGAGTCGAGCCTAGAGAAGACATGACCGGTGTATCTCGCGATGATGTACTATGAATCGAGTCCTTGATCTCAAATAGGGTGAGTCGTACTTACGGGAGATATGCAAATCTCCGCTCTGGGTCATAAGTCCGCCGAGGACGTATTTACGCATCTGAGCCTACATGACCAGCAACATCTCGTTGAGGATGTATACTAAGAATCATGGCATCACAATCGGATGCTTCTCGCGAATACATGTTGGAATTGTGGCTGTGCAGGTCATAAGTCCGTCGGGGACGTTTTACGCTCTGAGAACCTACGTGACCAAAAGTATCTCGTCGAGGATGTGTGCTAGGAATCACGGCATCACGACCATCGGTGTCTCGCGGGGACGTATACTAGAAATCGTGGCTAAGGATGCCTTGAGGGCCAAGGGCTTTAATCTCTCCCGTGAGAGTTGAATTTTGTCTATGGTCTTGAAATGCCACTTTTTCCCCTTATCCAAATTTCACCATCTACATTAAGTCCCCTGCTCATAGTAGAACCTTGATTGTTCTACGATGAGTATATAGATGGTGTCAAAGCATTCGAGATATGAAATTAATCCACTTGTCCTTTTAGATCCGCAGAGTCCCCGAATTGATGCTTCGTCTTTGCTTGCTCTGATTCTAGACTTCGAATCAACTCTGGATTTGGGAGCTTTATCGGATTTTGTGTCGGACGTTAATGACATGATACTGAAGTCTTAATGAGACAAAATTTCCGTCTTGAGCGAATGGAATTTGTTAATTAGGGTTTACTTGGCCAAAACCCTAATTTTCTCTCTTTGTGCATCCTTGAGCTTCGAGTTTGTATAGGCGAGTATGTGGGAAGACAGAATTTTTGAAATGTTCTGGATGGCCTTGAATTTGGTGAAGGGCCGTGGGAAAAGACTGGTACTTACTTTTGAAGTTACGAAGTCCCTATCCCATGTAAATTCTGAATTCAAGCTTTTACTGTACCCAAATCCTAATTTCTCTTTTCTTCGTATCTGACTGCTTGAGACACTCTAGAGAGGATTGACGAGGCTTGGAAGGTGTGCATCTATCTTCTGGGGTCGGCACCTTGTGTGATGAGAGCTTTTTTAATTCCTTGTACCAATCAGACTCCTCTTTATTACAGAAAGTACATACCTTTGAAACTAAGGGTATTTTCGTCAAAAACCACTATGAGCTTGATTTTTCTTTGGAATGAGAGAAACATGGAGCCTCCCTAGGCATACTCAAGTCTTTAAAGAGGGATTGGCGCGTCTCTGGTCCTGGTTTTGGAAATCATGAATCCGAATTCCCTGTTTTGAGCCAGATTCCCTTTATTTTCTCTGAAATTCCGCTTTTCTGGATTCCGTTTCAATCCCGTTCTTCTTAGATAATTTAGAGAACTCAATACTCACATGTATGAGGCTTTTGGAATGAGTAGATGAGAGCTTGGTCGATCTCTGGTTGTATTAGGGTGTTCTTCTTTGAAAATACTCAAAATTGTGAAATAAGGGTATTTCGGTCAAAATCTCTTATGAGCTCGTTTTTGTTGAAGAGTAATGAGATAAAAGGGATTGATAGAAGTTTATAGTACCGTCCAATAGAATGCGAGAGACTCGTTCCCTCCTCTTTTAGAATAAATCCCTTTTTCACCTAATTCTTGAAATTAGGGCTATTTTTGTCAAAACCCTAATTATCTTCGACTTTGATCCATCTGAAAAAAATTCCAACAGAATAAATCACGTCCCACTGGCCTAGGAGAGCATCTTCACGCATGAAAAGGGCTTGTCCACGGCTTGGGGGAATTTTTAGAAGAAGAAAAGACCTTGGTTTCCTTATTTGAGTCAAATTAGGGCTATTTTCCTCAAAACCCTAATTCTCTTCGACTTTCATCCCTCTGAAAATATTCCGAGAGAATAAGTGACGTCCCACTGGAGTAGGAGAGAATTCTTACGCATGGTAAGAGCTTGGCCATGACTTGGAGGGATTTTAGAAGAAATAAAAACCCTCAGTTTCCTTGTTTGATCCAAATTCCTCTTTTTTATCCAATTCATTTCCTTTTGCTTCAAGGCTTTCTTTTTGAAATAAAATTGAAAAGAGAAGTATTTTTATATGTGGTATAGAAAACGGTCCACCTCCTCCCATGAATTCTACTTGCGCTGAAATTCCTTGTTTGAGCGGAATTCCTATTTCTGTTCGAAGTATAACTAGTATTGCAGAAAACCTTTTTAGTATACTTAATATTTGAATTTAATTCTTGACCAATGAATTATAATCATGGCATGAATGTGCTGAACATATTCCTCTTGCTTAGATGATAGCTTTGTTCGTATTTCAAAACGATACTAATCTTCAAATTGATGATGTAGAAGCTAATAGTTAATGATCCTGCATTTGGTGATGTAGATACCCATAGTTCTTTCTTCATTGAGGCATCCTCGGTAAATCTTGAACTTAATCCCTCTTTAATCATCTCTGATGCATACTTCTTCGACCATTGAATGAATAGAAGTAGTCATATTTGTCAAGGATTCTCTTCGTTTAGGTGTTCGTCATAAAACTTCAGATTTGAGACACTTAGGGAGAATGGATGTAAAATCTTTATATGGAATCCGATTTGAGTCTCCATCCCCAACTTTGAAATAAAATGAGATAGGCTTTCTAACACAAAAAGAATGACTCGATTCCGAGTTCGTTTGGCCAGTCAAATCCATGCATACTTTTGACTTCAGAAATCTCTTATAAAAATTCAGGAGTTTTCAGATTGCACTTACTTCGGTGTTGGGACCACATCTCCTAGATCGTTTGAAGCGCCCTTTTGGTATGTTGTTGGGAAGACATAGAGGAACACCTTTTCTTCAGAAAGTACCCCCGAAATTCCTTATGAATTGTCATCAATTTTCAAGTCTTAATGTTGCAATGTTCATCAATCCCAATTACCAAAGGAATCCTTGTTTCGAGTTGTATTCTTAAAACGTTCTCTTGCTTCGAGGCACAACCCCTTGGAGTATTATGACTTTACTACCCTTCCTTAGCTTAGTTTAGGTCGTGAATTTTGTATTCTTATGCCATAGACACGTTTGTGGTATTGATTATTCGTTTTTACTCTTTGGTTTCCAGAAAACGTATTTTGCTTGATCCCTTGTTAAAGTGTGGACCCAAAAAAATCTACGAGTATCTCATGAGATGTGAGATGGATTTCTTGATAAGTACAGGACTCTGGACATGAGGGTTTGTTTGAAGGGACTAGGAGAAGACAAGGCTTGAAGGGATTGTAGGAGGACAAGGTTTTTTAGGGGAAAGGCCGGTCCTCATGTAAATCAAACCCTTGTCCTGTGTTGTTGCTCCCTTGATTTTAACTTATGTAATTTGAACTTTGCAGACTTATCTGATCTTCTCTTTGTTTGTAGAGTCATCTTCATGGTGAGAACGAGTTAGATCTTGGTAGAATGCGGATGAGGCGGTATTCAACAATTTCAAAGGGAATTCATGAAGAGATTCGGGTGCAGAGACAAATGACCGGCATGAGGGTAATTTCCACGAACCCATATCTTACCTTCGGATGAGACACTTACCGATGGATTATATCATGAGAATAATAACTCCGAACAGTCTTGCTTTTGATGATTTTGTAAAATTGGGAAACTTGGTGACAACCCGTGAGAATCTTTGGGCTCAATTCTGTCAGGATCCGTCGGGGTGAGTTGAGTTCAGGTCCTCGTATTTTAGATAGTTTTTTAATCTGGAATGAATCATGGTAAATGAAGATTTGGAACATGCTAAGAAGTTGGCTCGATATGCAGAGGACAAAGTGAAGCAGCGGAACATGAAGAAAAAGATTTTCTCTAGGCGCGGCTATGTCGGAAGATTTCTCCAAGGTTGATATTTTCTCTCTCTGAACCTTTTCCATATGTATCTGGTAAAAGAATGGGACCCTCATGAGTTCGAACTTGATGCAAACCCTAGATTTCTCCGTTGGGTATGCGAGTAGGTGAAAAACCCTAAGTTAAATTCGTAAAAGAAGTTCCTTCTTTGCGCTATCCTGACTCCAGAGGCTGTAAAAACTTCGTTTGACGTCCGATTTGAGTGGTTGACCCCAACTATCAAACAGAAAAGACCCAACCTTCATCTAATGGAGAAAAATTAGGATTTAGAGCTTGTTTTTCCGGTGATATGTCCATATGAAGTTGAACTTGGAGTCCATATATATTTAGCAACAATTCCTTCAAGTGTTTTGATGATATCTCTTGGATTGTGTATTGAAACATCATTCCCTTTTGACACGTGGTAGGAGAGACATGGACGGATATCTTTATCAATGGCGCATTGTCGAATTCTATACCAATTTGTCTCAATTCTTGAGTTATGTGACTAAAGTATGAGCCGCGTCCGAGTAGACCGGAAACGTGTACTCCTATTCAAACCGATTGCGAACCCTAGTTTGTCTCCTGCATTCGTTCATTGTTGAAGAATATTTTGAATGCTTCTTTTACTTGATATAGTCATGTTGCACGCATATAAAACCCTAAAACATCTTATAGGGACGAAACTATCCAGATTTGAACCGTCACATCTTCAGTCCGGATCCGGGACATAGTTGCAATTGCTGAATACAGAGAAAATGCTGACGAATGAGAATTCGACAATACTGAAGAGAGATGCGAGATTCATCAAGTCACAGATGATTCCCTTTCACGATTTTGAAGTCCAAACTCAAATCTCATAGTCCCCAAGTAATAATATGTTGTGATGTGAGTTTGGGGAGTTGAATGGTCTTGATGTGTCCCGATCTTTTGAGACTCTGCTACTGATCGTTTCTAAATCTATTATATGAAAACTAGATGTATGGGCCACCTCCTATTGGCCATGCAGGTATGTGATGCACGATTCTCCGTTAGTCCCCAGTTTGATATAAGACTAGGGATTCCCAATGACTCGAGACGTTTGGAAAATGAAGTAAGACCCTCGTAGCGTACGGGATTGAGTATTCAAGGCGGGCAAGCGATAATCTATGAGCTGGAGACGTCTGTGGAGAGTTATGTCGAGATACTGCCGTATGTGTCTTTGTGAACAGGATGAAGTTGTTATTCCGCCTCTACAAGGTGTCTTGACAGGGATTCATGTGAACTTCTGTAGCAAAATTATCCGTTGAGATTTATTCTTCTTTTGGGAGGATGCTCAACCGAACTTGAGAGTAGTATATGCCTTCTGGTACAATTAGGGTAATAGATACATTCAGGTCCAACTACGCAGTCGATTTTTGTTTGTTTTATTGATGGAAGAGTTCTCTGGGAATCTGCTAGGTAATTCTTCGCGTGGAGGAGTCATTTTTTGACATGAGGAAATTGTATGTGATCGTCATATCTTGTCCTTCACTCATCGCGTCTGAGCCTGACTCATGGAATAACCTATCAATTGGATTTTCTCGATAGAAGAGACTTTGACCGAGGGAACTGCTAGTATGTTCCTGAATGAGTAACGTGTATCATGAAGCTATGGTCTCGAATCCTGCTCTTGTTTTACTTCAGTGACAGTAGCTGGTTGTTGTTGTATGTCGAGTAACGGAGTTTTATCTGAATTGTTGGCACTTGAGATTTCTTATCCCTTGGTAGGTTCAGTTGCGAAGATATTCTCCTTCTCCTTCTTGGGTGAACTGAGGTCCTATCGTAAAATGATATTGGATAATCGTTGGTGTAGCCGAGATAGAGGATTATCGAGACTTATTCGTACAATCGCTAGGACTCCTTTTCTTTCTGACGCAAATGGTGTTGATATAGCATATCGACTGGCGGCTTTGAATATTCAGATAAGTATGATCTTTGGCCGAGCAATGTCTTGGAAGCTAGTCTCATCTTATACTTTGTCGCGTTCTGGTCATGATCCTCTGAAACACGAAAATAACAAGATGCATCTCGGCTGGCGATTTATGACCTTATGTGGCTCTGCAAAACTTTTATCTAGGTCACGAATTTTTTGGAACCTTTCCAAGTTTTCGCTAAGTTTATCATGTAAACGACGAAAAGACAAATCCGGCTGTAGGACCAGAATCTCGCAACAACAGAACCATTTACAACAGATTGCGAAGGCGTCGGAGATTGATTACAGAAACGACGTGAATGATGGCGTCGGTAGAAAAACAAGGAAGATGTGAAGACCTTGCGAGATTGAAGAGCACGTGCGAAGAAATCCATTGTAAGATCCGAAAATAGGGGCCCAGTTAGCTGTCATCCACTATGTAAATACCTATATAAAGAGGAGAGCATGAGAGAGAAAAGGGGAAGGATAATTTTGGTAAGAGAGAGAAAGATATTATTTTAGAGAGAGATATTTTTAGAGAGAAAAAGACTTTATTTTTCTTTATCATCTTCTTCCCCTAAAACTAGATCTAGAGCTCTACAAAATATCCATTAATGGAGGTTCTCAATGTAACCCAAATGTAATTTCAATAATCATAGTGAAGAACCCTAACCCCGTGGATGTAGATCACATTGATCGAACCACGTAAATCTTGTGTCTTATTTTACAATTTTAGCACTTTAATCTTTATTTTGATTATGAAATAGATTTAGATCTAGAAAATATTATATGGGGTGTGTTGTGGGATTTCCTGCAACTACATTTTAGCGCTAGAAACAGGGACTGCTGCTGTTTAGATTGAAGAAAATTAAAGAAATTAACTATGATTGGTCACCGATCTCATTGAATCATCAAGGTTTAAAGGCGAAAAGGAAAGTCTCAACAAAAAAATTAACAGGACCAAAGAACAAGTGTTATCAATAGGTTCAATAAAGAAGGAGATCCAGACGTCAAGGATCTGGAAAAAGCAACGATGAAGAAAATACAACAAAATCAACCAGGATCTCCATCTACGATAAAACTGAAAAGGACAAATCTCTTCTCATTTTACTTAGAAAAGTTTTTGATTTCTACGAAAATCTAATTTTCAAACAAAACCTTTATCCAAAATACGTTTTGATTTCAGACATACAACCAACAGAACTTGATTTAAAAACCAATTTTAGTTGATTTTGAAATTATTTGCAAGCGAAATAATCGATTGCAGGTGATAGATTTCTCTTTTTGTTTACTGACTTAATAATCCCTCGCAGCAAAGATAGAAAAAGCCTATCTTCTCAATCAGAATGACGCACATAGAAACTAGTTTGCAGCAAAGTAACCGCACCAAGCAGAAAAGTCTCAACCGAAGTACAAAGAACATTCTCAAAAAATACAAGGGCAATATATTCGCGGAAGAAGCAGAAGTTGACAGATAGAGAACGGGGTATCCCTAAGGGCGAACAAGTCAAGAACTCCAGCAATAAAATTTTGCAGAATACGCGAAGATGAAGGGGAAAACAAAGCCACACCGAAAATTTGTTCTACTAAACTATGCATGTTTTCACTAACAGGAATAATTATTAGCCAGGCGAAATAGGGATCGAACCATCAAATTAGACAAAATTTCTGCGAGGAGGAAGTAATTCAGTACAAAATGTGAGACAAAGCTCAGGTTCTGAATTGCTAATTGAACCGACTTGATTGCTTGCATCGAAGAACAAAATCAAACAACTATACATGGAAATAAGAAATCTTTGCAGTCAATAGAGGGAAGATTGGAATTGATTACTAATATACATTACTATTAACAACAAACCCAACTCCAGCTATAATGAACGAATAGAAGATACACGATGGTCAACAACTTCGCAACAATAGATCAGTTCGCAACGAATCAGTTGGAGGCAATCCAACATAGTCAATCCAACCCTTGACATTCGCAAGTTAACATCAAGCTCAGCTATTATTCTCAGCGAAAAAATGAAGAAATAGGATACAATGCAAAAATTTACTTCATCAACAACATTCAAGGGGTAACACAAGCCAAGCTCATATCATCATCAATTCCAGGGATGATAAAATAACTCGAAACCAGGTTGAGGTAGAGAAGCAACAAGGAAAAGAGAAGACGCAATACCGAAATTTTAATTTTTCATCAACTTCAGGGAACAATTACTTAAGTTATGAGGTTAATCTCCACTTGAAGAACGGAGAGAAATAATATTCTCCATTAAACCGAATCATAGTAAGAAAGTTTGAGCCAAACAAATCAGATCATTAAAATGGACAGCAAACAAAACAGAAGCTTTTGACGAACAGAGAACACACAGAAAACTGTCACTTGCGAAGAACGATTAAGTTCACATGTAAAGAGAAGTAACAGCTAATTCGTCACTATCACTAAAGGGGAAGGAGCTGATTAGGAACCATCAATAGAGAAGGAATTATCAAGTGGCAAGGAGTTCATTGAACTACCAGTGAAGCAAGGATTCGATTGATAAGGCTTACTGATGATGAGAAGTCAACCTCGCAAGTAATGATAAGTAGTCGACTTCGCAAGTAAAGATGAGTAGTTCACTTCTCAAGTAATACAGTGGCCTAGTAAAACGGATAATGCAGACGACATTTCTCAGGCAACATTTTTCTTCGCAAATATTTTTTTCGCAAGAAATTTTCTTCGCAAATATTTTCCTGAGACTTGCATCAACAGCAAAAAATCATTTTGTGAAGTTTACTTCGCCAACTATATAATATGGAGAAAAACCATGAGGCAGCAAAGAAGCTGCGAGCAACACAACCAACAAAATAGCTGTTCGCACAATTGGCCTTTAATTACTTCGCAAGGTCTTTGATTATTTCGCAAAGAAGATAATTAATGGATATTTCGCACAGATATCTCGCAAAGAATTGACAGAAATGACAGAAATGAAAGAATAAATGAAAGAATAAAGAAACACGAAAATTTCGCAGAAACGCGAATAAAATTTCGCAGATACATAAAAATGGGACGAACCTTTATGGCGTACACCCTAGTTCGCGAATAAAATTTTGCAAGAGGCAAATGTAAGACCTAAAGTGCGTCATAAGGGGGTATCTCTTGACATGGCTCAAGGAAAAGGTTACGCCGCCCCTGGAACCAGAGTCATGGAGATTTGGGGTCAATAAAGCCCATCCAGGAGAGGTACCTTGGATTTCCAACTATATATATAAGGTTATACACTGGTTGGACGACCGAGGGCCTCTTTTAAGGAGTCAGCACATGATCAAGGCGCCGAGGTACACGGTTGAGCCAAGAGTGCCTGGGGCATTTGAAGTGTCTCGGCCATTCTTGGCAAGTCTTGGCGTATGCTGCACTCGGCCCGAAGAAAACTCCACTTAGGGTGCAGTTGCGTAACCATAAGCCCTATAGGTATAAGGGATAAGAGGCTGCAAAAACAACTGGTTGTTTTTAAGACCGGATGGGAGGAGCTAGTCTTGTATGGCCGATGTACGCCTCCTTGAAGGGGCAACCAGGGAGATGATAAGGGCGGCACCCTCCATTAGGAAGATGATAAGTGTCTTAAGACGCAAATGTCATGAGGCTTTATTTTCGCAAGAAAATTTAGGCTTGTCATATTTGTGCGATGATCCTGAAGAGGCAATAATACAAAACGCGAGGGTAAGACGAGATCAATGGGTCTTTACATGAAAGTGTAAAGATGTCATGCGATTTCGTCGCAAGACGGCAATATCATGGGGCTTCATATTCGCATGAATTTCTAGGCCTGTATATTGTCGCAACAAAAACATCCTACAGAGGCAACAATACTAAAGAAATGATAAGGCAAGATCAATGGGTCTTTACATGAAAGTGTAAAGACGTCCTGCGATTTTGTTGCAATGACAAGAGGTGGCAAAATAAGACCTTTAACTAGGAAGGCAAAATAAGACCACATAATAAAGTGAGTAAGCAAATAAGCTTGCGAAAATGATTATATGTAAACAAATAAGTTTGTGAATGTATACATGGAAATGAGTCTGAGACAGCGAAAATAAAAAAGAAATATTATTCAGAATCTCTCAACAGTACTATTTATAATCTCTCAGGAGTATTATTCAGAATCTCTCAGCAGTACTATTTATAATCTCTCAGGAGTGTTGTTCAGAATCTCTCAACAGTACTATTTATAATCTCTCAGGAGTGTTATTCAGAATCTCTCAGCAATATTATTTAGAATCTCTCGGGAGTATTATTCGAGAATCTCTCGGGTATTATTCAGAATTTCGCAGAGGTATTCATAATTTCGCAGAAGTATTCATAATTTCGCAGAATGGGTCAGAATTTCTCAGAATGTGATTATTTTGCAAAATGTTGTTATTTCGCAAAATTATAAGCAACTTGAAGAGATTATACTATCGCATGAGCACAAAGCGTGAGCCAGAAGCAAGATGAGAATGAAGACATAACTCGCTCATTCAAAATTTTCTCAAAGATTCTACCTTCATAGATAAAGAACATAGGCAACTATGGATTACCGAGAAAACATTTTATGTTCTTTATCTTCTCGGCAAGAATCATTTCCAAAATGGACGTTCACTAATGAACAACAAGAATCCTCATCAAAAATGGAGTAATAATTTCGCATGAATAGAGGCTACCGAGAAAACATTTTATGTTCTTTATCTTCTCGGCAAGAATCATTTCCAAAATGGACGTTCACTAATGAACAACAAGAATCCTCATCAAAAATGGAGTAATAATTTCGCATGAATAGAGGCAATACTTATTACTCGCATTCAAGGATGGATACTTCATATACTTCTTCAAGGATACTTCATACTTCATACTTCTTATACTTCTTCAAGGATACTTCATACTTCATACTTCTTCAAGGATACTTCATGCTTCGTATACTTCAAAATGATACTTCTAATTACTTTTCAAAGCTTCGGAACTTCGCAAAAGAATAGAGGCAAGTACGTACTTTTCAAGTCCAGTATTCTTTCGCTCGTTCCTTCATCAACAAAGATCAAAGATTACTACAACAGATTTTTCCTTAAAGATCGCTCTTCAAGCAATATTCAAGGAAAAAGTGGCAAGATGTAGGACCAGAATCTCGCAATAACAGAACCATTTACAACACATTGCGAAGGCGTCGCAGATTGATTACAGAAACGACGTGAATGATGAAGTCGGTAGAAAAACAAGGAAGATGTGAAGACCTTGCGAGATTGAAGAGCACGTGCGAAGAAATCCATTGTAAGCTTGCGAGAATGACGCAAGCTAGATCCGAAAATAGGGGCCCAGTTAGCTGTCATCCACTATGTAAATACCTATATAAAGAGGAGAGCAGGAGAGAGAAAAGGGGAAGGATAATTTTGGTAAGAGAGAGAAAGATATTATTTTAGAGAGAGATATTTTTAGAGAGAAAAAGACTTTATTTTTCTTTTTCATCTTCTTCCCCTAAAACTATATCTAGAGCTCTACAAAATATCCATTAATGGAGGTTCTCAATGTAACCCAAATGTAATTTCAATAATCATAGTGAAGAACCCTAACCCCGTGGATGTAGATCACATTGATCGAACCACGTAAATCTTGTGTCTTATTTTACAATTTTAGCACTTTAATCTTTATTTTGATTATGAAATAGATTTAGATCTAGAAAATATTATATGGGGTGTGTTGTGGGATTTCCTGCAACTACACCGGCAGAAAAAGAACTAGGTCAATCTAATACAGAATGGAAGAGTTATAAGTAAAATAGTAAAGTGAAGTAAACTTCCCGAGTCCCTTGTGATCAGGTTGAGGGCCCTTGACCTAAACGAATTTTGGAGAAAATATTCGTCAGAATCTCCAAGTTTAGAGCGTCATCTGGTCCTTGAGGTCCTTGAGAGTGATAAGGTCGGATGGATAGTTGCTCCTTTAATCGGTCGCGTTCGTAATGAGCTTTATCTTCTCCGGTGAGGTCGATGGCAGGAAAGATCCCGTCAGTGCTATTCTCAGCAGTTTTAGTACTCCTTCTTTAGGAAACGTGTACTCGATCTAGATTTTTTGGATATATCCCTACTGGTAACTCTAAAGGCGTTTTCAAATAAGTCTGGATGTCGATCTGAGATTTTGCAAGATTCTGTTGAGTCTCCGGGAGTTCTCCTTGGTCCGTATCCAACGTTTTCAAGGATTAACAGTAGATTTTTATGAAAATAGGTTACTAGGGCGTTTTGTTATGCAGGAAGAGATCCATGTGATTCGGACGCACTAACCTATTCACTAAGGTAAAACTCAAAGAGAGAGAAAGTTCTGGTAGGGATAACTCTCTCGGATAAACCTGTAATGGATTTACAGAAACTGAATCAATGAAACGTTTTTATGTTTGGATTGGTGGAATCGTCTTCCTTCCTAAGAGACCATGATTGATATTTGTAACTGAGTGAACAACCTCCCACTGCGGTAGCCAAAATGTAGTTACCTAAAATCTGAGAGAGGTTAGAAGTGGGATTCTAGGGTTTCCGAAAGTGAGTTACGGGAGGTTGAGCATGAACAGTCTTCGCCTAAACTACGCACAGTGGCCGTTCAAAGGCTGCTTCCGTAAAATGGAAGAGATTTAGGGATGGTCTTAGGGAGGGAAGCAGATGAAGAGAGAGATCATAAAATTCTAAGGTTTGAAGAAGAATTGCTCTGAGAGTTTATGAGAAAAGTTCGTCGTAGCTTGGAAAATAGATGACCTATTTATAGCTGAATTCTCTAATCTCAAGTAGGTGAAGATAAGGATTTCTTTCCGTGCCGTGCGGAACAATTCTCCAGTCTCTTCAGGAATAGGGATAAACTAGGTTGAGTTTATCTCATTATTCCACCGCATGTACTCTCTTCTGCGGTGAGAAATAAGCCGGGTATTCCTCACACGTGTCGTAGACCGCCAGAACAAAACCATAATTGATATCCCCGCATTTGTGTGAAGCTGAGTCAACCTTTGTGATGATGTGTTGAGAGAGAAATATTCTCTTTAGCCGACTTGGCAAAGATATAGAGATATTCTCTGATTTGTGACAGTGACTAGGATGAGTCACGTGAAAAGGCATGGAATTCCTCAGGAATCGTGTGCAAAGTGTGAAAGGAGCTGAAGCTGATCTCCCTCTTTCCATAGATGGTCACATATGTCATGTGAAGACCGTATTATTGTTTGTGGGTCCCTTTGTTGAGCATGCGGAGCTCGAGAGAGGTTATCCACGTTTTTGGATAGACATGTATAGTTCAGGCTCAATTTACTAGCCGTGAGTGTATTGGAGAGACTGAGAAATAGGCTTGAGCACTAGGTAAGGCGTGTGCCTATCTTGTGGATCTCTCCGAGATTTTGAGGAGAGATTTGAATCTTTGCGAAGAGATTTGAATCTCTTCGATATTTTGCGAAGAGAATTGAATCTCTCCGAGATTTTGCAGACGGATCAAAATATCTCCTTGATTTTGCAGAGAGATTTGAATCTCTTCGAGATTTTGCAGAGAGATTTTAATCTCTACGAAGATTAACAGATTTGAATCTCTCTGTGGTCAGCTAAGACTCGGCCTCGAGAGAGAGAAAAGGCTTTGTACGCCCGATTTAATTCCTCTTCAAGACTTTGGCTCACTTGTCTTTGACCAGCGTATCTTGCAGAGATGTGCTAGGAGTCAAATGTGTGTCCATATGATGAGCCGACAAGACCAGTGTATCTCGAAAGGATATTCTAGGAGTCTGTCGAAAGGGCTCAGAGGTAGAATAACCAGCGTATCTCGCGGGGATGTCCTAGGAGTTATCCGGAAACCTCAGTAAGTCGAGTCAGATCCTAGAGCAGACATGACCAGTGTATCTCGCGATGATGTACTTGAAATCAATCCTTGATCTCAAATAGGGTGAGTCGTGCTTACAGGAGATATGCAAATCTCCGCTCTGGGTCATAAGTCCGCCAGAGACGTATTTACTCATCTACAGAGCCTACATGACCAGCAGCATCTCGTTGTGGATGTATACTAGGAATCATGGCATCACAATCAGCTGCATCTCGCGAAGACATGCTTGAATTGTGGCTTTTCTGGTTCATAAGTCTATCGGGGACATTTTACGCTCTACAGAACCTACGTGACCAGCAGTATCTTGTCGAGGATGAGCGCTAGGAATCATGGTATCACGACCAACAGTGTCTCGCGGGGACGTATACTAGAAATGAAAGTTGAATTTTGTCTATGGTCTTGAAATGCCACTTTTTCCCCTTATCCAAATTTCACCATCTACAGTTAGTCATAAAACTTTAGACCACAAGAAATGACTTTTCTTTATGGAATAGGGAGCATTTTAGCAATATTAACCAAAAGGTTGATAATCTGCAAAAGGAGCTGAACAATCTTCAAGAAAGACCTTAAGATTCTATTACTCACAATGAAATTATCAGCATCAAGGAATTGAACAAGTAGCACAAAATAAAAGGAGAATTCTATCAACAGAAGTTTAGATATCACTTCATTAAAGACATGGACTATAACAATAATTATTTTCATACCAAAAAGAACAGGAGAAGAACCAGAAACAACATAGATTCTATTCAAGACCATGATGGTAGCTGGCTTCAGAAAAGAGATCAAATTTCTCTTCATCTGACACAACATTTCAAAAGCATTAGTACCATTACTAATCCAGTTCTTGATGAAAGTATGTATAACATCTTGCCAACTATTATCATTGAAGAAGATAATTTCTCTCTCACAAGACCACCATTCTTTCAAGAAGTACATGATACTCTTAAAAGCATGGAAAATTGGACTGCTCTAGGTCTAGAAGGTTTTAAGGATGGTTTTTATAAGAGTCAATGGGACATTGTTGGAAATGATATTTGTTTGGTGGTAACAAGATACTTTGAAACAAAGCATATCCTAAGGCAGATAAATAAGACATACATCTCTTTTATTCCTAAGAAGAAGAAGTTCATATGTGCTGCTGAGTACATACCAATAGGTTTGTGCAATATATCATATAAGATCATCTCCAAAGTTCTTATCAATATAGAATGAAGCCATTAATGGCTAAGATTGTTTATCCTTTCCAATCTGCCTATGTCACTAGAAGGCTTATAAGTGATAATACAATTATTACTCAAGAGCTAGTTCATTCTATGAAGAAGAAAAGAGGTCAGATTGGATGGATGTCTCTTAAACTAGACATGTCAAAGGTTTTTGACATACTAGAGTGGGCATTCTTAATTAAAGTGGTTTTCCCTATTTCCCACCCCCGCTTTTCCTATTTCTCATACCTTCACAATTTCTAAAATCAATCCACTTTTCAGTTTTATTTTTTTCCTATTTACCATCTATAAAAGTCAAATTAACTTTGACCATGACTATTTACTTGTTTGTCTTCTTCTTCCTTACCAATCAGAAAAAAATAAAACATTAATATGTTATCAAATAAGAAACACTAGGTTAGATTTCTATTCGAAATACACATATTCCTTATGATGTTAATTACATACAATCCAACAACTACATGACCATAGTGACATAGATAGTTTTGTTTAAGCATTACTCTGAAAAACTTGATGGTTGTAATTGGTATCCTTTTATGCATTTACTTGGTCATGAGGGTTCAGATCACGAAAGATTCAGTATCTGAATATGGTTACCTCGAAAGCCGATTATTATTGGTTAATTGATGAGAAGTTGCTCAATTACAAACATTTCAAAAGGCCACTTCTTGGCTCCAATTCACTGTAAATATTTTAACTTCATGTGACTAATCAGATTTAGTTTGGTAAAGAAATTCAAGTAGGAAAAATACTTTATTCGTTGGAAGTTTGATTAAAATTGTAAGATAGTTACATATGTGATTTATCACAATCCTAACCCATGGTGTTGACTTATTAATAAGCAAAGTCCCTTGGATGCATTTTATCAATAAGAAGGGATCCATTTTCTTGGTCATGAGCTTGCACGGCTTCTCACAAAGTCCCTTGGATTTCATTGATGGCTTTTGTGTGTGGGAAGCATTTTGTTCTAATTGCTCCTAACTTCATAGTTTTGGGTTTTGATTTTTTTGGAGGTAGAGAAGAAGATATAGTAGTTGGCGATGGAGATGGAGAATAAGTTATATGTAGGGTTTTTTATTTAGTTGTTGGGTTATGTTAATATTGGGTGTAAATAAAAAGTCAAGAGATTGTATTTAGGATAAACGAAAATATATATAGGTGGTACATATGACTATTGGGGATGAGAATTTATGTGGATGGGAAATAGGGAAAATGAGGATGGGAAATAGGGAAAACCATTAAAGTCCTAAAGTATTTTGGGTTATGTGAAGATTTTTGTGATCTAATTTACCAATGCATCAGCACAACTCATTGTCAATCATGCTAAATAGCCCCCCATGTTAAGAATTCACTCATACCAGAGGAATCAAGCAAAGAGATCCTCTTTCACCTTACCTATTCATATTAGCCATAGAATTTCATTCAAGACATTTTACTAATGCTCAACAGAACAACACCATAAAAAGAATTAAAGTGGTTGCTCAAGCTCCAGACATCAATCATTTGCTTTTTGCAGATGAATGCTTAAATTTCACTCAGGTATATCTTACTTTAGTCAACAATCTTTTGGATTTACTTCATAATTTCAGCACACAATCATGTCAAGTGATAAATTTTGAGAAATTTACAGTGCATTTCAGCAAAAAAAAAAACTAAGCCTGAAGTTGTTGAAACTCTGACACAAATTTTTGGTGTCACGACTATGAATTCTAAAGAGAAATATCTGGATTCACCTCTCATTCTTTTCCACTCCAAATAGGAGTCTTTCAAGTCTATCAAACAAAATTTTGAAACTAGAATTTTTACATGGTCTTCTATCTCTCTTTCTCAAGCAGGTAGAGGTACTATCATTAAACACGTTCTTAATTCTGTTTCAGTTTACCAAATGGGTGCATTCTAGATTCCTAATGAAAAGACGAGGGTAACCAAATACACCACAATCTTTTTGTTTCAACCTATAAGTCCTCTACCGAATGTGACCGTCTATGGACAGAGTCGAGACAATACGACAATTTGGTTCACACTTAGTGTAAACGTCTGTGGATACGTGATCGAGACAATACAACAACAAGATAACTTGTGTGATTGACTATGGATACAAGATCGAGACAATACAACAACAAATCGTGTACTTGATAATAGGTTCGGTAATAATCAAACACTATATAAGATCACTATCAAGTATTGCGGAGTTAACATACTTCAAAATCAAATTAAAAGACACAGCAATATTTTGTTACGAGGAAACCGCAAATGCAGAAAAACCTCGGGACCTAGTCCAGCTTTGAATAGTCTCAGAATTAAGCCCCTATACAAAATAAAATACCATCTTCGTATAGTTGAGGCCAAGAAGACTACCCTAGCTACTTAGTTCCCTCAGTATCCCTGCGCCTTCGAATTCTAGAGTCACACACGTGAATAGGAAGTCCTTTGGATCGTATTCCAAACAGCAAATGAAGAATCTGTTTGGTAACCAGTCTAATCAATCTTGCTAAAGATATAGATGAGTCGTTGAAAAAGGCTCTTCCGTTTAATCTAATAAACTCCTTTGTCTGGTAAGATCAATCTAATTATAACTACCGAAATAGTCAAGTACAGATTCCCACTCAATCAATATAGATCTCAAAGAGAAATATAGAGAATTCCGATATCATACAACTAATCAATCATATCTATCAAAGATAAATCGATTCTAGTTGGATCCCAACCGATAAAGTTTTGTGCACTAAATCCACAAGATACGAAAACTAATAAGAATTCTTCTTCGTCTTCAAATCTTCTATTATCGTCAAATACCTGTACAACACCACTTCAATCTGTTGTGATCAATCACACACCAAACGGAGTCTGTTAACAATGGATTATCACAAGATGTCTTTAGATCTAACAACATTTCTAAAGATCCCGTCGATACTTTGATCTAGTATGAGTGAATTTTATATCAAAAGAGAAGATTCTCAAGAATAAACAGACTAGGTGCAATCAAAGTTTCAACAACCGTTAGTCAATCAAATCAATCGAAAACTAATAACACTGCAATTATCTAGTTTCCCACCAACGGTACTCGTAGAGCTTCTTGATCCCACAGATTTCACCTAATTAGGATACTTTCCTTTCCGAATAGATGGCTCCACCAGAAACAACAAGAAATGAAGTTTGCCTGGCTCTTAGGATAATCTGCTAGAAATGCAAACTTAGGTATTTATAGACCAAGGATATTTGGATACCAAGGAATTTCCAAAGCCCAAAATATTCTCAAGATATTTGAATGCCCAAATTCGGTTTTCATAGTTCCAATAATGTTAGTCCAATATTTTCCGAAATCTCTCAATAGAAAATCTCCAATTAGTAAATGTATATTACTAATTTTTATTCTCCGGAGCTATGCATTAATTGCTGGTAATTAAAGTATATAAAACCAAAAATCTTAGTTAAAAGATTCTCAATTTATTTTGGCACAAGATCACCTTGAGTACCAAGGAATATCTTTGAACAATAAATGATAAGAGTTACTGCTCGTGTTCAAAGTATGTTGACATCTTTTCACTGCAAATCCTTATTTCATATTTACATGGATTTGCATCTTGGAATCGGTTCTACCACACTTCCAAACAAGTTTAGAATTGGTTTGCCAGTATTCCAAGACTACTATGTGATTGGTCATACCAAATCACAATAGTTAGTTGTGATCGGTCTTACCAAGTCACATACATGGGTTCAAATCGGTTATACCAATCACTAGGATCAGTTCTACCTTAACATGGTATCTACTTGTGATCGGTCACACCAGTCACTAGGATCGGTTACACTAATTACAAGGATCAGTCACACAACACTTATGATCGGTCACACCAATTACTAGGATCGGTCACACCAATTACAAGGATCGGTCATACCATCTCATGGTGATTACTTAGGATCGGTTACACTAATTACCAGGACTGGTCATACCAAATCATAAGTAGGTATTGTGATCGGTTTTACCAAGATACATAACCTGAGTTAAGATCGGTTCTACCAACTCACACATATTGGTCATCAAAAAATATGCAATGAATAGCCATACCAATATACCTATTGATTTCCCTTTCGATTCAAGAAACAAGTTCATGAATGTACTCCCTTTAAACAAATATAAAAAATTGTTTCCTAGGATGAAATCTTCACCATTAACCCATACACATAATCATAACATTATATACAAGATTATGTCATATCTACGAAGTTCAAAGAATAAGCGTTATACTTTGTCGTCTAATTCCTTAATACTATGATCATATTATTATGATCATGTCTCATCATTAAAGCATTATACACAATATGTATAGTATATACAACTTCACAGTTATGTTTTCAATATAGCACGACTTGAAAGATACGTTAGGAATGGAATAGTTCAAATCAATATTACTAACCTCAAGTGGAAGGAGGATGTCGTCGTTGTAGTTCGTTACTTCTTCACACTCTTCAGTATTCGTAGTCATACTTGTATTTCTCAACATTCCTAGACTTTCTAGTCTAATATAAACTTTGTGTGAACTCCTTAACATGAGTTGACTCTTAACATATGATTTAAGTTTTTGTTTTCAATTCTATATTTAATCACTAATAGGAATGATCTTAACGACTTTAGATGAGTTTTGATACTAAAATATGACAACCAAACTTGACATACCAACGCTTGGTGAGTTCAACCAAGATATGCTCTAACACCTAATAATCTCATTAATCAGCTTACTTATATTGAAAGTAAATTTTTCTAGGGTTACAACTCTAACAGAGGTTCTAATCCATTAGCATGGCACAAAGTTTGTACATCTAAAGATATGAGAGGTTTAGCTTTCAGAGACTTAAAAAGGCTTAACTTAGTTTTTCTAACCAAGCTAGCTTGGAAAATATGCAATGAATCAAGTCATATATTGGTACAGGTGCTGAGCAGTAAATAATTTAAAAATGGTGACATTATCCATCAAAATATTACAGCCAAGAACTGTTCTTATCCTTGGAATGGCATTACCAAAGGTCTACAAATTTTGCAGCAACATTACTTCATGGAGACTAATAATGGTGAGAGTACAAAAATATGGTTGGATAGATGGATTCTAGGTATGAATCATCCACAATTTCTTCAAATGAATCTTTCAAATTTTATGGAGAAGTTGTAGAATGAATGTTACCAGACACAAATCTATGGAATTTTCCACTTTTAAATCATTTATTTGATGCTGATACTTTTAGAAGATTTCAAGAATTGTTTATTGACAAGTCAAAAGAATATGTTATGATCTGGATGCCTGCAAAAGATGGTAAATTCCCAGTAAAGAGCACCAACAGGGAAGTTCAAGTCAATGGAATTGCAGTTAACACTAGGGTATGGAAAGCACTATGGAAATGTGACACAACTCATAGAATAAAACTGTTTGCATGGAGGTGTATCAGGGATATCAACTCTACCAAAAGCAGGGTGACTATATATAATGGGAGCATGTACACCCATTGTAACATTTGTGGTCACTGTGATGAAACAATTGAACATATAACTTTTGATTGTAGACATGCTAGAGCACTCTGGAGAGGAATTAATATCAATATTGACTATGTTAGAAGTAGTTGTCATACTGTGTCAGAATGGGTTATCAGTTGGTTCACCTCAAATAACGCCATTAATGAAGAGAGGATGTTATATTCACTTATAATTAAAGCTTAAGTAACAAGGAAGGATAGGTGTGATGTTGTGATGGGTTATCAGTACATAAAATTCATTATTGTTTAGCTCCGCATTTGCATGACATTGAATATGGCTTGAACACACAATCTGTCAATGATCCATCTCATTGGGAACCACCTTTAGATGGCATAATTAAGTTTGAGGGAGGATCCATGGACACTCTTAGATGGACACTATCATACATGATTTGTGTCATTTTCTCCGCAAAACTCAAATGACAATGAATTTGAACCTAATATTTTGATGATATGTTCCTCTTATTAAACTCTATATTTTTACCAAAAATGGGCACAGATCGAGTGACCAAACCTCACCATCTACCGAGCTTAATTTCAACTGTTAACTTTTAACGGTTGATATTCAAAGAGGTAGATGATGGTGTTATACGTCTCGAACTGTGCTCATTTTTTTGTAGGAATGTAGAGTCTTATATATAAGAGGAACGTATCATCAAAATATTAGATTTAAATTCATTACCGTTTGGATTTTGCGGAGAAAATGGCACAAATCATGTATGATAGTGTCCATCTAAGACTATGCAAATTGAATACCGAGATAGCTAAGTATTTTGCTAACATGAATGTAGTTAACGCTGTGAAGAAGAAATATTTTGCCGTAAATTGGAGAAGTGAAGTTATTTTGCATAAAACTCTTTACTTCAACAATGCTTTTGCTTGTTCTTCTTACTTCTATATGTTAAAAGGAATAGTAATCTCTTTACTTCAACAATGCTTTTGCTTGTTCTTCTTACTTCTATGTTAAAAGGAATAGTAATACATACCATAAGCGGATAAGTTAGCTAAGTAGTATATAATACCATAGAGATTGATTCTAAGTTATGGGATAGAAATAGGAAACTTGCTTTTCTTAAAAGAGTCTGTAATGTTAACTCTGTAATGTTCTTTTATCAAAAAAAAAAAAAAAAAAAAGCCTCACAATGCAGCTTCTCACTAATAGCAATAAAATTCTATTTTATCCAAAAAAAAAAAAAAAAAAAAAAAACTAGACAAATAATTTGAAAGATTTAGGATGTACAATTTCAAATCCTTAATATTTTTGCAAAACCCTAATTAAGCAAGTAATTTAGGGCAGATGGAGTATGAAGTAACAGTGGTGACCCTTATATGCTCATAATACCATTTTACACAAAAAAAGAATTTGATGTTTATAAGCTGAAAGAAACTACGCAGAATTTACATAATGTTTATGCTTAATGCACCACCTTGTCAAAATAAGGTGTAGTTTGGTTGAGTCGCATATGCTGTATCAACATTCTTCTTCAACGAGTTCAGAAGTCAAATGCTGGCATAGCAAACTGAGAAGAAAAAGCCTCGACACGGTTACGAAGGTCAATAATATCCTTGTTGTTTTGAAGGCCCTTGAGGAAATCCTTCTGCAGCTTCCCATGTTCCCTCTGGACGATGCTTGCAATTTGTGCGGCCCTGAGGAGGAAATCGGCAATTGTCTCAAAATCAGACTCAATACAGCCTCTTGTTGTCATTGCAGGAGTACCTGAAAAATGTTAGGAAAGTGAAACTATCAGCAGAATGAAAAATGCTCTGGAAAATGTTAATTATAAAGCAAGCTGTCAATTCTCTGAGAAGAAATTTAACCGTAACATTAAGATGAGGGTAGCAGTTCTCTTACCAATTCTTACTCCACCTGGTGAAATAGCTCCATTATCACCAAATATGGCACTTTTATTAAGAGAAATGTGGCACATCTCACAAACCTTCTCAAAGGTCTTACCTGCACAGAAATGAAAAGCATAAAGGATGGTCAGGAAGCAAATCAGCAAACTAAGAACTAATTTTAGACATTAATCCCTGACGATACAAGAAAATCTACTAATTCGTTACAAACCGGATTACTAGCATGCCAAAATAGTTTACAGATTATCTGTCTATCATCGACAATATTTTTTTTATAGATAACTCGTGAGAAATAATTCAGTCGATCACCTGAGAAAACCAGATCATATTCTACTGTACACACATCATATACATCAAAGGTCTTGACAATCAGATAGATAAGGTGAATTGACCCGTAGTGATATAGGAAATTGAGTAAGAGAGTCAAATAGAAATCAGGCCCAATCATTTTTGTTCCCTCTCATTTTTTTTAATAAGCAACCAAAATCCACACTATGTACAGCTGACAAAAATAATATATCTTACTAATTAACATGAGAAAAAACGTCTAGGACCAACCTATAGCACAACTTCTAGCAAAAAAGACTTTCACTTGTGGAGGAATGTTACAACAAAAACATAAAGTATGAAGATGTGCAGCCATCGAGAATGTAATGTAAAATAATTATCATGAAATCAAATCCACTACTTCACAGCTTCAGGGATTCTCTAGTAAGCCTTAATGGGCAAGAAGGCTCAAGACTAAACAAACACTTGATGCCGCAAGAAGGCTCAAGGCTAGAAGACAAGTAACAAATTATGAAACTGCAGTTCAACTAAACAAACACTTGGTGCCGCAAATACAAAAGCTATAAGACTTTTGAACTCAAAAACGACTAAGGAATTTAAGGCAAGTAAAGAACTGTAAGATTAACTACATATTTATAATTGCAGTCAATTGGCTAAACATATTTTTAATCTATTCTACAGAAAATGAAGTATAATACCTGTTAATCCGAGATTCCTCAGGTCCCAAAGAACTAAATGGTTGTCTGTACCCCCAGTAACCAATCTGCATTTTCTTCTTGTCAACGCAAATGCTAAAGCCTGAGCATTTCTTTTCACTTGTTGCATGTAAGCCTTGTACTCGGGCGTCGCAACTTGTTTTAGGGCAATTGCTAGGGCTGCAATGTGGTTATTGTGAGGTCCACCTTGCAACGATGGAAAGACGGCGAAATTTATTCTTTCCTCCAAGTCATACTCCTCATTATCATCCACCTGATTCATTAGTGTCCCTCTTTTTCTTGGTTTTAGACCTTTCCTGTAAAAGACGATACCTCCTCTGGGACCGCGGAGACCTTTGTGAGTTGTTGAGGTCACAACATCACAATAATCAAAGGGGCTTATGCATTCCTGTAGATCATCCAAATAGACATCCGTGTTAATTTTTTCAACAAAATGTCATTGCGCAATTCGAGCTTAAATCATCACAAAAATAGGCAGTCCAAGTAACATGGTAGAAATATGTCAGCACGCATGGGAATTTTACTTTCATTTAGTACTCGAGTAGAAAAAACCACATTTCAGAAGATATTGGGCTGAATGAGACTACACATAGAAGTGCACAATAAGCAACATTGAGGTATTCCAAAAAACCTAAAACAAAACTAGGAACCTATAGACCTGTATTAGCACTACAAGACGAGCTAAACTAGACCATTATAAACAGATAGATACCATCTCATCTTAAGCCACCATAAGTCAAGCTTCAACTTGTGATTACATAGAAACAAAACAAAGCTCAAGTCTGCAGGCCCTGCCCAAATAAACATGCTGTTTGTTAGATCTTAAACTGTACTTTTCAGTCTGACTAAGGATAACATTAGGCCTATTCTTGCAAATGAACACCACTGTTGCTTTGTGACAGAACATGAGAGACACGACGTGAAGCCAAACCATCTTCAACTAATCAGAAATCAACTTGCCCACACAAGATACCTTATCCATATGAAAAATGAGTCCAAAACTGCTTCAAAACATTCAACAACCTAACCTTCTAGCTAGTGTATGTGTGTAGCATGCCCAATTGGCTATTTATTTACAAATTCACAGCTGTACACGCTATTCAACCTCCAGGTTTGGTAGGCTAGTTTTTTTAAGAAAAAAAAAGTATGATCCCATTGTCCATGCATCAACACAAGTCTGATCCCAAACTTGGAAGCATAACAAACCCTATAATGGCAAAGATACAATCTGAGAAAAAAAGGGCCAAAATAAATAAATAAATAAATACAAAGACTTAAAACAAGACCTCTCGACCACTTGCCAACTGTAAACACTAAGGTATAGAGAAACTGACACGTGCAATTAAGCAGATGCAAAAGAAGAAGCAAAGCTTATACTAATTCTGTCACTTATAGCACGTCCATGATTTAAAAATACCGCCAATCAATATAAAATGATATAAAAAAACATACAAACAGTAGATTAAAGCAAAACGATATGGGAAGATTCCAAACCTTAGCAGCGACTAGACCACTAATATGAGCCATATCACACATTAGCACAGCTCCACATTTATCAGCAATCTGTCTAAACCTCGCATAGTCCCACTCTCTAGGATACGAACTCCCACCGCAAATAAGTATCTTAGGTCGAAAATCAATTGCCCTGTCTTCCAACTTATCATAATCGATGTAGCCAGTATATGGGTTCACTTTATACGGGAAACTTTCAAAGAAAATTGAAGCACCAGAAACTTTCTTCCCACTAGGTGTACAGTACCCATGACTCAAATGTCCTCCAGATGGTGAATCCAAACCCATAATCCTATCCTTAGGCATAAGAAGACCAGTGTAGACAGCAAAATTTGCAGAAGTACAAGAATACGGCTGAACATTTACACCCCAATGATCAGAATCAAGATGAAAAGCAGTTAAAGCTCTTTGTTGACAAAGTAACTCAATTTGATCAATATACTGATTACCCACATAATATCTTGCACCAGGTGCTCCTTCCGAATACTTATTCGTTAAATGACTACCTAGTGCTTCCATTACAGCTTTACATACAAAATTCTCCGAAGCAATCAACTCAATACCTTTGATTTGTCTTTGTTTCTCCTTTTCCATAATTTCGTGTATATCTGGATCAGCAACAGACAAAGGTTGATTACTCCAAGCCCTAACAGCAGCTCGTCTAGTCTCAAGACTTTGCTCATTTGAAACCCCAACCCCTCTTTTCGAAGATGAATTAGACGAAGAAGAAGAATCAACTTCTCTTTTTCTCTTCAAACACATCTCATGCCCTAAAATCTTAAACTTCTCTCCCTCCTCATCTTTCATTTCATCATTACTACTTTTATCTACTGCTGTTGCAACCGATTCATCATCAAGTAATTGTAACGGAATCGATGAACTCTGACGTGAAATTGAATTATTATTATCACCAATTGATGTATGATGTGAAGGTGAATTCTGATGATGATGATTAAAACCTAACGATAGTGTTGATCTTGCTTGAGATAGATCCATTTCCCCCAAAATCAAACCCTAACACTAAACTAAACAAAATCAAACCCTAACAACAACAACAGCGACAACAACAAAAACAACGGCAAGAATTTCTAAAGCAATTACAACGAAAGTAACGGAAATGAGATGAAGATTTACTTGATTTCGCTGCTGATGATGATGATAATTCCATATAGAAATCGAAAACCAGATATTATTTTTGGGGGTTTTATCAGAGTCGTGGTTATGATGTTATTATTCAAAGATATAGTGGTGACGTTTGCGGTGGTTTATTACTTATTTAACATCGTGAGCTGGATTAACGGAATGAACCTAGACTTGATTTTAGTTCTTTAATGTATGATGGTACGTCTGTGTCAAAAGCAACTGGGATAGTGGGTTAGCCGGTAACCAAATCAAATGTACTTGGGTTAAGAATTTTAACTTGATTATCGGAAAGGGAAAGAATAACGGCTATGTACATTAGTTAGTATTCGGACAATTTACTTGACCAAGTTCATTTTAGGACATGTTTTATGTTTCTTGCGTATTTCTGGGAGAAAGTTCGGAAAAGTTAATGAATTTAGACTATTTAGTCACCATTATTTTTTTGTTTTTGTTTTTGGTAAGCGTATCTATGACGATTGAACCATGCATCATGCCTCTTTAACGTGACTTGTTCATTCCATCTTTGTTGATTCCATCTCTTTTTGCTCAACACGGCAAAGCCCATACATGATTTTTTTTTACAGTTAATCAAATTCGGTCAGAGCTCCCTTTCTTAAATTTACTTTAATAGACCATACAAGAGAGGCAGTTGAAGTCCCACCAGAATGTGCAATATGATCATTATTATAAATACAAATATGAACAGCTGACCAACAAATAACAGCAAAAACGGACAGTTGGCAAAAAGTAGGAATACTTGCTTGTACTTATAATGGAAGCTTTGAAAGCAAATTTGTTGACCTTACAAGGACACTTTAGGCCGGCTAGTTGTATAAGATTTTACCGCACGAACTAAAAATGAAGCGCATGCTGTCTGTTATGTCTTTAGCTGACGGAGGAACTTGTCTACTAAGACTGTTTAGAAGTGTCTAACTGACAGAGGCAATATGTTGGTCGCGTGTCTCGGAATAGTTGTGTAAATGTTTGATACTTTGTTTTTACGTTTTACTTCTGCAGTCTGTAAATGTTGACGAAACAGGAAAGCATCCTCATAAAACATTCAAAAGTCGAATGCAATTGAACAGAAATTGGGGAGTAGATCTTGCAACCTGTTACACAAAGATTCAGTTCAGCCAGCATTACCAAGTTGTTATTGTCAGACCAATCACTCAATTCCGTACAAAAAGAACAGGAGGAGTGCACATTTATAATCTTCAACCAAAATGAGTCAGACGATACACATTTCTGAAAAGCTCGTGAAATTGCTGCCTCAAGAATCTAGCTTTGGCCAAAAACTACAAAACAGACGAGCTCGCAACTTGCTCTATCTCTAGACCTCCTGAAATTACCTATAGCAAACTTTCAGACCCATTTAGTTAGGATTGTTCTCAGGGAAAACCAAGATACACAACACAACCAAGCAAATACATTACAGTGCACATGAAGCTCTCTGAGCCTGCACCCACTATCAACTATTGAGAACTTCTCGTAGTACGGCTCTTGAACTGACAAAGTAACTGCCGCTCTGCTTGCTGACAAAAAAAGCACAAGGCCTGACCTGCAATTCTCCAGGCAAAGCTGCATAATCCCACCCCATGATCCTTTGCGTAGTCATAACAGATGTGATATATCGCAAGAGCCTCGTTGTATATATCTTCTTTGTTCCTTGTACTTACATTGAGCTCCGTCGCATTATACAGCATCTATAACAGAAACGGCCAACAATGATAAGGTACTATCTCATTTCATCCCTTCAATGATAGCTGAAATTAGAAAAGAAAAGAGAAAAGAAGAAAGAAAAAATAATAACCTGTTTATATTTTTGAATAACAGCATCTGCCAGTTTGCTCTTCACCTTCGTTCATTGCACTTCTCATCTCACCTCGGTACTTATCGTATCTTTCCTTCCATAAAAGCAAGCAGGACCGTGGAATTTCTCCGTCAAAAGATGGAAGTTTCCGCACTTCTACAAATAAGAAAGGTTGAAGAATAGGATTCAGTTACAGTATCTATTATGTCCCACTCAATTTGAACTGGCGGACAACCAAACATGAAAGAATTAGTGCTGCCTACCTATTTCATGAAGCTTTGAACTTTCTTCATAAGATTCTACTGTATCATAAATGAGTCCCAACACCGACGTTGAATGATAAACAGCATAATCGGAGTCATTTTTTTTTCAAAAAATGTGGAGATTTCTCAGTCCTTAAGTGGTCTGGAACACCAACCTGTTGAGAACAAAAACGAAATTGACCAACCGACCAATTTTGCTTTAAGAAAAAGAAAAGATGCATAATCATCAAAAGGGTTCACCCACCGGTAACAAGTATGAATTACACTCTATAGTGACTTGAAAAGTATAATAATTGATTTACCTTTTTCCCAGTCTTAGCTGCATCTAATGCATCATAATATATCTCAGCCAGATGCAGAATTTTTCCCTTCAAAATTTCTTTCTCTTTAGTGTTTTCTTCACCCATTGTCAAGAGTCTATCCATTAGGCCCAGCCAGGAATTTGCTGCCAAACCTTTACAGTTACTGGAAGAAAATCCAAAGACCCGCTAAACTATTAGTATTATGCAATTTGCTGATGAAATAGTAGAAATTACTGCTTAAAATGTATATGCAGCGACTTCTGAATTGAAGAAAAGGAAAGGCGGGATACAGAATTCGTATTACCTAGAGAAACTAGCAGTTAAAAACTGCTTAAAAAGTTCATCTTCCAATTTGTCAGCAGAAAATTGAGTCGGTTTTGAATGGTGAAAAGTCTCGGCCGTATGATAAGCTTTAACCCAAGGCTTGCTTGGTTTGAACCAACTCAATAACTGAAAGGAGGAAGACGCAAATATTAGCACATACATAGAAGCATTGCATATAATTTTTATTTGTGTGATTATTTCCTGGAAACCCTGCCAGATAACTGCATTGAAGAGAACACAGCTCACCATTGTATTTCTAGACACCCAATATGTGTCTCCATCAAAATCACCATTTGCAATTTCTATCCTCTAAACCTTGATTTGAGATGTCTCCTGTCAGCTGGTAACTTAACTCTTCAGTACTGAATATCAGTTTGGGGTTATGACACGGGAAAATTGGGAATATGTCCCATTTTCACTAATTCGTTTGGGGATCTATCCCATGACGGAAAAAATTAAGAAATATATCCTAGAAAGAGAAAAGAACCGTTAAGTACATGATATCCCACATGATAGACATTTTTGCCATCAACCCTACGTATTCTTCCGCAACTCATTATTCTTCCCTACCATCATCAAAACAATCAACAACATCTTCCTTATCCGAGTAACCATTATGCTGCCATAACCAATCAAATACCACGAGCTGCAACTATACATTTACAACTCACCAAAGTTGCTTGATCTATCCATCATGTCCGCTGTCTGAAGGCTTTAAACTAAACCCAATTCTCAGACCACAACGTCAATGCCCTTTCTCTCGGCCAATTTCTCAGACAAAAGGCGTGCATTATATCCATTCTCTAGAGGTAGCTCTCTGTTGTTTCTCCGGTTCCATTCTCTACTAAGTTTCACCTGCAATTTTATCATCTAACGAGAACTCAAGTTCTCTCATGCCACCGGGACTGTAATACAATAGAAATCCAAGTCATGCATCCATATAATGAACGGCAAACTCCCATACTCCACAGTCACGAGTACTGCAGCCATGAAAATCTTAGTTCTTTAAATCTCCATTCACGCCTAAGCTGTCTATACAGCCACATCTCCTTGAAACCAATCGATGCCACCATTCCCGATTCATCCAGCCATACAACCCACTACAGAAATTAGATGATAACCCCCATTCGGATTCGTGGCATAAATTCCAAAATTCTGACACGTCAAGAACTCCTTGTACACAACCAAATTCGACCCCAAATCCGCATACTTGAGAAGAACCCATTCATCCTTGTTCTTCTCGCTATCTCTCCATCGTTTACAGCCATGAACCAATTTAGTTCCGACCCAGACAAAAACTAGAGAGACAAATGAATAGTGCTGCCTCAGACTTTTTCTCGCGCCATTAATCTCAAGGCTGAGGGTAAAAATGACAATCGCTTGCATGTGTATGCCTACACATGTGGGATATCATGCATTTAACGGTTTTTTTCTCTCTAGGATAGATTCACTAATTTTTTCCGTCATGGGATAGATCCCCAAACGAATTAATAAAAATGGGACATATCCCCAATTTTCCCTTATGACACTTTGAGATTGCACGTCTTGTCTTGGTTGTGCGGATATATTTTTTTTCTTTTTTTATTTTATTAGTGCTCGTGTATATGGAAATTTTTACTTCTGTGACTGTCTTTGACTCCAGCTTTTCACCGGGCTTATTTGTATATTTATTTACAGTGCCAAAAGGGACCTCTATCAAATTAAGACCAAATTAATTGGTGCGACACTTTTTGTAGTGTGCATTTTTATTCTCGCCTTTTGTCAGTTGTACTCGCCTCGCACACGGCTTGTGTGCCTCTTAATTTTTCCTCTTTGATCGATCAAAAAAAAAAAAAGCCCGAGGAGAGACAAGCTGTAAAATGCATTTGTCTTGTCTTGTGTTCAAATCAGCCACATATTCTCTAACCTTCTTACAATTCTAATACTAGTCAGTGAAACGGATGTTACCATTATACCGTTCCGTTTTGCCTTTCACAATATCTGAAAACGGAACCGGAAAATGATAGAGGGAGGGACACTGAGGCATGGTGTACAGTAAGTAAAGCCAAGCAAATTCAAATATATCTGAATAAGTGGGGGCCATCCACAGCGGGTTTTCCCTCCAAATTGCCAAATCGAGCTTTGGTCTCTCTTTGTCCTTTTGGTGTGCGACCATCTCTGTCTTTCCCTAACTGGAAAATGGAATCCAGCAAATAATCTCTCTTCTCTCTCTCTCTCTCCAACTTTACTCTTCTCACACTAAATCACTAATTCTCTCTGGTGCCAAAAATGCAAGGAAGAACAGGGAAACTCAAACATTAACACAAACAAAGATATATATGATCTATGTATCAAATCAAACTAAATGGGTGTTTATTTTTGGTTAATCTCCAGGTCTCCAAGAAATATGTCTAAGATTTTGGATTATGTAATCGAGGAATGGAAACATGCAGCTCCAAGTAGGATTGTGAGGTTCTTTGGTACAACTTTGCTTGTTGGGTATTTGGTCAACAATCAGTACAAACTGGTAAGCACTAAGCACTTTACCCTTTGAATAGTTTGTTAGAAGAACATTCTGGTATGAGAATGAGAATACTAATTGATGGGTTTTGTCCTAGGTCTAATTTTAGTAGTTATGGTTTTTTTTTTCTATATTTTGATCAATTGTTTTTCAAAATCAAATAGGAGTTGTGAAAATTTGGAAATTTGGTTGGCACTTAATACATGATAGATTTTATGAGCAGGGTTGAGGATAAATTTTAGATTGTTTCATTTTTAGGGATCGACTTTGTATTCATATGGGGATTAGTGATCTGATCCCTTTTGAACTATGAGGGAGGAGTAGATTTCTTGCTTTCTTGCATAAGGTTGATAAACGATTAGTGATGCGATTCCTCCTCGAACTACTGTGCTAAATGTACTCAACAGCGCAATAAGTTCATCAAATGTAACACTGAGTATGACTTTGGTTAGCTTTCTTTGCCGGTTCATTTCATTCATCGGTAAATAGAAGTGAAATTGAAATATGGTATAACAAAGGAGGATAGTGAAGATTGTCTAAGATGAAGATCAAAACACTATGGAAGGATTTAGTCGTTCCTGCAGCCAGGAGACCATTTTCACCACAGGTGTAAATGAACAAATTGTAGAGAAAAATAGGTCCCCTATTCTCTGCCACTCTTCCCTTATCGGTTGTTGCATTGTGTGTGAATTATGTCAGACCCGATGAGGTTTGAGCAACAGAAGTTCTAAACCACGGTCCATGTAGAGGGATTGTCCATTGAAATTGATTCACTGCCTAAAACAAAATATACCTTTATAATGCTTGAACATTTCAGGTAGTAATTGGGTAGCTGAGATGTATATTGTCTTGAATAGGATAAATATGCACCTTGAGGAATTCCAGAATCTGATCGCTTGTTAGTTGAGCTCATATTTCTGTTAGTAGTGGCCTAGTTGTCTAAATCTGACTGCTTACTGTGAAAACCCCTGATAATAAGTGCTTAGTTTGAAACTTTTTATCTACTCAAAGTGGTATACAAGCATGCATAAAGATGCCTAATCAGTCCTATGAATGAATTACCTTCACATGGATTGGAAATTGGAAATGTCATCCGCATGGTTGCACTTATTGGTAGTTCTACTAGTGTTCTTTCGCTCTTTCAGTATCGTTTTTCATATCTGAATTCGTTTGGATTTGTTTCAGGAGAGAAGGTTAAAAGGTATGGAGGCTGCACATGAGGTATTTTGATTTCTATCTCTTTCTTATAAGCTTTTCCTTGCTGTTTAAAAGGATTTGCTTTTCGGGATATGCACCCTTTATCTTGCACATTTCCTTTCTATCCTCTCCAGGCAATGTTGGAATTGTTTGTCAGTTTGGTGCATTGAATGTTACAACAATCTCCTATTTTTCTTTATTAATGCTCTCCTGATATTCTCTAGATTAAGACATGTAAATAATTCTTAGAAAAGATCGTGACATTTTCCTATGCAACATTCCATCCAGGAGATTGAATTTCTTTTCCCCCTTTCTCTTGTAGGTGTATGTTCAGAAGCTAAAGATAAATGCAGAGGAAACTGCCTTAGAAGCTGAAAAATGGGCAGACTTGGATAAGGAGATTGCTGCAATTAGGATTCCCTCTGAATCTGAACCCCTCTTCTGAATCAGTATTCATCTCTGAATACAATTTCCTTTTGTTAATGGTCCATACTTAACACGATTTCCTCGGCAGCTTTTGTTAATGGTCATACTTGGACATATATCTTTACCCATCAGAGATTGATCATTGAAAAGTCAAAAACACAATCTACCTAGTTTCTCTGCTGTACTTAAGAATTCCTTAATTCTAATATGCATGGGTACATTAACAGTTTGAATCACAGTTAGCTCATGTTTTATGTGTGCTAATTTTTGTAATTTGTATATGGCTCAGCTAATTAGTCAGACTGACAAATTGGGGCACAGCATGATTTTTGGTAGTTGCTTTTGGGTAGCCTTGCCCATTGAGGCCTGGCTGTTTCTCCTTTTTTTGGGTGGTTTTTCCTCCCTTTTAGACTTTTAGTCAGGTAGGTGGAGGATCTAGTATTCAGCTAGTGGGCACAGATTTATGGTTCCTTTCACCAGTTTATCTTCTGAGGAAGGGTTAATCTGCAGCGGATTTAGCTGCTATGGGACTCTGCTTACAACAGCACAAGTGTTTATGGGTTAGTTAATGGTAAAACAGCACAAGTATTTATGGGTTAGTTTAGGAAACTCACGTTTAAATTATAGCTAGCACTTGGTTGGTCGGCTAGAATTCTAACTTAAAGAAAGTTTCCTATGATATTATGTTTGTAAAAACCGAGGTACCAAAACACACCACCACTTCTTTTCTTAGACAATCTGTATGGACAAACTACAATTCCGAGATTTAAACTAAATCAAAGAATAATATCATAGAGGTATATCTCTCTCTTGTGATTAGAACGTTTACAGAATCAAATCAGTGAACCTAATCACATAATCAAATCCGTGAACCTAATCACAAAGAGATAACTTGGACGGTACCAAAGACCAATGTCCAATATCCAACAAACTAGCTCGGATGTATCTATTGTGATTGATTAATGCACAACCTATGATATTTCAATTATAAAGATAAATAATATAATGCGGAAAAACAAATAACACAAACACCAGAAGTTTTGTTAACGAGGAAACCGCAAATGAAGAAAAACCATGGGACCTACACCATGTTTGTTTACTCCTGACTCATCTGAGTCGTCTGGATTTAAGTCATTTGGATCTGATTGAAATCACTTGACTCATCTGGATCTGACTCAATATGTTTATTTTGAGTCAGATCTGACTCAATTGACTCAAAAATATGTGAGTTAGCGGTTTGGTCCCATGAGTCAGAGGTATTTTGTTACCTGACTCAAACGGCTTCGAGTCAGAGGTTAGGTATGAGTCGGAGGTCGAGTCAGATTTGACTCAAAGTAGAAAATAAATAGTGTGACTGCTGACTCGACGCTAGTCATGGGTTGACTCAGACCCAGACGTCGAGTCAGCTGCAAACAAACAAGGTGCTAGTCCAGATTGAACACCAAACTGTATTAAGCCGCTACATACACTAGCCTACTACCAATTAACTTCGGACTGGAATGTAGTTGAGCCCTAAAATGTATCCGACCGATTAAAGTACAATCGCGCTCCTTACGCCTCTTGAATCCCAGCTGGACTCCGCGCAATTAATTCCCTTAGCTGACCCGTCACACCAACTAAGAGTTGCTTCAAGTCAATTGAAGACTTTGAACCAATCTGCCTCCCACAGATTAATCGTATATATAATTTCCTTTCCGATCAAAATGTTTGATCAAAGGTGACAGAAATCGATAGCAATAGAAAAAGTCTAGCTAACCTCAAAATTCGGACTTATGCAACCCTAAGTGCAACCTAGATTATTGTTCACCTCACAAGTATAAAACCTATGGAATCAAAAAGTTTGAGACGAAGAGAACTTTGATGATTTCTATCTATCTTGATCGAGTGATCATCTCAACGATTAATCGATCAAGATCAGGATACTCAAGTTATCAAGGAAAGATAACTGGACCTGACTTCACGAATCCCTATGAAGGCTTTGTAGTCGCTGAAACCTAAAAAGGGTTAGGAAGAGGACGACTCTAGATACAACTAGGAGACACCAAAAAGTAGTGTCGGGATTCAAAGATCCCAGTTGCTTGAAATTCCCCTTTATAGACATTCAAAGCAATTGTTGCTTTAGGTTCAAAGCTAAGATAGCTTTGGAACCAAGCAAACAATATCCACTATTAGATGAGTCTTTGAATCCGATTTACATAAGCAAGATATATGCTCCGGTTAGGTGATACCGTAACCGAACCATGTACAAAGATTATGTTCAACATGGTTAGCCTAAACTAGCCGATTTGAACCTAAAAGCTTAATACTCATTTTTATTAACACACACTACAAAAATACTACTTGGATCATAAGTATCAGTTCGTCGTTCTTTATTCCATCTCATGTCCTCGACAGTTTTGGAAGACATAAACAAACGCTGAAGCCTAGTCTTTAACGGAAAGTGGTGGAGTATCTTAGAAGGGGTATTAGGTCTCACTATCTTACACCTTGAAGCCCTGCAAATAGTGCACTTGTCCATGGTTTTTCCTTTCTTTCTAGAGTGAGAGTACCAAACAGAAAAGCAATTTTCATAAACTCCTGATATTTAAGCCAACAACCTACCCTCAAATAAATGGGTTCATAAGAATGGAGACTTAATACACATCCATATGCACATCTCTTACTGAAAAAATAACATTCTTTGGGAATAACGAAAAAACAGTATTGACTAACCTAGAAAGACATGCATACTGGGTTTTGCAATTACACTTGAATTAGAAATAGAGTGCTAAACTAAAAACCTAGTATATTTGATGTTATAAAGCAACAAAGCGGGAATTCCAAAACAAAAATCGAACTTTGATCTAAAAGAAACTAAAAATGGATGACAATCGCAGTAGGAAACCAATGAACAAGAAATTAAACTTCTTACCAGCTTGTGCAGATAAAATCGATAATGTCCTGCCGAGAATAATGAAAAATGATGGATTTCCTTCTTCCAAATCTGACCCAATATCATAAAATAATCCAAATTAAAGAAGATAAATTCTAAATCATTGTAAAATAATTGAAATCGATATGCAAATTAGGTTGATTCCCACATATATAATTACTACTTAAAAAACCCTAGTTTCAGAAAATCAAAATAAGAAGATCTGATTTTACAAATCCCAACTTACCTGAAGTATAATCTTCTCTGTGTATACGGTTTCAAAGTATCAATTGTTTTTATAGCATCCATAATCTAAGAAAGGGGAAAGTTGAGGGAGGTGGGAAGAACTGGGGAGTTATCTCATCAGGTGGAGATCGTGGTCTTCTGTAGGTTTACTAGCCACGACTTTGGGTTTTAAGAGAATTTCACGAAAAAAAATTGCTACGGCACTATTTATTGACCCGAAGCAAGAGGCCCGCTATACCCACGGCTCACTCTATCGTGAGTAGAAGATATCCGGCAGGCTTATAACGTGTAAGGCTAGACACGTGGCAAGTTGAGCGTGGCAAATGAGTGACCTATTTTCCACGGTTACCTACACTACATGAAATCAGGGATTTTGTGACGTTGAAAAAACGTTAGTATCTATATATTGTAACGTCAAAAAAAACGTTGAAAATGTGCCGTTATTATTAGTATTACAATATTTTATCAACGGTTCATTTCGTTACAATAAAATTTTATTAAATAACGGCTTCATTAGTTGGAATAAATACACCAACGGTTATCTAGTCAGCACAAGATTTATCTGATGTCATTTTGTTGTAACGGATAGCCGTTATTGTGCAGACCGTAACGGTTGGTCTGTAACAGTTCGGTGTAACAGATACTGTAACACGACTTTGTGTGTAACGGTTGACTTATTGCCACCTGTCCTTCATTGTAACAGATACAACAACAATTTTAATCGTTGTTTAGTTTATTATAAAAGATTGGGTTTAACAGTTATTGTAACGATTCCCAACCGTGATAGCTCGGTGTAACGGTTGTCGTACGACACATGTCAATCTATTCTAACATTTAAAGTAACGGCTTCAAACGTTGATGATTGATTGTAACATTTTGGATATAACAGCTTGATGTAATGATTCGATTCGTAACAGCTGACTGTAACGTTTGCCGTCTGCCACGTGTCTATCGCTTGTGACATATAGACTAACGGCTTTAAGACGTTGACAATTCATTGTAACAGTAATGAATTTTCCAGGTGTGCTAATTACTAACAGATATTATAACGTTGATTATTCGACGTTGGTAAAAAAAAAAAGTTTTCAAAAAAAAAAAACGTTTTTTTACTGTTATAAATAAGCTCCCATAATTGGACCCTGCAATGCAATGCAATCCATTTCTGAAGCTGCAATACAATTAGTTTCTGAAGCTGCATTGCAATTCATTTCTGAACCTGCAATACTGAATCTGAAACCCATAATTCAATCTCATTCCACAGTACATACATTCTCATTCTAGCACAAGGAATTCATTCATTCAATTATTCTGGAATTCAATCTCATTCCACAATACACACATTCTCATTCTAGCAGCATAAGGAATTCATTCATTCAATTATTCTGGAATACATACTCCTCAATCATTCACATATGTAAAGTATATACGAGTATCATCTTTACATTGGAAGAACTGCTTAAGCCTAAAAAATACATGGTTCCCTATATGGTTATAATCAAATGAGAAGGGTTGTGTTGTTCTGCATTATATATACCTTGGCTGAAAAAAGTTGTTATCCGCCAAAATAAGCTGTCCATTGACATCATAGTAGCCTTAACCAGCTCTTGCCATCAATTCTAGTATCCTGACAAAACAATAAACAAAACAGAAACCAAAATTAGAAACAGATCTCATAGGAGAGAAAGATTCATTCAGTAATTTGGGCATTTCGTTTTACATGATTCTACAAACAATAAAATTAGTGACAATCAAATTAGAAACAATGTTCGCATGAGAGACAAAGAATCATTCAGTTACATGTGCATTGTCATTCTGGATTTCATACATTTTCATTGTTGAATACCATTCAATCATAATAATTTGAACATTGACAACCTAAGTATCAAAAGTTTATATTTATTTGACAGAATTGTAACTGGCAATTCACATACACGGTTCATATGAAAAATTCTGAAAAGTTGTAGTAAGAGTTTACTCACCATAAGAATTAGAGACGAGAATGTGTTACTTCTCAGTTGTCCCACTTCCACAGCTTCGCAGGACCAACACTGTCTCATATCTTCCAACTTGTCTACATGTCCGGGTATTCTTGCACATCAATAGTTCTAATTATATTTCTCTATCAATGTCCTGCAACGCAAATACAAGGGCAGGGATAAACTTAATTCAAGAATCTTGATCTTGGTTACAAGTTAATCCCTCGCTTGTACAGCTTTGCAAGGACAACATGGTCTCACTTGTTCATCATTTGTCCAGCTTCAGGTGTTTGCATCAATGAATCCTCAAAAAGCAAAGAGAATGGTAGTATGAATCAACCAAAATTTTCATTTAGAGGATACCATAATAATGATAAGTAATGCGCATAACTTTAGTGTGGTAAGAGTATACTCACCAACTGGAATTAAGTAGGTTGCTTGTGAGGCTTGCTGCATCATCAATCTCCATAAGGTAAGCATTATTTGTGCCAAGAGAAACAACGCATATGCATCGAGTATTCGGAAAATTAACAATTAATATGTCTCTACAAATACTTGATGCAGTGAGTTGTTTCTTCTGCCATAAAAATGAACATCTTGATCTTTTGTTGTATACCTAACCTGCAACCAAATTTTCATCAATAGAAAGAGACCATAATAATGATAAGTAATGCAAGAAACTCTAATGTGTTAAGAGTTCACTCACCAACTGGAATTAAAGAGGTTACTTGTCAGGTTTGTGGCATCGATCTCAATAAGGTGAGCTTGATTTGTGCCAACATAAACAACTCACCTACATCAGGTTTACGAAAAATTAAGATATACAGTAATATTTTTTGTCTACGAAAACTCGTTGTGGTGAGTTGTTTGTTCTGGCATAAAAATGAATATCTTGTTCATTCGTTCTTGTATACCTATCCGACAAGACCTGTTCAAGAGCTTCGAATAAAATCATTTGAAGCAACTTCATTTATTCCATCTCTTGAATAGCCTTGCAGGAACAGAAAATAGTCTCTTATCTTGTTCTTCACTTCAGATGGTACTGCGACACTAACACATCTCCAACTTCAAGTCTTGCGGTCAATGAGTCCTCAGAAAACAAAAAGAGAATGGTAGTAAGTGAGTATTTCAGTCAGGATAAAATAATGACAAGGGAAACTAATTATCATAAGAGTTTAGTCACCAATGGAATTAGAGAGGAAAACATATTAGTTGTCAGGTTAGGTGCATCGATCTCCTTCATTTACAACAAACCTAATAACTAATACGTATCCACTATGAAAAATCTATGGTGGTAAGTTGCACCTGTTGGAAGGAGTCATGTAAAACATATATTTGAAGAGATCGTAATAGGTAAGTAAACAAACCTGAGATAGAAAAGGAAACCTGCACCTTCGCATCAACACTGTCTCATATAACGGCTATGCGAGCACATCTCTAGGTACCTCAAAACTACCACATCTATTTTCTTGGTGTATACTGGTCCTGCAAGCTACGTAAGTAGTGGCAAAAATACATTACAAGATATGCACTTGTTACCTATGAATTTTTGCCACACTTGCACAGCTTCAGGTCGCATCAATGAATCCTGGAAAAACAAAGGGAAGGGTAGTAAGAATCAACCAATTTTCATCAAGGGAAAGAGACCATAATAATGATAAGTAATGCAAGAAACTCTAATGTGTTAAGAGTTTACTCACCAACTGGAATTAAAGAGGTTACTTGTCAGGTTTGCGGCATCGATCTCAATAAGGTGAGCTTGATTTGTGCCAACATAAACAACACACCTACACATAGTTTACGGAAAATTAATATATACAACAATATGTTTTCTCTACGAAAACTCTTTGTGGTGTGTTGTTTGTTCTGGCATAAAAATGAATATATTGTTCTTTCGTTCTTGTATACCTATCCTACAAGACCTGTTCAAGAGCTCGGAATAAAATCATTTGAAGCAACTTCATTTATTCCAGCTCTTGAATAGCCTTGCAGGAACATACAACAGTCTCTTATCTTGTTCTTCACTTCAGATGGTACTGCGACACTAACACATCTCCAACTTCAAGTCTTGCGGTCAATGAGTCCTAAGAAAAAAAAATAATGGTAGTAAGTGAGTATTTCAGTCAGGATAAAATAATGACAAGGGAAACTAATTATCATAAGAGTTTAGTCACCAATGGAATTAGAGAGGAAAACATATTAGTTGTCAGGTTAACTGCATCTATCTCCTTCATTTACAGCAAACCTAACGACTAATACGTATCCACTCTGAAAAATCTATGGTGGTAAGTTGAACCTGCTGGCAGGAGTCATGCAAAACATATATTTGAAGAGATCATAATAGGTAAGTAAACAAACCTGAGATAGAAAAGGAAACCTGCACCATCGAAGGATACAACTCATATCGATGTAGGTGTATACTAATCCTGCAAGGCTCTCTAAGGGATGGAATAAATTTATTTTGACAAAGTTGATTTTGTCTAATGATGAATTTATTCAAACGCTTAAACAGATCTACAAGACCAATATTGTCCATATAGGAATCGTAACAACAAACTGTAACAACAAACCGCATACAAAACAAAAGGGAAATAGATTACAACCAAACAACCATAAATCTAGAGCAGCAATCTGATGAATGAGATTACAGTTGAATAAACCTTATTTGGGTTGTAATCTATTGAAAGAGATTACAACATCCAAGAGAAAAAAGAATGTAAAGCAGTAAACATCAGCATATAAAGAATATAGATTAGAACAAACTATTGAAATAAGATAATGTAAACCACTAAAAATCAGTAAACCTTAAGCAGTAAAGCAGAAATCTATTGAAAGACATTACACATGGATGCTCAGCAGTAAACAGTATGGATGTTAAGCAGTAAACAACAACAACAACAACAACAAAAAATCGAAAATATATATCTTGTTAAAATCTATTGAAATTACAACCATGAAAAACCTAATTTTAAAGGGAAAAGTACAAATCTAAAACATACCAGTGATCTTCATACAGATTTATTAAACAAATTGAAACCCTAAAGGAGAAAAATAAATAATTTTGATAAATCTATTCGTAGCTAAAAGGCACAAAGAAAACACCTTGAGATTGAATGAGATACAGTGAAAGATGCGAGTAAAGAGGTATCAGAGTTCTTCGTCTCACTCTTTAGAGTTGAATGAAGAAGGGAAAAATGTCAGAGTTCTTCGTTTCACCCTTTTAATAAAACAGGAGGAGAGTTGAAATTATTGAGTCAGAAGAGGGAAATAAAATTTGAGAGGGAAATCAGATAGGGTTTCAAATTGTGAGGGAATGGATATCAAAAAGAGTTATTAGATTGGGAAAGTGAGAGGGAAACGAAATTTGAGAGCCAAAAGTTTCAGACAAGAGAGAAGAGTACAATAATTGAGGAGAGATTTGCTTTTTCTCTCAAAATATCTAGGTCCAAGGCGTCCCGTTCGAGATAAAGTTGGTCAAATTTGTGGTCAAGTTGGTCAAATTTGTAGTCAAGATGGTCAAATTTATGGTCAAACACATAATCGGAAACAAAACGAGGCATACTCAGGTTGCAAGATTACCATATACAGAGAGGCAAAGATAAGAAAGGTTATCTGCCACTATGCAGATGATTGGGTAGATGACTTAGGATGATCTCCAGAATTACAAAAGAGAGTAAGTGACTTGTTGAGTGATATTGAACTCGATCCTCTCTGGAAAGAAATGCATGCTGCGGAAAATGAAGTACAAGAGAAACCGGTAGAGATTTCTCCAAAGAAACCGGTAGAGATTTTTCCAAAGAAGTGTCTCCGTGATCCCTTCAAAGATGAAGAATATGAGGAAAAGTATTATGCAGTGCATGAGAAAAGGATTAGGTTGGCGGAAATGGCGGAGATCAAGCGGCAGAGGCAAAAGAATATGGGTGGGCGCGATAGTGATGCAAGTGCTACCGAAGATGAAGAGCCAGTTGTTGTTGTTCATAGTGTCAGTAATATCTCCAATACATATTGTTACGAAGCTGCATCTGACCTAGATGAGTCACTTGAGGTTTTTCGCGAAGATGAGATTCTTGGGGTTAATGATGAAATTTTGGCCCGAAATACCGATTCTGAAGCGGAGTCAGATGAAGATGAAGAGGAAGAGGGGTATGATGAACTGGAACATGTACAAGAGGAAGAGTCTGATGAGGAGGAAGAGTCTGATTCCGAGTGATCAGGTATAACGAGTAAGCCTTATCGAAGGGAAAATGGTAAGTCACTGAATCATGATTTCTTTTCTGGTCATGGCAATGGAGTATGAAAATGCAGGAGATGATACAGGGGAAAGTTGTGTTTATTTTGCCTTTTTATTTTATTTTTGGTACTTGGATTTTTTTTGTAACTGGATATTATGAACATGATAGTGTTGCTGTCAAATGTTGCTCAACACTGAATAAACAGAAAGGTTGTAACTTTATGAAATGCAATATGATGAAGTCAGTTTATTTATATTTTCCGATGATTGTGTGTCGATAATGTTGGAGATGCAGGTTGTAATCTAGAAACTAAAACTACAATGAAAAGAACTGGAACATGTACAAGACTAAACTGTAATGAAAACAAATGTATACCGAAAACAATTCACTTTAGTGTTTCTTAATAGTTGCCCTGCATCTTTGAAATTGCAGCATGTTTGAAATTCAAAAAAAAGATTCTCTATCCAGTCTAATTCACTTGATGGAGAGGCATATACACACCTAGTCTTAATCGACAATATGGCGAAGGGTGAAATTACGAACATCTATATATGTTTGATCTTTATATCTTTATATCTTCTGTCAATACATGACTAACAAAAATTGTCATGTGTTGGTTGCGTCATATTCGACTTGCACATAATTGACACAAACCCTACTTACCATATACAACCCCCACACCTAATTCTACAATCTGACAATGAATACAAATCACAAAGATTCCTGAGATGCTGATTCTCAAAACAGAATACAAGCTTTATTCACCAATACTGACATCCTACAACCAAATACTATGTCCGAGTCTAAGATCATCTGTCAACTGATATATAAAACCACTTGGTGGAGGCATAAAGCATGCAATTGAGATGTGCATAATCACCAAAAGACTCTCAAAACAGGATACAATTCACAGCAACATAAAAATAAACCTAAAATCTGAAACATAGAGATGTTCATACTTCATAATCACCATCAGAAATTGTGCCATTCAAAATCAAGAGTGTGTAACCTCCAATTTGTAAAATCATTAAACCCCCAAATGAATGAATGAGAAATACCTTAGATGAAGATGACCAAGATTTGCATTTCCAAAATTATGAATCACTATCAATACTTCTATGAGATATCAATTAAACTAAAATCTAGGCTTGAATCGATGTTTCATAGAAGAATCGATTGATTCATTGTTGTTGATGAAGTTTTCTGCAGCTGAATCTCCAAGAAACCCCAAATGAATGAATGAGAAATACCTTGGATGAACATAACCCAAATTTGCAATTCCAAGATTATGAATAAGTGTCAATACTTCTATGAAAGATCAATTAAACTTAAATCTAGGCTTACATCGAAGTTTCACAGAAGAATTGATTGATTGATTCATTGGTGTTGCTCAAATCAATGGAATTAGATGAACTGATAATGAGTTATGTCTCAGGCGCTGTTCTGGACATAGTGTTGGTAGATTTTTGTGGCTCATGTGAGTTGTTGGTCAGGGACCAGGGTATTGAGATATGGCATGATGCCTGAGCCAAACCACAAGTGTGCTGATTTTATTTTGCTTGACCTATGTTTGACCTGATTTGTTTGACATTAGTAGATTAATTAGTTGTTGGTCAAGACTCAGGGACCAGGGTATTGAGATATGGCATGATGCCTGAGCCAAACCATGTTGCAGTTCAAGATATGGCCCATCTATACACAACTTCATTTAAAATTTAGGAAGATAATAATTATATAAATTTAATACAAGTCCAGCTAATGTCAAAGACGGTAGTGTGGCATAATGGTTGACTTTAGTTTTAGTAAGTTTGAGGTCGGAGGTTCGAAACCCCATAGACCTTTTTATAATTTATTTTTAAAATTTAGGCATTATGTGGCACAGTGCTAATTTTATTTTGCTTGACCTGTTATGTTTGACCTAATTTGTTTGATATTAGTTGATTAATTAGTTGTTGGTCAGGACTCAGGGACCAGGGTATTGAGATATGGCATGATGCCTGAGCCAACCCATGCTGCAATTCAAGATATGGCCCTTCTGTTAACTAATTAAAATTAAATAAATATACACAATTTTGCATGGACCTATTATGTTTGACCATTTTTTGATTTTAATTGTTGGTCAGGGACTTGAGGTATGGCATGATACATGAGCCAAACGTGTGAAACCTGGTGAACCATGATGCTACAGTTATGGCCTTCAAATTAGGTAACTGCCTCTATTAACTCTTAAAGATAACGTTATGTGCAATTAAGAGATGAGACGGGTCTGGAGAGCACAATAATGATGTATTTTGAAAAATTGCGTCTTGAGTACTGAAAAGGCGTGGTCTGCCAAGGGACTAGAAGTTTAACCATGCGCCATAAATGGACATTTATGGTTAATCTAACCACTCTACAAAAGGATGAGAAATTGATATACTTGCAATTACTCTTAATCAAACCAAAAGAAGAAGAAAAAAATTGCAAAGAGAAGAAGATTAAGACTCTTAATCAAACCAAAAGAAGAAGAAAAATTTGCAGAGAGAAGAAGATTAAGAGATGGCTGAACCAAACCAACCTGCAGTTCAAGATGTTGTTGAAAATCAATCACCAGCATTAGAAAATGCAAAACAAGAAACTCATGCATTAACAAGTAAAGAGGCTGAGAGATTGATTTCTTATTTAGAACAACAAATTCCAAATAAGAGGATGCACGAAGAAGAAAATAGGAGACAGGAAGAATTTGATAGGCAAAGGATTGAGAACGAAGAAGAGTACCAGTTTTGGATCAGAAAATATGAGGCAAGATGTGCAAGGAAGAGGAGAGAAAGGCTAGAGAGACTTGAATGTCATTGGATTAAGACAAGAAGTGCCACAGAAAGTGAAAGTGATGAGGAAGGTGGAGAAGCAGTAGAATTTGATGAGGATGATAGCAGCCGTGTATCTACTGATCTAGAAAAAAAGGCTCGAGAGTAAAGAAGATAGGAGAGAGATGATGCGGAAATGTATCTACTCTATTTGGCAGAGAAAAGGCTCGAGAGAGAAGAAGACAGGAGAGAGATGATGCAGAAATGTATCTACTCTATTTGGCAGAGAAAGCTCAACCCAGGATATTTGCTTGTACCATGTCTGAACCCCTGAACGTGGATTCAGACGGTGAGGAGATACCAGGGATGGATGTAGATGGCAATCCTATTGCAGCAGAGGTTCAAGAAGAAGAAAATGAAGGATCGGAAGATGATGAGGATGGTGAAGATGATGAAGATGATGAGGATGGAGGTTATGGTCCTGCAGCTTCTACCAGCACTGATAGCGGTGTAGACTTCTCCTATGAAGAAGAGGGCTTTAACATCGACGATGATGATGATCAGTGGTGATCATCTGAAGAGCATTGGGAAAATCTTTTGAGGAAGACTTAGGAGGATTTCATTCCTTGAAGTCTTCAGATCATCTTCGTGAAAATTCACAAAGATTTTGTTAATGCTTGTAGTTTCTGGTGCTGTTGGACCTGAAGGAGACGTCTAGTCTTCTGTTATACATCTTCTAATGCATAGTAAGTGTTTTTTTTTTGGGTTTTTTTATTTGAGCACAAGGTTTGATCTTGTAAAGGTGTTGTTTTGTTGTTGAAAAATATCAAACTCGGTAGTAGTAGTGGTAGGTATTTTGATGGTACTTGTTATGGAGGTTATGTAAGTGCAGCATGCATAATCAGGGAATTTTGCTTGTCGGATGGTATCGGAGTTGGTTGTTCGGGTCGAACTGGAATTGGTAGTGTGTCTAATTTTTTTGCTTATGGGTTTGATTGTTGAACTGGTATTTTATTATTCCTTTGGTGTTGGCCGTAAAAAAAGGTTGTAATGGAACTACTTAGTAATTAGCGGTTTGATCTGTAATGGTGATGGTGTTTGTAAATGTGGTTAATGAAATTGCAATCCGTGGTATGTTAAAATGTATTATATGATCTATGAATTTTCTAAAGCATTATCTGAATTCTATCAAGAACTAGAATCCTAGTACAAGGTAAGGGAACATATGACGAATCCTAATTCTCTCCGGTTTTCATCTAAAGTGCGGAAACTGCTTCTCAAAACATATACACACCTAATTCTAATATACAATGTATTCTGACCAATGACCCAAGAAACTACTTTGGCAATGAATTCAAATCATAAAGAACTAGAATCTGACTAGGCAAAGGGAGCAAATTATGAACAATAGCTTCTCTTTCGTTTTCATCTAAATTGCTGAAACTGGTTGGGATTCTCATTAGAGATACTGCTTCAATACACAATTGATTGATTCACCCATTTACAAACAAATGAGATATCTTATAAACAAATTGTGACATCCTACAACAAGTAAAATACTATGTTTGACTCAGTCTAATTATCAACTAAACCTACAAAGTACACTGAGATATTATTAAAAAACAATACAATATACTGCAACATCCACAATTGCACATACAAATCTTCTTAATCACACTCAAACAAACACAAAAACCATAAATCTAAAAGATATAGATGTTGATAAATACCATCAGAAATTGCATCATTCAAATTCAAAATCAATAGTTTCTAACCTCCAATTTGTAAAATTATTAAACCCCCAAATGTTGAAAATAAATGAAATACCTTAGATGATGATAACCCAGATTTGCATTTCCAAGATTGTGAATCAGTGTCAAAACTTCTATGAGAGATCGATTCAACGTAAATCTAGGGTTACATCGATGATTCATAGAAAAATTGACTGATTCGTGTTGTTAATGAAGTTCTTTGCACTGCTGCATCTCGATGTTTAGGAGCTCAAATCGATGGAGTAAAATGGACGGAGAGGAAAAGGAAATGGGTGGAGAAATGTCTCAGGCTCTCAGTTGTTCTCAATATATTTATTCTCTTTTAATTTTCGCACAAATTAAAAAAAAATGAAAAACTAATTTCATTGATTTTAGTTTTGTTTTCTGATTTTTGGTAATTAAAGTGAAGAGTTATAATGGGAAAAAATGTTGGATAAAAAAAAACGAGAATCGTTGGGATGCTGGGTAGCCCTTGAGTGTGAGATGAAATTGGGAGCTGATAGTAGTAATAGAGGCGCTAATAGTAGTAATGGAGGGTAAAAATGTAACTTGGCAATTTAAGTTGAGGATAGGAAGGTAATTACCCACAACCCTCCCGAATCTCTGTAAAAGATACCAATTATTGCAACGATTATGTCTCGCGAAGTGTCGCAAATGCGCAAATATTCATTCTCGCGACACTTCTACCCTCGCCGGTTTCATGTCTTCCAATTGTTTTGTTTGCCGTTATTCATTAAGGCTTTTATTTTAGCTATCTCTGCGATCGCCTCGCGCGACACCGTCGTTTATTAATCCCGCGAGCCTTGTACGTTGCGATATTATGATCCTACATCTTGCCTCTTTTTCCTTGAATATTGCTTGAAGAGCGATCTTTAAGGAAAAATCTGTTGTGGTAGTAATCTTTGATCTTTGTTGATGAAGGAACGAGCGGAAGAATATTTGGACTTGAAAAGTACGTTTGCCTCTATTCTTTTGCTAAGTTCAAGCTTCTTTGTAATATATATAATAAGTGTCATTTCTTGCCTCATGAATTACGTAAAATAATCAATTTCGCAATCTCTTCTCGCCTATTAGAAATACGTTGTATATTTGGATTCTACTAAAGTTCTTTTCGTCCAGTTTCCTTGGATTTAGTAGTGACCGCTTACACGTGTCTATATTTACCTCTTTTACCGGTGCATTTAATGTTATCCTAGGTCATAACATTTTTTCTCATCTATTTATAGGAGCATCCCTTCGCAGAAGAATTTTCCTTTTCCTTTTCATCTTCTTCATCGTCTCTAAGTATTCTTCTTCACTCATTACCAAGTGTTTGCCTATTGTTGTCTCTTCTACCGTCTTCTTCACCACTTTAGCTATTCCCTACCAGTTGTTACTCTCATGCCGTCAGTGTTTGTTAATTTTGCCATATCTCGTCGATTTTGTGGTTGATTAAATTTGAGATTAGCTTTTCTTGTTGAAATCACACCTGTATGATTAACTTTGTAGTTCTCTTTCTGCCCATTGTTGTTTAGCAAGAACCAACCCAACTAAATTTACCGAAGGACCCTCTTCTTTCTTTGGGCTGCACGAAATCTACTTCAAACAAGAATCCCTCACGCAACCAAAGCCCTCTTCGCGAGCAAAATCTATGGCTACAAAAGACAAATCCATGAGTGACAAGGTATTTAAGAAACATTTGTTTTTATTAACAATGCATTATTGCCTCGGTTTCTTATTTAATTTGTCATTCGCAGGATGATAAAACTACTGGTCATACTCCCAAAAGGTTTCGCTACTCTAAACCTGTTACCCCGACGTTCCATTTCCTTCATTCACGCCTTCGTCTCTGCTTGCAGAAATCTTCGCAAGATAATTTTGTGCCTCTTTCCTCTGGTAACATTACTAGCGACAATATTTCTATACCTCAACTCCTCATAGACCAAGTTCCTTATAACTGTCCTACTACAAACGATCTTATACCTCCTCCTGCTATCAATGTCCCTGTTATTTCTCCAATCACTTCTCTCCCTGAAACCTCCTCTTCTCATGAGGTTCCTTTGACAAAGGACGACTCGTCTTCTTTGTTTGAACAAATTCCTCTAACTGCGGAAAATTTGGAGGGGATAGATGTGGCCTTTAAGGTCCCCTTCCCTGATCTCGTGAATGATGCCAAAAAGACTTCGCGATCCTGTCAAATCCAATGTCTCATGTAGATTTTAAGTATCTTGGTCCCGATAGGATCTCGCAAGCATCTTTAGTTCAAGAGATTAATAAGGCTGAAGGATGATCTCCAAGTTATGGCTGTGAAGTGCAATAATCTCCACCTTGAAAATCAAAAATTTCTTTAGTATCTCACTAGATCGTGATAATCTTAAGAAGAATGAAGAATTAAAAGGTATGCTCTCGCCACCCCTTTTTTTTTTTTTTTTTTTTTACAACTCAAACCCTTGCTCGTCCTCCAAGTATTAAACCGTAAACGAACAATGGAGATATATCGGGACGAGTCTATCGTTGAAGAAGTTCGAGCTGAAAGAGATGCTTGGATGGAGTAAAGATAATCTCTCGATAATCTTCATACCATGCTTGATCAAATAAATAACTTATCTAAAGAGAATTTTGATTTATCGCAAAAGCAAGACTCATTAAGTAATGACTTATCTCTGCCTCTTTATTCTTTGACTAAAACTAATTTGGAGTTGGAAACTTTATCGAGATGAGAATCGAACTCTTTTCACAAGAAACGTTCTCGTTGAATAAGGTGTGATCTACTCCAAATAAGTATGATGCTTGTCAAAAATTATGCGAAGAACAAGAACAGCCATTCATACTTTGAAAAATCAACTTGAAGAGAGTTCCACTTCGAGAGATAAACTTATTCAAGGTAGAATAACTTTGGAGTGTAAAAAGCGAAGCAATTCCGTGAACAATTACCAAATTAGAAAAATCCAACTCTACTCCGCACCTAAAATTCCATACTTGTTTCTAATGAAAAGAAATCGCGATCTCGATTGAAAGGTTTAGTTGGAGACTCATTTGATGATGCCATGGACTGTCACGGGAATAACTTGCGCTTTTAATTCAACAACTTACTCTTCAAAAGGAAGGTAGTCAAATTATTTGACTACCTTAATTCATTTATTTCACAAATCTTTAATTATTTCGAAAGTTCCAAAGATCTCTTGTAAGGATCTCTTTAATCTTTCTTACGATTTATTATGCAGATTAGGAGAAGAAGCTTTCACACCACGTTTTACCAAATCGGGATTATTCCAAAAATTCATAAAGAAAATGGATTACTCGCTTCCTCTCTCGATCGTTCTAGATTTGATTACATGTTCGATCGAAGACATAGATAGTAAAAACTGTCAAAGGCGCCGTCATTAATTTCCTCAAAGAAGTCCTAATGATTTTACCGTCTAAGTCTCTTGATCCTATACATGTTGATCCTTTGAAGTAAGTGACGATGAAGTCCCTAATTCTCCCCGATAGTATTAATGAAAGCCGAAGATCTCCTAGTAAGGAAGTTGTCGATGAAGATCCGCATGAAAGTCCAAAGAATCGGCGAGAACAAAGGTGATGAAAACATTGAAGAAAATCCACCAAATGGGCGGATGAAGTCATAAAGGCGTGAAAAGTCTCAACCACCCTCTCGATATTTGATAATGCCGAGTGAGAGTTAAATTCTTTTGTCTTTTTGTTTGAATGACTTAACTCTTTTGATCTAAAGTAATTTCCATATTTCTTTCTTCCTTTCTTAGTTAAGACCACCTCCTGTTGCTCATTGAATTTTTTTTATTAAGTAAATCCATCCCAATCGTTTGATTTAATTTTTTCTCACTGCGACAAAGATCTCGCCCCATTGACCTTGCCTCATTTTGCTGTGGTAAGTAAGGCCTTCCTATTGCTTACCCTCAGGATCACACTTGCACAAACCCATTGATGACAAGCCTGGAATTTTTAATTATGACTTATGACGAAAACACAACCCCATGACATTTATGACGTCGCAGACGTCCGTTTGACACTTCCCAATGGATAGTGTCGCCCTTATCTTTCTCCGGGATAAAGGTGCCCCTTCCAAGGAGGCGAAACATCGCCATACAAGACTAGCTCCTCCCATCCTGGTCTTAACAACAACCAAGAGTTTTCGCAGCCTCTTATCCCTTATACCTATAGGGTTTATGGTTACGAGACCGCACCCTAAGTGGAGTTTTCTTTCGGGCGAGTGCAACATATGCCAAGACTTGCCAAGAACGGCCAGGGCAGTTCATCCATCCTGGCACTCTGCTCAACTGTACCTCGGCGCCTTGAGCATACACCGACTTGAAGAGACTCTACGCCCAACTGGGTATAACCTTATATATATAGTTGGGAATCCAAGGTACCTCTTCCTGATAAAGCTATGGGCCCCAAATTATGACTCAAAGCTTCAGAGCTATGTAACCTTCCCCGAGCCATGTCGAGAGATACCCACTTATATGACGCACTTTAGGTCTTACATTTGCCTCTACGAAATGTTATTCGCGAACTAGGGTGTACGCCATAAAGGTTCGTCCCATTCATTCATTCTTTTATTCAATCATTCTTCATCATTTGCTATTTTGCTTGCGAGATATTCGCCGATTCATTCATTTAATCATTCATTATCTCTTGTTGTTTTGTTAAGCCATTCATGACTTTTTGTTATTCTTGTCACGAGATCTTCGCGGATTTTCTCTCGCATTTTATTGAATGTCGCAAATATTTTGCGAAGAAGTACTTCATATTGATTCATTTTTCCTCTCCCATTTTTACTAGTAATACTTCTTTTAGATATAATCTATTCCATGGTCTATCCAATTTTTGTCCCACATCTTTCCTTCGGGATCCATCAATCTATATGCCCCCGTACTCAACTACCTCTTTGATGATATAAGGTCCATCCCATTTTCTCGCCAACTTGCCTCCACTTTCACGTTGATATATTGGGGTTTCTCGCAACACCAAATCTCCCGGTCAGGAACTCACGTATTTTTACACGCTTGTTATATTCTCTAGCCGCCGCCGATACCTCCATGTGTCGCAATGCCTTTTCTCGTTTTTCTTCCAATTCATCCAACTTGATTAGAATGTTACCTCGCGCTAAGATTTTTCTCCCAAACCTCTTTTTTTTTGTCTGAATCACGACTCTCGTTGGGAGTAATCGTTTCAACTCCCTAAGTTAAGCAAAAAGGGGACATTCCCGTGGCTTCTCTTCTAGTTGTATTATAAGCCCATACCGCATTGGGTACTTGTTCGCACCATCCCCTATTGTGTCCTTCCAACTTTTTCTTCAATATATCGGCAATTGTTTTGTTTGTTGCCTCCGCTTGGCCATTAGCTTGTGGATATAATGGAGTTGATTTTCCACATCTTATCCGAAATGCATTAAGAACTCTATATTTTGGGTCTTCAAACTCATTTCCCATTATCATATACCAATTAAAGTGGATCCCAAATCCGCATATAATATTTTCAAATATGAAAGTAAAAACATCCTTATCGCGAATGTGCTGGACCGCTTTCACCTCTCGCCATTTTGTGAAATAGTCCGCTTGCGACAATTAAGTACCTTCTTTGTCCCTGCTCCTGGTGAAAATGGTCCCACAATATCTAAATCCCATTTTCCAAAAGGCCACACACTTCTCGAAGAATTTAACGGTGTCCTGTGTGCATGTATCTTCTTCCCCCATGTCTTTGACAATCTTCGCAGCTGCTCTGATATTGCTCGTCCTCATGCATATATGGCCAATAATATCCTTGCCTTTGCCTTATATGCCAAAGATCTCCCCGCCGCTATGATTTCCGGATCCCCACTATGCAGATCTTCATGGTTTCTCCTTCTTTTCCTTGTTAGACATCGAAGCGAAGGCCCTCAAAAGATCGCCGATAAAGCACGCCATCTCGTAATTCATAATTTGTTGCCCGACTTTTAACTTGTGTGCTTCCAATCTATTTCTTGGTACCTCTCCTTTCATTAAGTACGCATGAAGTTCTACTCTCCGCCTTCCCTCGCGACATTGCATTTCATCTACCACCATCATTATATCTCGCTTCTTGTCCTTCCTCTTTATTAATTGATGGCGCGCAGCGCCTCGTATTTTGATATTCCTGCAATGGTCTCATCATCATACTTGATATAAAGGGCAAAAGCATGTCACAGTCTATTATCTCTCCTTGATATGTGCCTCCATTTTATTTTCGTCTCCGCGACAACACTTCTACAAGTTTCGTATTTCGTAGGATGGATCATTTGTAGCATACTTCTTCCATATCCGACGAATTGCCAATTGCGAGTCACCGGTAATCCTCACATTCTCCAAGCCATTTCTATTGCAAATCGTAGAGCATGTATTATAGCTTTCAGATTCCGTTTCATTATTGGTAGACTCAAATTCCAATCTAAAAGCAAAAGCTAATTTATTGCCTTCCGCTAAATCACAACAATTCCCACCTTTACCTTCTCCATTTGATGATCCATCCACTAATATTTCCCACCTGGGCTCGTTCGCTAACAAGTCTTTTGGATTTCCATGCTCTTCTTCTACATCCATCATTTCATCCACCGCTTCATCTTCCTCCAAAGGAAATTCTCGCGTAAAAGTCCGCGACAACCCGTGACTTGGTTGAAGATAATATTTCATATTTGAGTTTGCAATGGCTTATTTGAGCATTCCATCTTTCGACTCTTCCCGATCTTTTTGAATTTTTCATTACCGACCGATTGGTACCTTGTTACCACCCTAACAATGTGTAAAATATATGGTTTAAACGACGCGATAGACTAACGCCAGGATTAGTTTTTCAATCTTCGAATAATTTCTTTCTCGCAAAGATTAAAAGTTTTGTCGATATAATAGATTGGTTTTTCTACTCAAGGTCTCGTCATAGTAAAACCGCACTTAAGGCATGCGATGTTGTCGCGAGGTATATTAATAATTCCTCTCCCGGTTCTCGCTTTTCGCATAATGGATATATCCATTAAATGTTCTTTTGATCCCTTTGTAAAGCCTTTTCACATTCGTCCGTCCACTTAAATTTCGATCCTTTTTTCGTAACGCCGAAAAAGTGTTTACACTTATCGGATGACCGCGAGATGAACCTCCCTAGTGATGCTAGCAACCCATTCAGTTTTTTGAACATCCTTTATCGTCAGTGTGTGTCGGCATATCGCGAATCGTTTACTTTCTCCGGTCAACATGTATTCCTTCCTTTGATACAATGTAACCCAAGAACTTCCCGACGCAACTCCGAAGATACATTTTTCCTCGGATTTACTTTGATGTTAAAACGCCTCATCTCGCTCAAAATTTTCTTTCAGTCTCGCACGTGATCTTCGCTCTTTCTTACTTTTACCAAAGATGTCATCTACGTATACCTCGAGTGTTTTATGTATCCATTCCGCGAATACCTCTTCTACCATCCTTTGATACGTTGCTCCAAAGATTTCGTGCAGCAAACAAACGCATTTTAGTATAGCAAGATAATCCTTGGAGCGAAGAAAGCAAAAGATGCTTTTGATCTTCCTACGGGGGAATCGCCAGGCCCTTTGTACCGGGCCCGTAGATGATACTCTTTCATTCTCTGGCCATTCGACTAGTCAGGAATATCCGCAATGGAAAATCTGCCTTTAGGGCAAGCTTTATTTAAATCAAGAAATCAATGCAAATCCTTATTCCCTTGTTCTTCTTCTCGAACTATAACCATATTCGCTATCCATTCAGATATTTTGCTTGTCCGATAATCCCCGCATCCAAAGATCTTCTCGGTTCTTTCTTTCTATCCGAGGGTGATATGTGTTGCTATCTTTCTAATTCTTTGTTTAAATGGCTTCACATTTTTATCAATTTCTAACTTGTGACAAAGTTATCGACGGATCTATACTGTGCATTTCATCCATATCCCACGCGAAGATGTCTTTATAATCTCGCAACAGATCGACGCTCTTTTTTCTTCATCCGCTCCCATGTTAGTTCCAATCTTTAGCATCTTGGGTTTTTTCCTGGTTCCAATATTCACTTCGGTTTGTTCTCGCCGCGACGAATCGGGCCTTCGGTTCTCCCATGGGGTTGGTCCTTTTGGTTCTTTCAAAGATCATTTTCTTTCTCCCGAGGTCTCGCTAGGTATGCCTTTTCCTTCCTTTGCTCTTATCATGTAAACTCGAACTCTTCTTCTTTCTTAGCCGCCTCGCCATCTTTTTTACTTTGATATATTCTTTCGCTTGTTTACTTGTTCCCTCTAACACTTTACTTCATTTTGATAATATATTCTTCCTTTAGCAAGATCCCCTTGATCTCGCCGACCCAAATGTGTAGGAAACTTGACACATATGAAGCTTTTTATTGCATGTACCCATGGTCTTCCTAGTATATGTTGTACGGTGATTCCATATCCACTACACTTAATGTCACCCGTGTTTCAATTCCTCCTAACGGAATACGTATTTTTATCTCCCCTTTAACTTTTGTTACGGATTTACCAAAACTCAATATTGATGCCGCGAAAATCATATCTTCGTCTTTATATCCCATCTTTTGTAAGCGTGATAGAACATGATGTTCACTAGACTCCCGTATCGATTAAAACTCCATTCACCACCCATGTTTTCACCGTGTTCTCCGATTCCTCTCCTTCCTTATACGCGTTTATTGTGATCACCAAAGGAGATGTGTGATCCAAATTTTCTTTGATATTTCCGCCGTGAATGTTATCTCTTGCTTTTCCCAATCCTTCAAAGGTGATGCCATTTCTCTATCCGTAATCTTCTTCCTTCAAAATCCCGTTTGTGTATTCTTCCTTTGATATTTTCATGAAATTCGCTAATCATTACTCTTGTGTCTCGTGCCGCATGCCATATCTTTTTTCATCCAATTTAAGATTTTTCTTTCTCATTTTCCCGATTCAAACAACTTTAATTGCAATCTTCTCTTTTACAAATGATCGTCCTCAAGCTTCTAGCGCATATGTAGTTGCAGAAATCCCACACTACACCCTTACTTAGTTTTGCTTGATTAATCCATTGAAAGATATGTGATCAAGAATATTTATTAATTAATTCCATGAAGTGTTTACACAAGACAATAAAATTACACTTGGAAAACTAAAGCGCTCTTAAACTTTCTCTCCCTAATGACTTGCTTTCACAACTCAAAAAGATCTCTCCTCACAACATTCACTCAAACTTTTATATAGGGTAATACGTAGGACGACAGCCTAAGCTATCCTTTATTTTCTGGAATGTCTCGCGAAGTGTCGCAAATGCGCAAATATTCATTCTCGCGACACTTCTTACCCGCCACAGTTTCATGTCTTCCAATTGTTTTGTTTGCCGTTATTCATCAAATGCTGTTATTTTAGCTATATCCGCGATCGCCTCTCGCGACACTCGGGCGCTTATTAATCCCGCGAGCCTTGTACGTTGCGATATTATGATCCCTGTTTCTAGCGCATATGTAGTTGCAGGAAATCCCACACTACACCCCTTACTTAGTTTTGCTTGATTAATCCATTGAAAGATATGTGATCAAGAATATTTATTAATTAATTCCATGAAGTGTTTACACAAGACAATAAAATTACACTTGGAAAACTAAAGCGCTCTTAAACTTTCTCTCTCCTAATGACTTGCTTCACAACTCAAAAGATCTCCCTCACAAATGCATTCACTCAAACTTCTTTATATAGGTAATACGTAGTGGACGACAAATAAGCTATCCTTTATTTTCTCGGAATGTCTCGCGAAGTGTCGCAAATGCGCAAATATTCATTCTCGCGACACTTACCCTCGCCAGGTTTCATGTCTTCCAATTGTTTTGTTTGCCGTTATTCATTGCGTCGTTTATTTTAGCTATCTGCGACTGCCTCGCGACACCGTCATTTATTAATCCCGCGAGCCTTGTACGTTGCGATATTATGATCCTACAGATTATACAACGTTAAAAAGTTACCAACGTTGATACGACGTTACTTAAAAAAAATCCGTTACAAAATCGGGTGTTACAAATTCCCTGATTTCGTGTAGTGCTATTTAGCGTGGAAAAATGTAACATATAGCCACATATATTCAAATCCGTGGCAATTGGGTCGTGACTAAAACTCAGTAATTTTGTAGTGACATAAAACATTAACCTTGAGTCACAATCATGTGATCAAATAAGTCTAGTATTTTTAGGGAATTAATCAAATGCAAATTATCTCGTAGAAATAATTTAATCGCACTTGAGAATAATCGTCATGGTTAGTGAATGCACAAAGTACAGATACTATTACCGTTCATAACTCAGGTCAGTCAGAGTACGTGTACCGGTTCGTAAACATTTAACCAAACTAAGTTCCGGAATTGACAAAACTATTTAGGTATGCATACCGGTTTGGAAACCTTAAGATTACGACCGGTTCCGGAGTTCACAGAGCTATTATGGTTTGCGTACCGGTTTGGGTACTAAACTAAGTTCGGGAACACGGACCTGTTTTAGTTTGCGTACATGTTTGGATACTAATCCTGGTTCCGTAACTACAGTTCCAAAATGGTTTGCATACTAGTATGCATACTGATCTGGTTCACGATTTAAATAGATTTCACATGATGTGCATAAAAATATGCATATAACAAATCTGTAAGTCGATATATAGCTACTCCACTACGTGTACAAGTACATGTAATACTGGTTCAGTCTTATAACAGTTTTCGCAGATTGTAAGACTAATAACACTGTCTTGTATCTGAATCTATAATAGTTTTATATTTCTCTCTAAATCGATTCGAAACATCCCCGAATAACATCAATGACACATATCACTATTCCAGGCTATTTTCGAACAATAAAACTTGAATCATAATTTTGATTCCGAATAATAAATTGTCCTTAACCGAAATTCATCAATTATGAACAAATGTTCATTAAGCTTAATCATTATATTTCGAGAATTAATTATCAAGATAAACTTGACTCGAAATTATTGTATATGCATAACAGTCTATTAGTTATGCGACATCGTCTCAATGATAGAAAAGTGAATATGACTTGAGATATAGGTGGTTCAGTCTTCACATACCTTTTGTTGATGAAGTTCTCCAAAAGCTTTGATTGATCTTCGCCTTCAAATGGTAGAATGCAATGATGACTGTCGTGATCCACTATTTCTCAACTATATTTATATCCTAGTCCGAGACTTAACTAATTGTAGAATAGAAATCAAGATATAGTTTTGACAACAAGCTTGAGATAGCAACACTTGTGAGTTCGACCAAGCAATGCTCTAACAATTTGTACTTGGTATATATAGGCGTGTTGTTCTCTATTCTTTTCTTCATACGAGGAACAAGCCTAAATTTTTTGAGAAATTGTAATCTGAATCTTTTGCAAATCATGGCTTCTTCTTTAAATCGGTTTGTTGTTAATCGTGATGGTTTACCAATAGAGATATTTTATCGTCTTCAGTCTTTGGAACCTATATTTAAATTCAGATGTGTTTCCAAGTTATGGAATTCTCTTTTATCTAAACCATCATTCATCAACAAGATATTCAACACTGTTCCTAGTCCCCCTTGGTTTTTGATTTTTGATCCAACTAATGAACAAAAACCACTTTTTCAAGCTTATGACTCCAAATTTATCACCAAACATGATGGATTTACCTTTAAATTCATGTTAGATTTAGATCCATTCAAGAACTTAAATAGAAAACAAGTATGCCTTTTAGATTCATGCAAGAATGGTTTAGTTGTTTATTCAATCATGGGCCGATATCCATGATATCACCAATAGATTATACATATGCAATTCCCTTACCAAACAATGGGTCTCCCTCCCTCCTCGACCTGATCTTGGTGACTGGGGGATTACTAAGTTAGTATGTGGTAAATTTTGAATGGGCCAAATACAAATTCCATGTGCAATTTCAAAGTGGTTCATATCACAGGAAACCCTTTGAAGACAAACCTACAAATTTTCTCTGATAAGCACGGTAAGTGCGACGCCTTTTCACCCATAATTACATTAGCTAGGCCTCATTTTATTGCTAATAAACTTGTTTTAAGTCTTTTCAAGGAAATAAGTTCTTATGGAGAAATCAGTTCGAAAAGTGGTTTTTGGACCTCAGAAAAGTACTAAATGCACCTCAACTTTGGATAAGAGCACCCCCGTAAATGTCCCTGAAGAGTTGATAAAGGCACTCAGGAGTTTTTCACTATTTACAACCCAAAAATACTCTCTGTACCACACAAATTGCTATCCGCACTCCAAGAATTGCTAAATGTACCCCAAATTGCTAAAGGGACGCTGGATTTGGTTAAGGGGCAGTCATCTTCTTCGTTTGAATTTTGAATTTTGGCGGGAAAATGGTCGCCGAATTATAATTTGATAATTGAAGTGGTTTCACCGAGACTAAAACGCTGAAATTGAATAGGCATCTTCCTTAAGCCTAAATAGGCCTGGTATGATCGCTTGATTGGATCAAAATTGTCCAGAATGGTGATTTGAAGCAAACGGATTGAAAAGAAAATTGGCAGGAAAATTGGTTTCAAAGGAACAGAATTAGGGTTTGAATTTTAGGTATGTTTTAACGAGACTAAATTCCTGGGATTAATTGGGTTTGCTCTAATAAACTACATAGGGCCGGTAATGGGCTGATATTCAGTTAGAATTGGCTGAAATCATGAATTTGAAGAAAACATTACTCTCGGGTCCATTCTTCCGCGGAAAGTTCAGTTAGAGAATTGGAGGAGTTCGGGTGCGACTTAATCTTGGTTTTGGACTTGTAGGGTATGTTACAGCTGAACAGGGTTGGTAAATAGAGTTAAATTGGAAAGAGAGAAGATTTCAGGTTATTTTGATAAACATGGAAAGTGATAAGGACTCGTTATTCTGTTTGATTTTATGAAGTAAATTTGGCAAGAATTTTTGGAGAGTTTTGCGTGGGAATGAGTTGGCATTACCCTGTTTGACTAAAACAGGGAGGGTAACATCTTCAGACTCGGATAAAAAGGAAAATCTCCATTTATTATCGACAAAACAGGAATGGGAAGTTACGGATATGATGTGTTTATTATGGGAGATACGTGAGCTATAAAAGAAGATTTTATTCAGTGGATTATATTATATTGATTGAAAGAGATTTCTTTGCCAACTCAGAGACGTGTGGAAGTGTAGAAAATAGAAGAAGATATATCGGGAATTCTGGTTGGCTTTGGAAGATTACAGGGAAGAAAATAAACCAGAGATATTTTGTTTTAATGAAAGATGTTATTTTGGAAAGTTGGCGTGTAGCTGCTGCGTGTTTAACGTCACCAGGGACGAGTAATGAATGTGCTTGGAAGAGTAACAGACGCGTGAGAATTATTCCCGTACCTCTCTGTACAAGAAAAAGAGGATTATCGTGAGTTATTACACATGATTTTCTTAACCTGTCGAGTATATAAGAGTTGCTGGGGTCGAAGAGAAGGATAGGGAGTGATTTGGGAAGTGATAGAGAGGAATGGGAAGATGCAGAGCAGATTTTTCTGCTGTTGTAGTGAAGAAGAAGATACGAAGAACTTTGTAATGTCAGTAACTGTCGTTTATTCTAGCATCTTAAATTTTCAAATCTCTGTAACAGTCCGTCTGAGACACTTAGCTTCAGTTTTTGGCGCCGCCGACGCGGACTTGTTTTTAGATTAATTTTTAGGTTTATTTTTATTTTGTACAGTATTTTCATTTCATTTTAGATTTTATTTTTCCTTTTTATGCGTTTCTTTTTGTATTTCTTTTTAGGGACTTTTTGAGGATGATGACTTCTTTTGAGACGACGTCACCTAAGATGACGCTTGGAGAATATATGCGTAGAAGTAAACATTCTCAGAAGTCGTCACCTGAAATGACACTTGGGGAGTATATGACTGCATCACGGAATAGGGATGTTCTTGCTCTACATGTGGTAAGTGAAGAATCACCTCTAATGATATATGAGAAGTATTACAAACACACACCACTTAGTTTGGAACAAAGAATGAGAATTTTGGAATGCCAAAGATTATATGCTGAGGATGATCAGGTATGTAACGACTCTCTGATTCCGGCAGAATATATAGATAACCCTGTGGATGATTGTGTGGATGATTTGTCTAATCCCTTAGAAGAATCTATCTCTCAAGATCTTTCACCCGACTTATAGGTTGTTTCTAGATCCATAGACTTATGAAAGTTACCTAATTTAGGGTTAAAATTATGTGCTTCTAAAATTTTGTTGGATTACTTTGCATCCAAGTACCCAGAGGACGTCCCTGTTTCTGATACCGTGCATGAGGCAATTGACAATTTCCCAGTCCCAATAGTATCCCCATATTATGTTCTTTACACACTTCATTGTGTGGTAAAAACTAGGTTTGGGGGTAATCCTCTATTTCTGACAGTTTCAGTGTCCCCACATTTTCATAACAGAATTGTGACGCTGTCGTTTGTAAATATTGTATTTTGGGTTGATCCCCAAATTTTCAGGCTGTTAATTTTTGGGGATCCGTTTCTGTACATATCCAGTAGGTAGTTTTTATTATTTTCTGTTTACATTTTCTTTAGTTTGTTTTTGCTTTATTTTATTTTCATTGTTCTTTGTTATTACTATCTTTTGATGTGTGTTACAGATAATGATACTTTTTTTTGCGTCAATAAGGTGAAATCTTATAATCGCTTCTCTTTGATTTACATTTGTTTCTCCTACTAATATTTTTTGCAACCTATTCTAGGTTGCACTGTTTGGAACATTGAGGACAATGTTAGAATCAAGTGTGGGGGAATTAGTGGTTAACCTTTCAGATTTCTATTATAAGACCAGCTGTGTAGCGGGTTTTAAAAAAAAATGATCAGCTGTTTAGCGGGTCTAAATAAATAAAAAATATTTAAAATAAAAAATAAAAAAATATTATGATTGTTAGGGTTATGACCAGCTGTGTAGCGGGTTTTTTTTCTTTTTTCTTGCATGTTATGACCAGCTGTGTAGCGGGTCTTCTTCTGTTTTGCTCGAGGACTAGCAAAATGTAAGTGTGGGGGAATTTGATAAGCACGTAAATGCGACGCCTTTTCACCCATAATTACATTAGCTAGGCCTCATTTTATTGCTAATAAACTTGTTTTAAGTCTTTTCAAGGAAATAAGTTCTTATGGAGAAATCAGCTCGAAAAGTGGTATTTGGACCTCGGGCACCTAAACTTTGGATAACAAAGACCCCCAAAAATGTCCCAGAAGAATTGATAAAGGCACTCAGGAGTTTTCACTATTTACAGCCCAAAAATACGATTTGTACCCCACAAATTGCTATCCGCACTCCAAGAATTGCTAAATGTACCCCAAATTGCTAAAGGGACGCTGGATTTGGTTAAGGGGCAGTCATCTTCTTCGTTTGAATTTTGAATTTTGACGGGAAAATGGCTGCAGAATTAGGATTTGATAATTGAAGTGGTTTCACTGAGACTAAAACGCTGAAAGTGAATAGGCATCTTCCTTAAGCCTAAACAGGCCTGGTATGATCGTTTGATTAGATCTAAATTGTCCAGAATGGTGATTTGAAGCAAACAGATTGAAAAGAAAATTGGTTTCGAAGGAACAAAATTAGGGTTTGAATTTTAGGTGTGTTTTAACGAGACTAAATTCCTGGGATTAATTGGGTTTGCTCTAATAAACTACACAGGGCCGGTAATGGGCTGATATTCAGTTAGAATTGGTTGAAGTCATGAATTTGAAGAAAACATTACTCTTGGGTCCGTTCTTCCGCGGAAAGTTCAGTTAGAGAATTAGAGGAGTTCGGGTGCGACTTAATCTTGGTTTTGGACTTGTAGGGTCTGTTACAGCTGAACAGGGTTGGTAAATAGAGTTAAATTGGAAAGAGAGAAGATTTCGGGTTATTTTGATAAATAGGAAAAGTGATAAGGACTCGTTATTCTGTTTGATTTTATGAAGTGAATTTGGCAAGAATTTTTGGAGAGTTTTGCGTGGGAATGAGTTGGCATTACCCTGTTTGACTAAAACATGGAGGGTAACATCTTCAGATTCTAATAAAAAGGAAAATCTCCATTTATTATCGACAAAACAGGAATGGGAAGTTACGGATATGATGTGTTTATTATGGGAGATACGTGAGATGTAAAAGAAGATTTTATTCCATGGATTGAAAGAGATTTCTTTGCCAACTCAGAGACGTGTGGAAGTGTAGAAAATAGAAGAAAATATATCGGGAATTCTTGTTGGCTTTGGAAGATTATAGGGAAGAAAATAAACCGGAGATATTTTGTTTTAATGAAAGATGTTATTTTGGGAAGTTGGCGTGTAGCTGCTGCGTGTTTAACGTCACCAGAGACGAGTAATCAACGTGCTTGGAAGAATAACAAACGCGTGAGAATTATTCTCGCACCTCTCTGTACAAGGAAAAGAGGATTATCATGAGTTATTACGCATGATTTTCTTAACTTTATTGAGTATAAAAGAGTTCTTTGGGGTCGAAGAGAAGGATAGGGACCGATTGGGGAAGTGACAGAGAGGAATAGGAAGATGCAGAGCAGATTTTTCTACTGCTGTAGTGAAGAAGAAGTCAAGAACTTTGTCTTTGTCGAGAATCGTCGTTTAGAATGTCTTATATCTTAACAATTTGTAACATGATCATTTTGCAACTTATATCTTCGATTTGCAACATATATTGTAACAAAGGTGTTCTGTAACTCTAGGGAAGAGTTGCAAATATCTCTGTTTTAGCTTATTTCTCCAATAAAAACACCATTTGAGCTATGAATTATTTTTTTGAGTGTGTTTTCATCATGAGAAGCTAAACCCCATCACTGGGTCGACGGAGGAATCCGAATATCATACATGGGTAAATTTATTTTATTCTTTTTATGACTTTTGCACTTATTTTAAATTGATTTATGATTTGATAATTAGTTATTATTTTATTTGATGGGTCATGCTTGCTTAAATGTTTGATGTCCCATGCTTACGATTTATAACTAATATTTTGAGAATCTACTTTGGCAAAATAAGAGTCGGTGTTATTTTATTTATTGAGCGATAATTGTTGAGAATAAATAATTGATCCTTATGTTATGAATTCGGTGGAATCCTAGTCCCAGTAACTCTCTCTTTTGTTTACATTAATTTTGTATATATTTATTATTTTCATTAAATCTTTAAACTCAATCTCATCAAGTCCGAGTGAACGACAACCTTATTTACCACTATCTAAAATTTGATCAGCGGCATGACGCTGTGCAAACCGATTGAGGTGATATAATTATCCGTAATGGAGTATTGTATTGGACATATGAACATTCAAAAGGAAGTTCTGAAATGATTGTCGTGGCTTATAGCCTCGAAAACAAAATAACAGGGTGATCGATGTAGGTCAATTGCTTTTCCAAAGTATAGAAGTAATCATCATTACCTTCCATATCGATGTAGTGGTTTTCTCGGATACCCAAAAGGATCCATCTACTATGGCCATATCGATGGGACATGACCTAAGGAGACAGGTTTTCTCATTGTTTACCCCAAGTTTTCATAAGTAGAATATTCCATAATAATGGTTTACGGATTATTCGTTATATAAAAGATTTAACCTAGGGTTAATAATTTTTATGAATTTTTTTTCTTATGACAAAGGAGTTTAATTATGAAAAAGAGAAATGAGTTCTTAATGAAAAAGTTATTATTAAAGAAAAAAAAACAATAAGAGTAGTCAAATTTAATTTGACTTTACAGGTGGTAATTAGAAAAAAGTAGAATTAAAAAGTATAATTGCTTTTAGTATTATGACGGAGATGGTAAATAGGTGAAACCTTATTATTTATTTATTTTTAATAGGTGAACTAACAAATGAGTACAAGGAGAATACAAATTATGCACCCCACCAGGTATACATTTCCCACCTTTCTACTGCTCATTTCAGTGTTTTTTTTCTCTATTCAAAACCACTATATTATTGTTATCTTTCATGTTTTGCGGTCATCAGAATCGCCGCTCAAGACGTTGAGCATATTACCCATGTTTTAATGGAGCAACTCTTCATGAAGAAGAAGATATATAGAACGGTCATGATATCCCTTAAAAATCATCCCTTCTCCGATTTAATCGGTTCTATAATGCTTTTTTCAGGTAGTTATTTGGTTTTTCCTTCTCTTTTCCTTGTCTGATTATTCAACTACGTATTACTTCAAGAATATTGCTCTTGTTATTTTATATTTCTTAATGTACTTGATCTCCATGTAACCTTTATTTGATACGATGGAATTAGAGGCTTCCAATCCAAAATAAAATATTTTCTCTATAATTCTTCATGTTTTCAGTGCATTTAACAATTAAAATACAAAAAGATTCAAATATTAGTCAAATGAACAATGAAAAGATGGAGAATGTGTACCCTGGTTTTTAAGGGGAGCAAAAATTTGCATTTATGCCCCACTTAATCAGACGACATATATAAAAAAGACAAAGAAAAAAAACTCACCAAGTTGGAGCTTGTTGACACCCCATTTTGTACATTTAAAAACCAAACTTCTTAAAGTACATTTTTTTTTGAATTGCACTGAAGAATATCAATCAAAAGTAAAGTATGAAATCTATATGAATAGGAATTTGGTAATGAATATAGGATAAATTAAGATGATAAGAACAAGGCAATGAATGAGAACCCTCATATAAAATGAAGGAGTAGAGAAAATTCAGTCCGGCTGCAATGGGAAGGAAGCGCATACGTGGGGTATGAGCCCCATTTTATTTATATAACAACTCTGTCGATAGTGAGTTTTTGCCATAGGACAAAATTACAAATTTACTACAGGAATTACCATTATTTCATTCCTCTGCTCCAAGGTGCTTCAATAATCCATGATTTATAAAGGAGGATACCAGTAGTATTAGGGGATGATACCATTTTATATTGGAAAAAAGGACCTAAGCTATCATGATCCTTGGATCGATTAAATGGTATCCGATACTAGTATTGGTATCAACCCATATAGATCATGTAATAATCATTATAGAGATTGACGAAGAGCATTAGACTTGTGGCTTGCACTTTTTTTCTAGCAAAGTCATAAAGATATATTAATAGCTGAAAATATTACATAAATAGAAAAAACATGGGCATAGCCCTTTAAAACCAAGCAAGAAAACAGTTGGGCATGCAAGTTATTTGTTTTTTATTTTTTATTTTTTGATCGTAATATTGCATATATTATTTCTGTTATTGTGAGTAGTGCTTCAGATGCTGACATGTGTCGGTAGGAGAGTGGAGATTAATCGAAATACATTTATCTTGGTTTAAATATGTAATAACGTCTTGTAAACCTTTATCGATGAATTTATGAGAATTTCTCTTAGGTTGTGTTCTTGTTAGAACCAATGGTTACCTTCCTCAATCAACTTATCCTTTCACGAATCTTGATTCATTTTACTGAGCTGATATATAAACCAAATTGTTCATGGGCTTCTTTTTAAAATCAAAATACTTGAGGAAGAAATCACCTTTGAGAGCCAAACATTCTCCTACTAGTTCTTGGATTTGGAGACGTATTTGTAAAGGTCTAGATTTGATTAAATAAAATAGTTAATCAGAAGTTGGGTATTGGGTGGAAATTAACATTTGGGATGATAATAGGGTCCCAAACCTAGACGGTAACTTGTTTCAGCTTCGTAATGTCAACAAAAAGTGCAATATAACCCTTATTCACGTTGTTTTTCCTTCAAACACAAATTCTAGGAATAACCAACACCAATGTCTTTACTGATTCATAAAATAACCACAGGGATGATAAAATCAGATGGCGTTTAACAACTTCTGGAGAATCTAATGTTAATAACGCGTTTGGATACATGAACTTCTAGAAGTTACTTCTTAGAAATTGAAAATTTGAAAATTTGGTTTGGAAATTAGCTAACTTATAAGTTGAAAAGTAAATAAGGTAGTTTAGCAAATTAACAAAATCAGAAGTCTAGTCTTCTGTTATACATCTTCTAATGCATGGTAAGTGTTTTTTTTTTGGGTTTTTTTATTTGAGCACAAGGTTTGATCTTGTAAAGGTGTTGTTTTGTTGTTGAAAAATATCAAACTCGGTAGTAGTAGTGGTAGGTATTTTGCTGGTACTTGTTATGGAGGTTATGTAAGTGCAGCATGCATAATCAGGGAATTTTGCTTGTCGGACGGTATCGGAGTTGGTTGTTCAGGTCGAACTGGAATTGGTAGTGTGTCTAATTTTTTTGCTTATGGGTTTGATTGTTGAACTGGTATTTTATTATTCCTTTGGTGTTGGCCGTAAAAAAAGGTTGTAATGGAACTACTTAGTAATTAGCGGTTTGATCTGTAATGGTGATGGTGTTTGTAAATGTGGTTAATGAAATTGCAATCCGTGGTATGTTAAAATGTATTATATGATCTATGAATTTTCTAAAGCATTATCTGAATTCTATCAAGAACTAGAATCCTAGTACAAGGTAAGGGAACATATGACGAATCCTAATTCTCTCCGGTTTTCATCTAAAGTGCGGAAACTGCTTCTCAAAACATATACACACCTAATTCTAATCTACAATGTATTCTGACCAATGACCCAAGAAACTACTTTGGCAATGAATTCAAATCATAAAGAACTAGAATCTGACTAGGCAAAGGGAGCAAATTATGAACAATAGCTTCTCTTTCGTTTTCATCTAAATTGCTGAAACTGGTTGGGATTCTCATTAGAGATACTGCTTCAATACACAATTGATTGATTCACCCATTTACAAACAAATGAGATATCTTATAAACAAATTGTGACATCCTACAACAAGTAAAATACTATGTTTGACTCAGTCTAATTATCAACTAAACCTACAAAGTACACTGAGATATTATTAAAAAACAATACAATATACTGCAACATCCACAATTGCACATACAAATCTTCTTAATCACACTCAAACAAACACAAAAACCATAAATCTAAAAGATATAGATGTTGATAAATACCATCAGAAATTGCATCATTCAAATTCAAAATCAATAGTTTCTAACCTCCAATTTGTAAAATTATTAAACCCCCAAATGTTGAAAATAAATGAAATACCTTAGATGATGATAACCCAGATTTGCATTTCCAAGATTGTGAATCAGTGTCAAAACTTCTATGAGAGATCGATTCAACGTAAATCTAGGGTTACATCGATGATTCATAGAAAAAATGACTGATTCGTGTTGTTAATGAAGTTCTTTGCAGCTGCATCTCGATGTTTCCGGAGCTCAAATCGATGGAGTAAAATGGACGGAGAGGAAAAGGGAAATGGGTGGAGAAATGTCTCAGGCTCTCAGTTGTTCTCAATATATTTATTCTCTTTTAATTTTCGCACAAATTAAAAAAAAATGAAAAACTAATTTCATTGATTTTAGTTTTGTTTTCTGATTTTTGGTAATTAAAGTGAAGAGTTATAATGGGAAAAAATGTTGGATAAAAAAAACGAGAATCGTTGGGATGCTGGGTAGCCCTTGAGTGTGAGATGAAATTGGGAGCTGATAGTAGTAATAGAGGCGCTAATAGTAGTAATGGAGGGTAACAATGTAACTTGGCAATTTAAGTTGAGGATAGGAAGGTAATTACCCACAACCCTCCCGAATCTCTGTAAAAGATACCAATTATTGCAACGATTATACAACGTTAAAAAGTTACCAACGTTGATACGACGTTACTTAAAAAAAATCCGTTACAAAATCGGGTGTTACAAATTCCCTGATTTCGTGTAGTGCTATTTAGCGTGGAAAAATGTAACATATAGCCACATATATTCAAATCCGTGGCAATTGGGTCGTGACTAAAACTCAGTAATTTTGTAGTGACATAAAACATTAACCTTGAGTCACAATCATGTGATCAAATAAGTCTAGTATTTTTAGGGAATTAATCAAATGCAAATTATCTCGTAGAAATAATTTAATCGCACTTGAGAATAATCGTCATGGTTAGTGAATGCACAAAGTACAGATACTATTACCGTTCATAACTCAAGTCAGTCAGAGTACGTGTACCGGTTCGTAAACATTTAACCAAACTAAGTTCCGGAATTGACAAAACTATTTAGGTATGCATACCGGTTTGGAAACCTTAAGATTACGACCGGTTCCGGAGTTCACAGAGCTATTATGGTTTGCGTACCGGTTTGGGTACTAAACTGAGTTCGGGAACACGGAACTGTTTTAGTTTGCGTACAGGTTTGGATACTAATCCTGGTTCCGTAACTACAGTTCCAAAATGGTTTGCATACTAGTATGCATACTGATCTGGTTCACGATTTAAATAGATTTCACATGATGTGCATAAAAATATGCATATAACAAATCTGTAAGTCGATATATAGCTACTCCACTACGTGTACAAGTACATGTAATACTGGTTCAGTCTTATAACAGTTTTCGCAGATTGTAAGACTAATAACACTGTCTTGTATCTGAATCTATAATAGTTTTATATTTCTCTCTAAATCGATTCGAAACATCCCCGAATAACATCAATGACACATATCACTATTCCAGGCTATTTTCGAACAATAAAACTTGAATCATAATTTTGATTCCGAATAATAAATTGTCCTTAACCGAAATTCATCAATTATGAACAAATGTTCATTAAGCTTAATCATTATATTTCGAGAATTAATTATCAAGATAAACTTGACTCGAAATTATTGTATATGCATAACAGTCTATTAGTTATGCGACATCGTCTCAATGATAGAAAAGTGAATATGACTTGAGATATAGGTGGTTCAGTCTTCACATACCTTTTGTTGATGAAGTTCTCCAAAAGCTTTGATTGATCTTCGCCTTCAAATGGTAGAATGCAATGATGACTGTCGTGATCCACTATTTCTCAACTATATTTATATCCTAGTCCGAGACTTAACTAATTGTAGAATAGAAATCAAGATATAGTTTTGACAACAAGCTTGAGATAGCAACACTTGTGAGTTCCACCAAGCAATGCTCTAACAATTTGTACTTGGTATATATAGGCGTGTTGTTCTCTATTCTTTTCTTCATACGAGGAACAAGCCTAAATTTTTTGAGAAATTGTAATCTGAATCTTTTGCAAATCATGGCTTCTTCTTTAAATCGGTTTGTTGTTAATCGTGATGGTTTACCAATAGAGATATTTTATCGTCTTCAGTCTTTGGAACCTATATTTAAATTCAGATGTGTTTCCAAGTTATGGAATTCTCTTTTATCTGAACCATCATTCATCAACAAGATATTCAACACTGTTCCTAGTCCCCCTTGGTTTTTGATTTCTTATCCAACTAATGAACAAAAACCACTTTTTCAAGCTTATGACTCCAAATTTATCACCAAACATGATGGATTTACCTTTAAATTCATGTTAGATTTAGATCCATTCAAGAACTTAAATAGAAAACAAGTATGCCTTTTAGATTCATGCAGTAATGGTTTAGTTGTTTATTCAACTGCGGCTGATATCCATGATATCACCAATAGATTATACATATGCAATTCCCTTACCAAACAATGGGTCTCCCTCCCTCCTCGACCTGATCTTGGTGACTGGGGGATTACTAAGTTAGTATGTGGTAAATTTTGAATGGGCCAAATACAAATTCCATGTGCAATTTCAAAGTGGTTCATATCACAGGAAACCCTTTGAAGACAAACCTACAAATTTTCTCTGATAAGCACGGTAAGTGCGACGCCTTTTCACCCATAATTACATTAGCTAGGCCTCATTTTATTGCTAATAAACTTGTTTTAAGTCTTTTCAAGGAAATAAGTTCTTATGGAGAAATCAGTTCGAAAAGTGGTTTTTGGACCTCAGAAAAGTACTAAATGCACCTCAACTTTGGATAAGAGCACCCCCGTAAATGTCCCTGAAGAGTTGATAAAGGCACTCAGGAGTTTTTCACTATTTACAACCCAAAAATACTCTATGTACCACACAAATTGCTATCCGCACTCCAAGAATTGCTAAATGTACCCCAAATTGCTAAAGGGACGCTGGATTTGGTTAAGGGGCAGTCATCTTCTTCGTTTGAATTTTGAATTTTGGCGGGAAAATGGTCGCCGAATTATAATTTGATAATTGAAGTGGTTTCACCGAGACTAAAACGCTGAAATTGAATAGGCATCTTCCTTAAGCCTAAATAGGCCTGGTATGATCGCTTGATTGGATCAAAATTGTCCAGAATGGTGATTTGAAGCAAACGGATTGAAAAGAAAATTGGCAGGAAAATTGGTTTCAAAGGAACAAAATTAGGGTTTGAATTTTAGGTATGTTTTAACGAGACTAAATTCCTGGGATTAATTGGGTTTGCTCTAATAAACTACATAGGGCCGGTAATGGGCTGATATTCAGTTAGAATTGGCTGAAATCATGAATTTGAAGAAAACATTACTCTCGGGTCCATTCTTCCGCGGAAAGTTCAGTTAGAGAATTGGAGGAGTTCGGGTGCGACTTAATCTTGGTTTTGGACTTGTAGGGTATGTTACAGCTGAACATGGTTGGTAAATAGAGTTAAATTGGAAAGAGAGAAGATTTCAGGTTATTTTGATAAACATGGAAAGTGATAAGGACTCGTTATTCTGTTTGATTTTCTGGAGTAAATTTGGCAAGAATTTTTGGAGAGTTTTGCGTGGGAATGAGTTGCCATTACCCTGTTTGACTAAAACAGGGAGGGTAACATCTTCAGACTCGGATAAAAAGGAAAATCTCCATTTATTATCGACAAAACAGGAATGGGAAGTTACGGATATGATGTGTTTATTATGGGAGATACGTGAGCTATAAAAGAAGATTTTATTCAGTGGATTATATTATATTGATTGAAAGAGATTTCTTTGCCAACTCAGAGACGTGTGGAAGTGTAGAAAATAGAAGAAGATATATCGGGAATTCTGGTTGGCTTTGGAAGATTATAGGGAAGAAAATAAACCAGAGATATTTTGTTTTAATGAAAGATGTTATTTTGGAAAGTTGGCGTGTAGCTGCTGCGTGTTTAACGTCACCAGGGACGAGTAATGAATGTGCTTGGAAGAGTAACAGACGCGTGAGAATTATTCCCGCACCTCTCTTGTACAAGAAAAAGAGGATTATCGTGAGTTATTACACATGATTTTCTTAACCTGTCGAGTATATAAGAGTTGCTGGGGTCGAAGAGAAGGATAGGGAGTGATTTGGGAAGTGATAGAGAGGAATGGGAAGATGCAGAGCAGATTTTTCTGCTGTTGTAGTGAAGAAGAAGATACGAAGAACTTTGTAATGTCAGTAACTGTCGTTTATTCTAGCATCTTAAATTTTCAAATCTCTGTAACAGTCCGTCTGAGACACTTAGCTTCAGTTTTTGGCGCCGCCGACGCGGACTTGTTTTTAGATTAATTTTTAGGTTTATTTTTATTTTGTACAGTATTTTCATTTCATTTTAGATTTTATTTTTCCTTTTTATGCGTTTCTTTTTGTATTTCTTTTTAGGGACTTTTTGAGGATGATGACTTCTTTTGAGACGACGTCACCTAAGATGACGCTTGGAGAATATATGCGTAGAAGTAAACATTCTCAGAAGTCGTCACCTGAAATGACACTTGGGGAGTATATGACTGCGTCACGGAATAGGGATGTTCCTGCTCTACATGTGGTAAGTGAAGAATCACCTCTAATGATATATGAGAAGTATTACAAACACACACCACTTAGTTTGGAACAAAGAATGAGAATTTTGGAATGCCAAAGATTATATGCTGAGGATGATCAGGTATGTAACGACTCTCTGATTCCGGCAGAATATATAGATAACCCTGTGGATGATTGTGTGGATGATTTGTCTAATCACTTAGAAGAATCTATCTCTCAAGATCTTTCACCCGACTTATAGGTTGTTTCTAGATCCATAGACTTATGAAAGTTACCTAATTTAGGGTTAAAATTATGTGCTTCTAAAATTTTGTTGGATTACTTTGCATCCAAGTACCCAGAGGACGTTCCTGTTTCTGATACCGTGCATGAGGCAATTGACAATTTCCCAGTCCCAATAGTATCCCCATATTATGTTCTTTACACACTTCATTGTGTGGTAAAAACTAGGTTTGGGGGTAATCCTCTATTTCTGACAGTTTCAGTGTCCCCACATTTTCATAACAGAATTGTGACGCTGTCGTTTGTAAATATTGTATTTTGGGTTGATCCCCAAATTTTCAGGCTGTTAATTTTTGGGGATCCGTTTCTGTACATATCCAGTAGGTAGTTTTTATTATTTTCTGTTTACATTTTCTTTAGTTTGTTTTTGCTTTATTTTATTTTCATTGTTCTTTGTTATTACTATCTTTTGATGTGTGTTACAGATAATGATACTTTTTTTGCGTCAATAAGGTGAAATCTTATAATCGCTTCTCTTTGATTTACATTTGTTTCTCCTACTAATATTTTTTGCAACCTATTCTAGGTTGCACTGTTTGGAACATTGAGGACAATGTTAGAATCAAGTGTGGGGGAATTAGTGGTTAACCTTTCAGATTTCTATTATAAGACCAGCTGTGTAGCGGGTTTTAAAAAAAATGATCAGCTGTTTAGCGGGTCTAAATAAATAAAAAATATTTAAAATAAAAAATAAAAAAATATTATGATTGTTAGGGTTATGACCAGCTGTGTAGCGGGTTTTTTTTCTTTTTTCTTGCATGTTATGACCAGCTGTGTAGCGGGTCTTCTTCTGTTTTGCTCGAGGACTAGCAAAATGTAAGTGTGGGGGAATTTGATAAGCACGTAAATGCGACGCCTTTTCACCCATAATTACATTAGCTAGGCCTCATTTTATTGCTAATAAACTTGTTTTAAGTCTTTTCAAGGAAATAAGTTCTTATGGAGAAATCAGCTCGAAAAGTGGTTTTTGGACCTCAGAAAACTACTAAAGGCACCTAAACTTTGGATAACAGCACCCCCAAAAATGTCCCAGAAGAATTGATAAAGGCACTCAGGAGTTTTCACTATTTACAGCCCAAAAATACGATTTGTACCCCACAAATTGCTATCCGCACTCCAAGAATTGCTAAATGTACCCCAAATTGCTAAAGGGACGCTGGATTTGGTTAAGGGGCAGTCATCTTCTTCGTTTGAATTTTGAATTTTGACGGGAAAATGGCTGCAAAATTAGGATTTGATAATTGAAGTGGTTTCACTGAGACTAAAACGCTGAAATTGAATAGGCATCTTCCTTAAGCCTAAACAGGCCTGGTATGATCGTTTGATTAGATCTAAATTGTCCAGAATGGTGATTTGAAGCAAACAGATTGAAAAGAAAATTGGTTTCGAAGGAACAAAATTAGGGTTTGAATTTTAGGTGTGTTTTAACGAGACTAAATTCCTGGGATTAATTGGGTTTGCTCTAATAAACTACACAGGGCCGGTAATGGGCTGATATTCAGTTAGAATTGGTTGAAGTCATGAATTTGAAGAAAACATTACTCTTGGGTCCGTTCTTCCGCGGAAAGTTCAGTTAGAGAATTAGAGGAGTTCGGGTGCGACTTAATCTTGGTTTTGGACTTGTAGGGTCTGTTACAGCTGAACAGGGTTGGTAAATAGAGTTAAATTGGAAAGAGAGAAGATTTCGGGTTATTTTGATAAATAGGGAAAGTGATAAGGACTCGTTATTCTGTTTGATTTTATGAAGTGAATTTGGCAAGAATTTTTGGAGAGTTTTGCGTGGGAATGAGTTGGCATTACCCTGTTTGACTAAAACATGGAGGGTAACATCTTCAGATTCTAATAAAAAGGAAAATCTCCATTTATTATCGACAAAACAGGAATGGGAAGTTACGGATATGATGTGTTTATTATGGGAGATACGTGAGATGTAAAAGAAGATTTTATTCCATGGATTGAAAGAGATTTCTTTGCCAACTCAGAGACGTGTGGAAGTGTAGAAAATAGAAGAAAATATATCGGGAATTCTTGTTGGCTTTGGAAGATTATAGGGAAGAAAATAAACCGGAGATATTTTGTTTTAATGAAAGATGTTATTTTGGGAAGTTGGCGTGTAGCTGCTGCGTGTTCAACGTCACCAGAGACGAGTAATCAACGTGCTTGGAAGAATAACAAACGCGTGAGAATTATTCTCGCACCTCTCTGTACAAGGAAAAGAGGATTATCATGAGTTATTACGCATGATTTTCTTAACCTGTTGAGTATAAAAGAGTTGTTGGGGTCGAAGAGAAGGATAGGGACTGATTGGGGAAGTGACAGAGAGGAATAGGAAGATGCAGAGCAGATTTTTCTACTGCTGTAGTGAAGAAGAAGCTGAAGAACTTTGTACTGTCAGTAACTGTCGTTTAGAATGTCTTATATCTTAACAATTTGTAACAGTCTGTTTGCAACTTATATCTTCAGTTTGCAACATATATTGTAACAGTGTGTTCTGTAACTCTAGGGAAGAGTTGCAAATATCTGTTTTAGCTTATTTCTCCAATAAAAACACCATTTGAGCTATGAATTATTTTTTTGAGTGTGTTTTCATCATGAGAAGCTAAACCCCATCACAAGGTCGACGGAGGAATCCGAATATCATACATGGGTAAATTTATTTTATTCTTTTTATGACTTTTGCACTTATTTTAAATTGATTTATGATTTGATAATTAGTTATTATTTTATTTGATGGGTCATGCTTGCTTAAATGTTTGATGTCCCATGCTTACGATTTATAACTAATATTTTGAGAATCTACTTTGGCAAAATAAGAGTCGGTGTTATTTTATTTATTGAGCGATAATTGTTGAGAATAAATAATTGATCCTTATGTTATGAATTCGGTGGAATCCTAGTCCCAGTAACTCTCTCTTTTGTTTACATTAATTTTGTATATATTTATTATTTTCATTAAATCTTTAAACTCAATCTCATCAAGTCCGAGTGAACGACAACCTTATTTACCACTATCTAAAATTTGATCAGCGGCATGACGCTGTGCAAACCGATTGAGGTGATATAATTATCCGTAATGGAGTATTGTATTGGACATATGAACATTCAAAAGGAAGTTCTGAAATGATTGTCGTGGCTTATAGCCTCGAAAACAAAATAACAGTGGTGATCGATGTAGGTCAATTGCTTTTCCAAAGTATAGAAGTAATCATCATTACCTTCCATATCGATGTAGTGGTTTTCTCGGATACCCAAAAGGATCCATCTACTATGGCCATATCGATGGGACATGACCTAAGGAGACAGGTTTTCTCATTGTTTACCCCAAGTTTTCATAAGTAGAATATTCCATAATAATGGTTTACGGATTATTCGTTATATAAAAGATTTAACCTAGGGTTAATAATTTTTATGAATTTTTTTTCTTATGACAAAGGAGTTTAATTATGAAAAAGAGAAATGAGTTCTTAATGAAAAAGTTATTATTAAAGAAAAAAAAAACAATAAGAGTAGTCAAATTTAATTTGACTTTACAGGTGGTAATTAGAAAAAAGTAGAATTAAAAAGTATAATTGCTTTTAGTATTATGACGGAGATGGTAAATAGGTGAAACCTTATTATTTATTTATTTTTAATAGGTGAACTAACAAATGAGTACAAGGAGAATACAAATTATGCACCCCACCAGGTATACATTTCCCACCTTTCTACTGCTCATTTCAGTGTTTTTTTTCTCTATTCAAAACCACTATATTATTGTTATCTTTCATGTTTTGCGGTCATCAGAATCGCCGCTCAAGACGTTGAGCATATTACCCATGTTTTAATGGAGCAACTCTTCATGAAGAAGAAGATATATAGAACGGTCATGATATCCCTTAAAAATCATCCCTTCTCCGATTTAATCGGTTCTATAATGCTTTTTTCAGGTAGTTATTTGGTTTTTCCTTCTCTTTTCCTTGTCTGATTATTCAACTACGTATTACTTCAAGAATATTGCTCTTGTTATTTTATATTTCTTAATGTACTTGATCTCCATGTAACCTTTATTTGATACGATGGAATTAGAGGCTTCCAATCCAAAATAAAATATTTTCTCTATAATTCTTCATGTTTTCAGTGCATTTAACAATTAAAATACAAAAAGATTCAAATATTAGTCAAATGAACAATGAAAAGATGGAGAATGTGTACCCTGGTTTTTAAGGGGAGCAAAAATTTGCATTTATGCCCCACTTAATCAGACGACATATATAAAAAAGACAAAGAAAAAAAACTCACCAAGTTGGAGCTTGTTGACACCCCATTTTGTACATTTAAAAACCAAACTTCTTAAAGTACATTTTTTTTTTGAATCGCACTGAAGAATATCAATCAAAAGTAAAGTATGAAATCTATATGAATAGGAATTTGGTAATGAATATAGGATAAATTAAGATGATAAGAACAAGGCAATGAATGAGAACCCTCATATAAAATGAAGGAGTAGAGAAAATTCAGTCCGGCTGCAATGGGAAGGAAGCGCATACGTGGGGTATGAGCCCCATTTTATTTATATAACAACTCTGTTGATAGTGAGTTTTTGCCATAGGACAAAATTACAAATTTACTACAGAATTACCATTATTTCATTCCTCTCGCTCCAAGGTGCTTCAATAATCCATGATTTATAAAGGAGGATACCAAAGAGTATTAGGGGATGATACCATTTTATATTGGAAAAAGGACCTAAGCTATCATGATCCTTGGATCGATTAAATGGTATCCGATACTAGTATTGGTATCAACCCATATAGATCATGTAATAATCATTATAGAGATTGACGAAGAGCATTAGACTTGTGGCTTGCACTTTTTTTTCTAGCAAAGTCATAAAGATATATTAATAGCTGAAAATATTACATAAATAGAAAAAACATGGGCATAGCCCTTTAAAACCAAGCAAGAAAACAGTTGGGCATGCAAGTTATTTGTTTTTTATTTTTTATTTTTTGATCGTAATATTGCATATATTATTTCTGTTATTGTGAGTAGTGCTTCAGATGCTGACATGTGTCGGTAGGAGAGTGGAGATTAATCGAAATACATTTATCTTGGTTTAAATATGTAATAACGTCTTGTAAACCTTTATCGATGAATTTATGAGAATTTCTCTTAGGTTGTGTTCTTGTTAGAACCAGTGGTTACCTTCCTCAATCAACTTATCCTTTCACGAATCTTGATTCATTTTACTGAGCTGATATATAAACCAAATTGTTCATGGGCTTCTTTTTAAAATCAAAATACTTGAGGAAGAAATCACCTTTGAGAGCCAAACATTCTCCTACTAGTTCTTGGATTTGGAGACGTATTTGTAAAGGTCTAGATTTGATTAAATAAAATAGTTAATCAGAAGTTGGGTATTGGGTGGAAATTAACATTTGGGATGATAATAGGGTCCCAAACCTAGACGGTAACTTGTTTCAGCTTCGTAATGTCAACAAAAAGTGCAATATAACCCTTATTCACGTTGTTTTTCCTTCAAACACAGCTACCGGAATAACCAACACCAATGTCTTTACTGATTCATAAAATAACCACAGGGATGATAAAATCAGATGGCGTTTAACAACTTCTGGAGAATCTAATGTTAATAACGCGTTTGGATACATGAACTTCTAGAAGTTACTTCTTAGAAATTGAAAATTTGAAAAGTTGGTTTGGAAATTAGCTAACTTATAAGTTGAAAAGTAAATAAGGTAGTTTAGCAAATTAACAAAATCAGAAGTCAAAATATGATTATTGTTGTTACATTTTCTAATACGAAAAATAATCAAGGTGACACATCAATAAAATTTTAATACGAAATTGCATATAATTGCGAGAGAGACCAATTCATATATAAACATCATTTAAACCTTTTTTTGCGATTCTGTGTATGACTATTAAAACTTTCTGGAAATAACGAGATATGGTCTTTCTAGAAGTACCTAGTATATGCACTAGAAAATGAAATTACTTAATAAAAATAAAAAAAATAAGAACAACAACATTTGGGGAAAATTTATGTATGCAGTTCTCACTCTCATCTGTAAAAAAGATCATTTGTCTGTCTAAGCAATAAAACCACTCGAAACCTCCCATAGTTTCCTCAACAGAAGATTATCTAGTTGTGTCTCCTCATTCATTTCCTCCTCATTTGAGATAAATGGGAAAGAGTACAGAGGAAAGTGATAGATTAGTACATAGAACCAAAATAAATAAAATCTAGAAATCAATCTGATCAGACTGATTCGAAGCTTCTTTAAGCAGACTTGTGATCGATTGAATCTCTATCCAAAATTCTCTCTCTCTCTATCCCTCCCTCTCGCGTGTGAGCTAATGGATACAAAATCTGATGATGTTGATTGTGACAAGGACAACGAATTGAAGATCCAGAATCAGAAATATGTTCGATACTACAATTTGTAAGCGTTATTAAACCCTAATTTCATTGTCTATTTATTCCTTTGTATCTTCCTAATCACAACTACTCTGAATATTTTGTTCCATGAAGATGAAGATTTGGAATGAAAAAGGAAAGTGTAAGAAAAAATATAATAAAATAGTGTCATCGAGGAGAAGACGCAACTTCTGAGAGAAGTTAGAAGTCAAGTTTTTTTGCTCAGAAAAAAAAAACTATTTTTTTGCTTATAAAAGTTGTTTTAAAATGTGTCATCCAAACTGACATTTAACTTTTTGACTTAAAAAGTCGAAAAGTTACTTTTCTTTGAGTAGCCAAACGACCTGTAAATTAATGTATAACAAGTTGAACTCACCTAGTTTGGGTTCAACTAACCTTAATATGCATGATAGCTTTTGGAAAAAGCTGTGGAATCTAGGGATCTCCCAAACAATTAAAATCTTTTTCTGGAAATATCTGCAGAATGCACCTACCACAAAATCCAGACTGTTTGAAATAATTAAAAAAATATCACTTCATGTTTATTTGGTTGTGACGATAATGAAACTGTAAAACATTTATTTTTTCATTGTCCGGGTGTGGTTGTTACCTCCAAATTCTACTTACATAAGTTTTAACCTTTCAGATATCTTCATGGATATTTGTAAAGAATGGATATCAAAATCTCATTATTCCATGTCTTTTGAAACTGTTATAACCAAAATGTGGTTCATATGGAAATAAAAGCGTGTTAGGGTCTTTCAAGGAAAACAAAACACACCTCTTCAAAAAGTCAAAAATTCAAAGACATTTAAATTTTTGGTGTATAATAAATAACTCCGGCAAATATAGTAGAACAACTCCTAAGGAAAACAATGTTCTTGGACATAACATGATCTTGGAAATCAAAATACTAATACTAATGCTGCTTGGGTCTCTAAAGATGATCCATCCGGCTTTGCACAAATCCTCAAAAATCATGTAGGTACATCCGGAAGGGCAAGAGCATGACCAACCTCGACCAACCTCAGCAAGCATTCCGGAAGAAGCAGAAGCACCATGACTTCTTCAGGCAGCAACTCGGGACAAAGAAGAATTTCTGCATTAAGGGCGACTGTAAGACACTTATTGATGTTTTGAATGGAAAAAATGCCTCCATTGCTTGGAAAAGTAAGGCAAATTTAGGTGAAACAAGAAAATAAATAACATGTTGTCAAAATTTTATCGTCCTCAATTTTATTCATAGATCCGGCAATGAAGTAGCTAATACTCTTGCTAAACAACTAGAAACTTTATATATCTAATATAAATTGAGAAGGAATGCCTCCATATGCATTAGGAAAAGTCTGAAAGTAGATAGATCTAATATGCATAGAGAAAAAAATCCAATCGTCATATTAGATAACTCTACTAATTTTGTATTAAACTCCACTAGGAGGTCTTGATAGTCTTTCAATGGAAAAAGAAAAAAACAAGTCTTTGACTGGTGGTTTTTTTTTTATTCTTGTATACATATTCTTTGTGACAGAGAATGCGTTTTCTTTTAGTTTTTTATATTATTTTTTTTGCCCTGCAAAATAATAATAATAAATTGGGTGTTGTTATTCAAAACAGTGTTGGTGCCCATCTTGTTGGTTGGTTACCGACCACCACTGTACGAATCCTAAGTTTTCTAATAAATTGGCCCTTTGAGGTATTTTTTTTTATAAAAATAATAATAATGATGCACGCTGGTAGGCTAGCACGGCAACCTGTTCAACTAATGTAGCAGTATGTTGTTGGAGCTTATCTTGTTGGGTTTCCAACTAGTTCTTGTAATAATACTCTTATCCAATATTTATTTAAAAAAAATAATGACAAAAAAAAGAATAAAAAAACACAAAAATGCTTTGAACAATAATCTAAAACAACATCGAGGTTAAGGGTTAGTTTAGGTAATTCACGTTTGAGTTTTGTCTACAAGAATTCTAACTTGCAATTGAGAAAGCTTCTTATAAACAAGTTCTCTTTTAATTTCAAGAGGAAAAACTCTAACCCCTAAATTTTTGAAGAAATTGTTATTTGTTTCTTCTGCAACTCATTTTGAAAGAGATCGATAATAAAGATCAGTATAAGTTAGAGGAAATTGTAATCTGATTCTTTTGCAACTCGTTTTGAAGTAATGATATCAATAATAAAGATCACCATGAGGTCTTGTTTAGATCAGGTTATTGTGAATCATGAAATATTGTACAAGATATTTTATCATCTTCAATCTTTAGAAACCGTATACAAATTCAGGCGTGTTTCGAAATTGTGGAACTATATCTTATCTGACGCTTCTTTCAAGAAGAAAATATTCAATAACATTCATAATCCACCATGGTTTTTGATTCATCGTCTAGAAGACCATCAATTCCAATTATTTCAAAAACACCACTCCACATTTATAACCAAACATGATATATTATTTTTTAAATTCTCGTTAGATTCATCTTCTTTCAAAACCTATGAATAGAAAACATGTATGCCTTTCAGATTCATGTAATGGTTAAGTTCTTTACTCAACCACTCGTGATTACCGTGAAACCACCAATATGTTCTACATAAGCAATCCCCTAATGGAATAATGGGCCTCTCTTCCTCCTAGACCTATCCATGATCTTGAGTGTGACTATGGCTGGGGATATCCTAAATTACTATGCATTCCTGTTGCCCCCCATTTTAATATTCTTACGATTGCCGGTACATGAATCATTTCCCTCTGATATTCTTACAATATATGGTTTCTTATTACTAAGTATGTTTTGGTTGCTATCGTTTTTTCATTTCTATACACCGATTATAATAGGTTTTTGGTTACATACACCGATTTTATAATTCACGATTTGAAAAACCCCAAATTTGTTCACATATTTATGGATTTTGTCACTTTCAAACTTTTGAAGAAAAACGATGACATAGATTTAGTTTATGTATTCGAATGTTTGGATATTTTGGTCATTTTTCAATTGTTTGTATAAATTTTAAGCGCCATTTTGTGTTGTTAATTATTTTTGTTACGAATCAAGAAACAAATATTTTAAAATAATTCCTCTTTTAGATATAATAATCATATAAAATGGAAAAAGTTGTGTGTTATTTGATTGATAAACTTATATATCTTTACATTTACTGATACTAACAATAATGCCTAAGATTGTGGGTGAACACATATTTTGAAAAAACTATATGAGCAAACACTAACTAGTAGTTTTATATATGTGTGAAAGGCTTTTTTTTAATTATAATTTGAGTTAATAACAATAACATTGATGTCTACTAATTATGCTCGCAATAAATTATATGTTAGAATAACATGCACCATTATAGTTAATAAAATTTGAATATGCAACATCAGTAACGTTGGGGAATAAAAATAGAAAACTCACATAGTTCAACTTGTTGTTTTCATGAGCATATAAGCAAATGACAAGGTAATAAAATATGGTATATTGGATCTTGTGATAAAGCTTCCATTCATTTGGGGTTAAGTAGTAACTAGTACATCTTACTATGTATAGTTTCTAAGAAACAAAATACTTTTGATTCATCTTCAATTTGGTAGTGCTAATACAGTAATACTTAAACATAAGATGGAACGAGGAATTCACTTGACATTTCTTATACTCTTCATGGAAGTAGTCATATTATAAACATTAGCATCCATATAATACACATGATCACACCAGGTACTTGCATCAGCCATCCCTTAACGGTTAACAAGTATCAATGATTCAAATAGACTAAGATGTAACACGATTACCAATTACTTGAAAGACCACACCTTTAATGATTTATATTACTATCTTCGTCCAATAATGTAACAAGTATATAAAATAATATCATACTCAAGATAGAAATAAGAATACCTTATTAATCTATAATCTTGAATAAACTTTTATAGCTTGGGATCTATCTAGGTGTTTCTCTTTGAGATTTACTTTTGTAGATTGTAAACTAAGACTGCTTATTTCGGTAATCTCGATCTTAGTTGAACTAAACAATACAAAGAAGTTTATATTGATTAAACATAAGAACATTTGTAACTCAACTAGATTTCTAATTAACTTGTTGATCTGGGAGATTGACAGAGCGGTTGATGAAACAGATTAGTCCTTTACTGTTATGAAATACGATCCAAAGGAATTAAGCGGATTTGAGTCTTCGCAGCAGGTGAAGCGACTTAAAATAATGGACTCTATCAAGATAATTAATTTTGAGCTCACGGATTGCACCTTATATATTTCGTTGTTTTTAAGTTTGGTTTTCTTCAAGAAGGATTTGGCAGTCATGAATTCCAAAACTTGTTGACATTCCACCTATCTTTGTGGTGATTTTAGTGTTGTTTTAAAGAGAACGACTTTATAATAGTTGCATTTGTAGTTTGGGATGTCCATGTTATGCAGTTCCACAATCTCATCTTAAATGACTTCCTTTTGTTTGGTTGCAATTCAGGAAAGTTATCAGACTTACATTTGGGAATCATCACTTTTTTTTTTAATTAATTCCTATGCCCGTCTCTTTAACTTTTCAAAGAAATTGGTGTATCAGGCTAAAACTTGTGTGTTCCTTTTTTTTTTTTTCTAAATTATTTCGAAAAAATGAAGTACTTTTTTTGGATTAGTCACACAATTTCAGCTTTATTTTTTTTTTTTTCTATTCTCCTCCTTATGCCAGACAAGGTAAAATTTTCAAAGACCAGTAGTTGGAAATCTGCGTATGATTCAAAGTGGAAATAAACTTTATTTAGATGATATCACATAGTAAGAAAATACTTAGTGATCATCTAGGAGATTTGAGATACAAGCATCCCCTGTAAATTCCACATCCACACACCCCACAAAGATATAGCAATTAAGCACAAATTCATTCAAGAACTCTCCCCAATTTGATGTCATTCCCAAGAGAATAACATGAGCGGACTTTCTTTGAAAAATAAGGATTTTGTCGGACATTAACAAGGATTTGTATCCCGAATATCGACTTCAATTGATCTCAATGCCAGTTACGAACAAAGAGATAATTTTAATCGGTATGAATCAACAGAAGAAAATCTTACGGAGTGTATAGTGCAGTAATAACACAGAAGTGTGATCACGAGTAGATCAATACTGCGAGAAAATTCTCAAAGAGTTTGTTTTATTTTTCGTTTATAAAGAACATAATAGATTTAACTTCTGAGCATATATGAAATATCAGCTCGATTCACGAAAACGTAAAGGCACATATATTTCATAAGACTTTTGCAATAATTAAACCAATAATGATTACATACTGTAAGTTCATCTTCCAAAAACTCTAGAATTTAAATAAATAAATCTGTAAACATGCAAGATGAAAATCGTTGGAAATATCTTGTGTAATTACAATTTCATGTTATACCAAACCCTAGTTATCTTTATCAAAAGCAAGAATAAATTCTCCAATGATCAAAAAGAGTTTTACTCTGAGATTCCCAGACTATTTTCATTGTTTCTGTAGTCATCAAGTTCCTCTTCTATAAGATCCAATCTTGATTCAACAAGTTTTATCTTCTCCTCAAGTTTCTTAGTAGAGGATTGAAGTTCACAGGTAAGTGCTCGAACTTGTTCCAACACAAGGTTCAACTTGAGAGATAATTCATCAAATTGAGAACCTGATAGATTGTCACATGGTGTATTTCACCCTTGTCTTGACAAAAATCACTCTCCGATGATTCAAACCGGATTTTCCTCGTGGAAATTGCACAGTCCTGACTCCATCTTCCTTGCTTGAAAAACTTGAAGAGGACATGGTTATCGCACCCTAAATTGAATGATGGAGGGATACTTTTGTTACACCGGTTATAGAACCTAGAGATCAGATATATTAGAAGAACCAGTAATTCATGTTTTATCCTTTACCCTAGACATGATGTGTTTCACACACGCAATGTCATAATAACATGATCATGTGGCATAAGTATTTGACATACAACGTCATGTACTTAGCTCAATGAATAAATTCAGAGCACAAGAAGTGACAGAAAAGTTATATTCCATGGATTGTTTTTAGAGACCATAGTCAACATTTACACAATTAAATACTATGCCTACAAGTGATATGAATTTGACATCAATCCCTTTTTATAGTTGTTATTCCCATCTAAGGAAGACATAAGAACCAACTGGAGAGTTAATGCATATGATAATTCCTTCCACGTTGTGGAGGATCTGGTGGCTTTTCAGGAACATATTTTCTTAACCTAGGTCTTTTAATTACATAATCAAGAGTTTGAGAGACAAGAGGTGGGTTTACCTTTGATTTTCGCAATTTCTTGAGGCTGTTGATTGATTTTCGCAATTTGTGAATCATTCTATTCAACTCTTTTGAGAGTTTTTTCTCTTCCATTTTTTTAGCTTTCTTCTGTTCCTAACACCATGTAGTTGTAGAAGAGTTAGAATTTGAATCACTTTTATCTTTCGTATGATCTCGATTTTTGCGTAGGGACCATTAAGATACACATGATGTTTTTTGTTATTAGTCTGAGATTTCTCTTGTTTGAAAGAGTTGTTCAAGACTTTATAACATCGAGAGATGTGCTGATTGTGTTTATAAGAATTTCTTGGAAGAGACCGTTTTTTCTTTTCAAGAACATGAGAATCTTGCGAAGAACACGACTCTTTTTATTTTTGTTTCAACTTATCCAGTTCACGTTCCAGATTCTCAATCCTTTTAGTCCACATGTCCTTTTTCAGTTGAAATTCATCCTTCATTGATCGAATTTCTTCACTCAAGAGTTCAATTCCTTCTTCTGAGGAAGACACCCTTTTTAATGTGATATGGCTAGAAATGTTTGAATCATGAGTTTGTTCATTATCAACACATGTGAGAAGAGCTGTATTGGCTGATTCATCCTCTGGACAATAGTCTAACGTTGCCATCCAAGCTTTAGTTTTCTCACAATAATCCTTGTTGGGACACAAGGACATATGTTGACCATACCAAGACATTTGGAACAGACTAGCAAATATTTGTCTATTCGAACCTTTTTATACTTATTCTTATTTGATGTTTTTATAGTGATTTTTCCGTTTTCTCTATCTAAGAGTTTTCTTCAACTATTGTATAAACATTGTCAGAGTACAATTAAGGATATTCTCATCTTTTTCATCAGTTTGATTAGGACTTAGTCATTAGTATTTCTTTCAGCATTCGAAATGTAATGATTTTACTGAGTTCATGATCAAAGATTTTTAAATTTCCAACTAGAGTATTTCTTGAAAGAGTTTGAAGGTTATTTGTTTTCATGATGGCGTGTTTCTTATACTCGTATCCTGCTGGCAAAGATCGGAGAATTTTCATCACAATGTCCTTTTGGGGAATGATCTTCCTTAATGCAAAACAAGCATTAACAATTCCAGACACTTTTTGATTAAACTCATCAAACGATTCTTCATCAGACATACGAAGATTTTCCCAGTCAGAATTTAGGTTTTGAAGCCTAGTTTCCTTCTCTGAGGTATCTCCTTCGAATACAGTTTCTAAGACATCCCAAGTATCTTTAGACCTAGTGCACGAAGTCACATAGTATTGAAGATATGGGCTTATGGCGTGGATAATATCATTCAACCCGTCAGAATTATGCTTTACATCACTTATCTCGGTATCACTATATTCTCCTAATGGCTTCGCAACAAAGGTTCCATCTCTAGCAACTGTCGGCGCATCGAATCTAATAACTACAAGTTTCCATGTCTCTAAGTCACTGGTTTCCAAAAAGAAACGCATAATAATTTTCCACCATAATTAATTCGAGCCAGCAAATGTTGGTGGTACATTTATCGAGATTGCTCTCTTGTCCATATAGGAAGATCGCTTCAAACACAGACTTATTAGGTCTTAACATGTTTGCCTGCTCTGATACCAATCGAAAACACTGGGGGTACCAAAATACACCATCAATTTATTTTTGGCAGTCTGTATGGATGAAGTTAAACACAATTCCAAGGGTTCAACTTAATGAATCTCAATCAAGGAATAGTATCTAGAGTTATATCTCTTTCTCTTACAACTAGAAAGTTTACAAAGACTAACCCGTGAACCTGATTTCGTGTGGAGTACTTGGGTGATTCCAATGATCAATTCCCAAGTAATCAATCAAGTCGTATCCAACAAACAAGGATAGATGTATCTACTTTGATTGATTTACATACAACCTGTGATATTTCAATTATAAAAATAAACAATATAATGCAGAAAAGAAATAACACAGACACCATAAATTTTGTTAACGAGGAAACCGCAAATGCATAAAAACCCTGGGACCTAGTCCATATTGAACACCTGTGGATGGGGAAAGACGGTTTGCTGGTTTTTCAGGGAAGTGAAGAGTCGAGCATGCGGACGAGACTCCTCGACCGAGCAAACTTCTGAACCTCACATAGATGCACTGCAAAGGGAGTGCTTAGATTCGAGAGATCAATCTGTAGGACTCCGGCCTAAACCAAGTCAATGGCCGTTCCAGTCAATTCGGTCACAAAGAGGGAGATGGGTTGATCTGTAGGAGGGAAGCTGAGAATTTGTGGGATCAATGATGATCAAGGATTATGGATGTGTTGAAGGTTTCTGCAAATTGAAGAACTGCTGAGGTTGAGTTCTGTGAATAAGTTTTTCATCGAGTTGTTGACGAATGATGATAATGATCTATTGTCCTTGATTTGGACTTATTTATATTGCAAGAATGATGAACAAACTGATCCCTATAAGTGTGACGGTTTCTTGAGTGAAAGAGTGGGAAAGTGGAAGATCGTGGTGAAACCAGTTCCAGGTCGTGCAGAGACTTGGTTAACCGTCCACCCACTACTTTGCTAACTCCTTCAACCGTTGCACGACTTACACAAATTCTCATCGTGGATGAATCCACGTGCCGTAGGCCGCCAGACCAAAACCCTAATTGATATCCCCCATGTGACGTGATTGATGTCTCACGAATCGTGGAGTCTGCAAGACAGACGTGTATTTTATTAGTCGGTTGTTGACTGTTTAGATAGTGAATCTTAGTTTTGTTGAATTGATCATGATTGGCGATTGCTCATTGATTCATGGATTTAAACATGTTAGTTCTTATGTTGATATTGCTCGTGTGCAATTATTGTAAATTCGAGCGTCTGAGCAAGTATTGCTCGATTCGAAGAATTACTGAGTATTGATAGTTGGGCAATTGAGCAATGCTCAATTCAACAAATTACTGAATATTGATAGTTGGATCAATATTCGAGCAATTGAGCAAGTATTGCTCGATTCGACAAATTACTGATAAATTACTGAATATTGATAGTGAATCAATATTCGAGCAATTGAGCAAGTATTGCTCAATTCGACGAATTATTTATTTATTGATGACGTGACCCAATAGAATATTAATTTAAATATCGGTAGATTACCGATTATTATATAATTAATCCGCGTGGTGTTTCTTTGGATCAACATAAATTTATTTAGTGTTTGAACTTGCTTAGAATGATGATTTGTTGAGCGTTTGTTCAAACCCTAATTTTGATCAATTGCTCATTAATTGACGAATTATCGAAAATAGGTCATGAGCGGCTGGAGGGACCGACCACATGGGATAATGGACGTCTATGTATGCCCAATTGCTCGAGTGTGCATCAGGGTCACCGGTTGGTGAAGGAATGACGATTAAATGTCGGTTTCATCATTTATTGAAGTAGTTCTCGATTGAGCATTAGGTGATAAAACCTAATTGTGGAAAAGTGAGGGACCGACCAAGATGGCATGAGACCGGCCCTTGGTGGTTGTGGGAAAACTGATGGGCGTTTGTACAAACTCCGAGTTGGTTGTGAAGAGTTTGGACCCAATATGAACAATTGCGCAAATTAGGTCAAAAGTGTGAAAACGTGTGGGACCGGCTCGTTGCAATCCTTAGAGCCACCCTTGGTCGGTCAAGGGATCATGCCCGTGTCTCCATAATGCCCGTATCTCAGTCCTGAGAGTTTCCGCATTTTTTGATGTGCGTTTGAGCAATATCTTGGATTTTCATAAGAGTTCGATCTTGACTGGAATTCTCGATTTTTCTCGAATGAGCAAGTATGCCCGTTTGATCAATATTTCGTGAATATTAAAATAATAATATTTTAATATATTTTTCGTGAGTAGCCTAGTCGGTCATGTGACCATGTTGACTTTTGGCTTTTTCATGGTTTGAGCAATATTCGAGAAAACATGGAGAAGCCATGATTTTTGCTGAAACAGGGAAGTTTCACAAGATGAGAAAAATAACAATTTATGAAAGATTAGGGATTGCAAGGTGTGGGACCGGCCACGTCTAGGGCATGGCCGTCCGGCTAAGTTGCCCGGTCCCACAACACCATTTCCTGTTTTATATTATTATTTTTCATGAAACCACGAAAATATGGAGAAACCATGAGTTTTGCTCAAACAAGGAAAGTTGTTAGAATGGAGGAGTCTTCATGAGTTCATGAAAATAACAAATAAGGAAAAATAATAGAGGAAGCATGGGACCGTTGGCCCGGCCCATGGGCGCTTCTCCATTATTTTAATGTTATTATTTTCTTTCTCCTATTTCGTGTAGGATTCCTCATTTGTCCATATTTTGGATGCTCGTTCATGCATCATTGTCGAGTACACTTGCACCATTTTATGGGGCTTACTCAGTGGTAATCCAGATGCCTGATTGTTGAGTAGTTATTACTAATTTATGAAATTCAGTGGGGAATGATTCATGAAACTGAGTAATAAAAGTGAGTAGTTTTTTATTATCAATCCATAGGATCAGCCGTGGATTCGACCATGAATTCAGAATAATAAAACGAGTATTACCATTCCATGGGATCGTGGATTCGACCATAGAATCAGAGTAATAAAAGTAGTTATTACCATTTCATGAGATCAGTCGTGGATTCGATCATGAAATCGGAGTAATGAGATAAAATAGATTATCTTCTAGGAATTTAGTGGTGAATGACACGGTAGAATTAATCTATTACAGAAGGAATATTAGCCAGTTAAAGCGTCATACCCGTTGTGAAAGGTTTATAGTCAGAAAACAACGAGTGTTGTCGAAGTCCTGAAGGCGTTATTGCTCTCAATCTTACGGAGAACCGCCCAATCGTTCTTCTATGTAGATGGGGGTCTCTCTCATGTAGTCAGGGAACAATCAGTATCACCGACGTCCTGAAGGCGTTAATGCTCTCAATCTTACGGAGAACCGCCCAATTATGTTATTCTACATTGAGGGCGTGATGAAATGCGAGGTATCGAACGTTCAGCTAGTGGAGGCCTTTCGAAGCATACTCATCATGGATCGTAAAATATGAATCATCACATGTCTGAAAGCCGTGTCAGAAATATGCAGTATCATGATTTTACAATTTTGTCCTTTGTTGAAAATCCACCATCTACAACACCAAACTGTATTAAGCAGATACAAACACTAGCCTACTACCAATTAACTTCGGACTGTAATGTAGTTGAGACTGAATTAAACCCTCACAACAATTCAGTTACATTCGTACTCCTTATGCCTCTTGAATCCTAGCAGGACTCTGCGCAAATGATTCCCTTAGATGACATCCTTTACAGCCTAAGAGTTGTTTCAACTCAGTTGAAGACTTTAAACCAATCTGCCTCCCATAGATAAGCATATATATGTGATTTCCTTTTTGATCGTAAATCAATGTGAGACTGGAAATCGATAGCAGGAGACAAAGTCCAGCTAACCTTAAAATCATGACTTATGCAACCCGAAGTGCATCCTAGATTATTATTCACCTCAAAAGTTTAAAACTTGTGGCATTAACAAAGTCTGAGACGAAGAGAACTTTGAAGATTTTTGTTTATCTTGATCAAGTGAGCAGCTCAACAATCGAACAAGATCAGGATACTCGAGCTATCAAGATAAACAATAGATGGACCTGGCTTCACGAATACATATGAAGTATTTTTAGTCGTTAAACCCTAGAAGAGTTTTATGAAAAGGACGACTCTAGTTTTACAACTAGGACACACCAAGAAAAGTAGTGTCGGGATTTAAAGATCCCAGTTGTTTGAGGTTCCCCTTTTATAGACTTTCAAAGCATAAGTTGCTTTAGGTTTAAGCTAAGATAGCTTTGGATCCAAGCAAATAATATTCACCGTTGGATGAATCTTAGAATCTGATTAACATTACAAGATATACACTCTGGTTATGATGAACCGTAATCAACCGTGTACAAGGACCACACTCATGAATGGTTAGTCGAAACTTTTGAAACCACTCCGAAGTTGTTTTTTCTAGAAGTAAAAAATTTAGAAATTAGTTTGGGTACGTACACCATTTCAGAATGATTTCTAGACGCATAAATGTTACTAACTTTTTATGGAAGTAAAAACATTTTGTTTCTCACTTTTACTTATGTCATTTAGGCTATAGCTGAGCAATGCACTTTTTTTTTCCTTAAAAATGCTATGTTGTGTAGGAACCTTGGATCTCCAAAATGTTATCCCTAAATCAGCCAAAAGCGAAGGAAAAATGTTTTGTATTACTTGAAGTTGGTATGGAGTCAACTCGAGTAGAGAGAATCTGTTAGAGCATAGCTCGGTTGAACCCACCAAGCGTTGGCATGTCAAGTTTGGTCGTCATATTTTAGTGAATCAAAACTCAATTAAAGAGTCGCTTGATTATATACTAGAGATAATTTTGTATAGGTTAGGCTAGAAATATTAGGAGAATGAGACATACAAGTATTACTCGAAGAATTGAAGAATGTGAAGAAGTAACAAGCTACATCGACGACATAATCCTTCCTCTTGAGGTTAGTAATATTGTGACTTGAACTGTTTCATTCCTAATGTATCTTTCAAGTCGTGCTATATTGAAAACATAACTACGAAGCTGTGAATGATTATACTCTAGTAGACATAGTGTTAAGGAATTACAATACGAAGTATAACGGTTATCTTTTAAACTTCGTATATAATACATCGACATAATCGTATGAATGCTATTGTGATTATGTGTATGGGTAAAGGTGAAGATTTCATCCTAGGAAACAATGTTTATATTCGTTTAAAGGAAGTACATTCATGAACTTGTTTTATGAATCGAAAGGGAAATCGCTAGGCTTATTGGTATTCTTAAAATGATTTGATTGTGTGGATTCTTGTGAGGGGTGTAGTGTGGGATTTCCTGCAACTACAGTAATCGATCCTTGTAATTGGCGTAAACGGTCCTGGTAATTGGTGTAACCGATCCTAGGGACTAGTGTAACCGATCACAAGTAATACCATGAGAATATGGTAACCGGTCCAGCTGGTAATTGACGCAACCGATCCTGGTAACTGATGTAACCGGTCCCAGTAACCATATTAAGGTAGAACCGATCCTTTTGTTTGGTAGAATCGTAAACACATGATTAGTGTATTGATATTTGATCAATCACATAGTTCTTGGAAGTCAGATGAACCAATTCTAAACTTGTTTGGAAGTGTGGTATAATCGGTTCCAAGATTGTAAATATGAAAAAGGATTTACAAAGAAAAAGATGTCGACATACTTTGAACATGTTCAGTAACTCTTATCTTTTATTGTTCAAAGATATTCCTTAATAACTCAAGGAGATCCCGGACCGAAATAAATTGAGAATCTTTTAATTAAGGTTATTAATTTTATATGCTTTTAATTACTAGCAATTAAAATGCATATCTCTGGAAAATAAAAATTGGTAATGTGCATTTACTAATTGGAGATTTTCTAGTGAGATTTCGGTTAATATTGGACAGAGCATTTCCAGGAATTATGAAAACCGATTTGGTCATTTATTGCATATCTTAAGAATATTTCGGTTTTGGAAATTCCTTGGTGTCCAAACTTCCTTGGTTTATAAATACCCAAGTTTGCATTTCTAGCAAACTATCCTAAGAGCCAGCAAAACTACCTTGTTGTGTTGTTACTGGTAAAGCCGTCTATTCGGAGAGGAAAGTACCCTAATTAGGAGAAATCTCTTACGACCGCTCGTCTAAAGACTTAAGGATCAAGAAGCTCTACGAGTACCGTTGGTGGGAAACTAGATAATTTTAGTATTATTAGTTTTCGATTTTATTTTATTGACTAGCGATTGTTAAACTTTGATTGCACCTAGTTTGTTTATTCTTGATAATCTTCTCTTCTGATATAAGATTCACTCAAACTAGATCGAAGTGTCGACGGGATCTTTAGAACTGCTTGTAGATCTAAAGACATCTTATGATAATCCATTGTTAACAGACTCCGTTCTGTGCGTGATTGATCACAAGAGATTCAAGTTGTGGTGTGCAGGTGTTTATTGAAGATTAAAGAAGATTTGAAGACAAAAAATATTTCTTATTGGTTTCATAATCTTTGGTGTGCACAAAACTTGATCGTCTGGGATCCAACTATAATCGGTTTATCCTTGATAGATTTGATTAATTAGTTGCGTAGATCGGCATCACTATATAGTATCTTGGTAGATTCTATATTTGATTGCCATATCTAAACTATGCTACTTTTGTAGTTGTTGGATAGATAGATCTAAACCCGACAAAGGAGTTTATTGGATTAAATAGAAGAGCCTTTGTCTAACTCATATCACTGTGATTGAATAGAGTTGTTACCGAACAGATTTGTTGTTCCTTTACTGTTTGGAATTAGATCCAAAGGAATTGTTCCAGTGTGTGCACTTATCGAATGTCGGAAGCGCGGGGATACTGAAGAAACTAGGTGAACTATAGGTTTAGTTGCTTGGTCTCAATTACATGAAGTTGGTTTGATTTTGTATAACGGCTTAATTCTGAGAGTATTCAATTCTGGACTAGGTCCCGGGATTTTTCTGCATTTGCGGTTTCCCCGTTAACAAAATCTTGCTGTGTCATTTACTTTTGTTTTCCGCAATTATAATTGTTGTTATTATAATTTAAAGTATTACACAAACGTTAACTCCGTCTTACTTGATAGTGATCCTATAGAGTTTGGTTAAGTCCGAACCTATTATCAAGTAATCACACTTTGATTGTTGTATTGTCTCGATCTCGTATCCATAGACGATCACACAAAGTGTGAATACCGATTCATTGTATTGTCTCGACTCAGTCCATAGACAATCACTTTCGGTAAGAGGACTTATAGGTGGAAAAGTTTAAGATTGTGATATATTTGGGTACCCTCGTCTTTTCATTACGGGTCAAGTTTGTGAGAAAGAAAAACTTCACTATTTATAACTAGCAAAAACGCACGCGCGATGCGAGTGCCATCCGTCTTCAAAAAATTTAATTTTTACCCTCCATTGCTGTTTTTGCATCAACATTATTTAATCTTCTATATACTGACAATTTGCATCAACATTATTTACTCTTCTTCACACTAATAATATATACGCTTCTTTAAACTAATTTAAACTAAAAATTATGTAGAGGCGGAAGATGCAACAAAAAATAAAAAATATAATAAAAAGAGAAATGAATCAGATAAATATGAATCTGATCAGTACATGTTATGGCTGGTGGCCAGGGAGAGACACAAAAAGCGAATCCTCTATCATGACCAATAGTCGTTATTAATGAAAGCTAGTTGCAATTTAACATTGAACTCAAGCTTGTACATCGACCAAATTGACGACGGCTTGACCCCATGAGATGTCATGTCTTTTACAGAAGACTTTCTAAAGAGAAGTGCACCATGGCACCTAATCGTAACTCTCACCATATTATATACTTTGGCATTGACAACTGAAGATGGAAACATGAGAGAAAAATTACAAAAAATAAAGATTTTGCCAACTAAATTAGTCCAACATTTCAAAAACCAGGTGCACTGCAGCCAAGTCTCATTGCAATTTTGGTTACAACTTACAAAACCAAGATATCCATAAGATTGCTTTTCCTTCAGAACTACTACTACATAAGTCCATTTAATCCTCGTCACTTCCTGCAATAACAAACAACCTCTCTTCATTAGTCCATTACTACGAATGGCTACAACGGGAGCAACATTATCACTACACCTTGATGGAACACCAAACTCCTTCAATCTGAACCATTGGTAAAATGCATCAAGTCTATAGTAATTTTCTTGTACTACCATTATTACTAAACAAAGCATCCTCTTGAACCCATGGATAAATTTCCCTAAAGGACTATCTATAGAAATATGCATGCTGTCTTTTGGTTACAGTTTTTGCTGTAGTGGTAATGACTCCATTGGCATCGATGAATATGCCATCTGTCTCGTTGTCGTCATAAAGCAGCATAATAAAGACTTATGCTTACTTTTCATTGGGTTACTTATTAGAGGACTAAGACTTCACATTCCAATGTCATTGATGCAGCCATGTGAGAAATCTATACCAATCAAATCCTTACCAACAATGGACACGTTGCAGGTATTCTTCAAAGAAAAATAAATAAATAGTTCATTTGTCTCCGACTTATGCTTAAATACATTTTTTTGCAGAACAGTTCTACAGTAACGATTAATCAGCTCATAAATACATTACTTATTGGGATAATAGTATATTAAGATCCCAAAAATAGGCACTGGCCTAATTAGAAAGAAAACAGTGAAAGTGATGAAAACGCAACGACGGTTTAGATTATGATACCCATTGGTTAAGTCATTCTCTGAATTGCATTTGCACTTAATCCACCCAACACATTATTGATAATTCACAAATAAAAAAGATATACAATACGTATTTGGTGTTTGGGATTTGGCACCATTATTGGTGAATGCTAGCTTAGATTAGCATACAATTCTGGTCGGTACGAGAATCTTACTTTTCTGGAGGAACTCGACAACTTGTATTCTTAATCAAGATTAATAAACACGAAAAGCGACTGCACTCTATTCATATAGGGGGTATACAAAAGGAACATATCATTTGTTGTTAAGATTTTTAAGCAAAGAAACTAATTTCCAGCTCAAACACATCATGATAGGCGCCTGAAACAAACTGTGAAGTACAGATAAATTTATTGGTAAGACAAATTTGGAAAATTATATTATTTAGCATTTGTGGGCAATATAAAGACACTTAAACAGGTTTGAACTCTGGGCATAAAGACACATGAATTAACAAAAATTGAAACTAAGGAATTCGAAATTGAAACTAATAAGCTTCTCAAATCATCTTAACGATGTTTATCACTTAACAGTGATCAACAAAATCCAATCATTGACGAAACAAGTTATGGGTTAAGTGAGTAGGTCTTTAATTAAGCATAATAGGTTTGAAATCAATCATATTCCGAGTATTGAACGGCTTCCCAGATAAATCTGATGAAAATCCGACAGATGCTATGAAAATCGAAATTGGGTATGAACCCAAATGTTAGAATCACATACTAAATTCTTCAAATTTCGGTGGGTGAGGTTAGGAATTTTTCTTGTCTGTGAGAGGAGTGTGTCGATCTGAAACTGCTAGGTTAGGAAGAGATAGATATAAGGGAAAGAACAATGCAAATGTTGTAAAGGGCCTCAATGCTTCTCCTTAGTCCTTAGGTATAAGATTATTACGGGGGTATTCACGTAATTTTAGGATCCATGTAAAATACATCTCCGGTCGAAAAGTTCCCCTTTTCTTTATTATAGTAAGATGACCAAGACAGTTTGGAAATCAAGGAATTACCGAATCCGAAAATACAAAAGATAAGCAATAAATACCTATTTTCGGTTTTGTAAATATTTCAACTATTATCCAACTAATATACTGAAATCTCTCTTGCATGACAACTCAATATTATATATCATAAATAATATACTTTACTAATATATCAACCAGAGATATGCTTTAATTACTGGGAAATTAAAGACGTATAAATTCCGAACATCAAAAAGATATTATGAAATATTTCGATTTGGGATCTCACAATGAGTATTAAGGAAGATACTTGAAAATTAAGTAATAAGAGTTTAGCTCATGTTCAAAATATCATGTCGACATTATGAACTTTTCATATTAACCAAATCGTATTTGTTAGAGCATAGCTCGGTTGAACTCATCAAGCGTTGGTATGTCAAGTTTGGTTGTCATATTTTAGTGTGTCAAAACTCATCTAAGAGTCGCTTGATTATGTACTAGAGACAACTTCGTTTAGGTTAGACTAGAAAGTATAGGAATGTTGAGACATATAAGTATTACTCCGAAGACCTGAATAATGTGAAGAAGTAACGAACTACAACGACGACATTATCCTTCCTCTTGAGGTTAGTAATATTGACTTGAACTGTTTCATTCCTAACGTATCTTTCAAGTCGTTCTATATTGAAAACATAACTGTGAAGCTGTGTATTGGATATATTACTCTAGTAGTGAGACATGATCATATGATCATAGTATTAGGGAATTAGACTACGAAGTATAATGCTTATCTTTTGAACTTCGTAGATATGACATTGACATAATATTATATATGTTGTTATGATTATGTGAATGGGTTATGGTGAAGATTTCATTTTAGGAAACAATGTTTTACATTTGTTTAAAGGAAGTACGTTCATAAACTTGTTTTGTGAATCGAAAGGGAAATCGCTAGGCTTATTGGTACGGCTATTCATTGCAAATCTTTGGATTACCAATATGTGTTAAATGGAAGAAACGATCGTAACTTTGTTATGTATCTTGGTATAACTAATCACAATGCCTGACTTATGATTTGGTATGACTAGTTTTTATTAATTAGTGTAACCGATCCTAAGTAATCACCATGAGATGGTATGATCGATATTTGTAATTGGTGTGACCGATCCTAGTAATTGGTGTGACCGATCACAGAGTGTTGTGTAATCGATCCTTGTAATTGGTGTAACCATAATTGGTGTAACCGATCCTGGTAATTGGTGTAATCGATCCTAGTGACTGGTGTGACCAATCACAAGCAATACTATGAGTGTATGGTAACCGGTCTTGGTAATTGACGTAACCGATCCTGGTAACTTGTGTGACCGATCACAAGTGTTTCCAGAGTTAAAGTATAACCGATCCCAGTGATTGGTAGAACTGATTGAACCCATGTGTGTGATTTGATATTTGATCAATCACATAGTTGTCTTGGAATGTAGGTGAACCAATTCTAAACTTGATTGGAAGTGTGGTATAACCGATTCCAAGAATGCAAATACGAAAGATGATTTACAGAGAAAAGATGTCAACATACTTTGAACACGGAGAGTAACTCTTATCATTTATTGTTCAAATATATTCCTTAGTACTCAAGGAGATCTTGTGCCGAAATAAATTAAGAATCTTTTAATTAAGGTTGTTGGTTTTTATATACATTAATTACTAGCAATTAATGTGTAGCTCTAGAAAATAAAAGTTAGTAAATGTGCATTTACTAATTGTAGATTTTCTATTGAGAGATTTCAGAAATATTGGACAAGCATTTATTGGAATTATGAAAACTGAATCTTGCTATTCATTGCATCCCGTATCTTAGCGAAAAGACCCCTCTCTTGAGAATATTTTCGGTTTTGGAAATTCCTTGGTGTCCAAACATCCTTGGTCTATAAATACCTAAGTTTGCATTTCTAGCAAATTATCCTAAGAGCCAGGAAAACTTCATTATTTGTTGTTTCTGGTGGAGCCGTCTAATCGAAGAGGAAAGTATCCTAATTAGGTGAAATCTCGTACGACCGCTCGTTTAAAGACTTCCGTGGGATCAAGAAGCTCTACGAGTACCGTTGGTGGGAAACTAGATAATTGCAGTGTTATTAGTTTTCGATTGATTTGATTGACTAACTTTTTTTAAAACTTTGATTACACATAGTTTGTTTATTCTTGAGAATCTTCTCTTCTGATATAAGATTCACTCAAATTAGATCGAAGTATAGACGGGATCTTTAGAACTGTTTGTAGATCTAAAGACATCTTGTGATAATCCATCTTTAACAGACTCCGTTCTATGTGTGATTGATCACAAGAGATTCAAGTGGTGTTCTGCAGGTATTTATTGAAGATTAAAGAAGATTTGAAGACAAAGAAGATTTCTTATTGGTTCTCATATCTTTGTGTGCACAAACCTTGATCGGCTGGGATCCAACTAAAATCGGATTTATTCGATTGATTAGTTGTTTGAGATCGGCATTCACAATATATCTCTTTGAGATTTATTTGGATTGAGTGCGAATCTAAACTTGGCTACTTTGCTAGTTATTGGATAGATTGCTCTAGCCTGGCAAAGGAGTTTATTAGATCAAACGGAAGAGCCTTTGCATATGAATTGAGAGTTGTTACCAAATATATTTGTTGTTCCTTTACTGTTTGGAATACGATCCAAAGGAATTGTTCCTGTGCGTGCACTCATTGAAGTCGAAAGCGCAGGGATACTGAGGAAACTGAGTGAACTAGGGTTAGTTGCTTGGTCTCAACTATACGAAGTTGGTTTAGATTTTGTATAACGGCTTAATTTTGAGAGTATTTAATTCTGGACTTGGTCCCAGGGTTTTTCTGCATTTGCAGTTTTCCTCGTTAACAAAATCTTGTTGTGTGATTTACTTTTCTATTTCCGAAATTATATTTGTTTATATAATTTGAAGTAAATTACACAAACGTTAATTCCGCATATACTTGATAGTGATCCTATAGAGTTTGGTTAAGTCCGAACCTATTATCAAGTATCATACTTCGTTGTTGTATTGTCTCGATCTTGTGTCCATAGTCAATCACACAAGTTATCTTGTTGTCGTATTATCTCGATCTCGTATCCATAGACGATCACACGAAGTGTGAACCGATTTGTTGTATTGTATCGACTCTGTCCATAGACAATCACTTTCGATAGAGGACTTATAGGTGGATAAATAAAAGATTGTGGTGTATTTGGGCACCCCCGTCTTTTCAATTGGTATCAGAGCGGGCAAACACGAAAAGATCTAACAATATGTGTTTGGTGCGATCCAACCTATAAGAATTGAATCTAATGGCTGATTCAGTTAACGTAGATCAAAAAGATGATATACTTCAGAAAGCCAATTTGTTTTCAGATCCTGATAAACAGCTCAATATTGTTGGTTCACTGGTTGAATACAACCCAGGAAATATTAACCACGATGTGTGAATAAGAAAACAAACACTTGCGACACACAAGTCAGATTCAGATGACAGTGATGAGATTAAATTTTTCATAAAGCTTGCTAGAAAATATAATCTAAAAGATAATATATATTATCCATCTGTCAAGAGAATTATCAAAGAATCTTTGATAAAAACCAGGTCTCATGAAGAAGTTGTGTCTCAAGAAAATCTTGAATTTCATGAACCTCCTGACATGATGATAATCACATCTAGTCTATGTCAAGATGAAAATACAGTTTTATATTCTCTTGAAACTGAATCTGAAAAATTCTGACGATGATCCTAAAGTCAGAAAAGATTTATTAGTTAAGACAAGGATATGTGATTCTATCTCTCAGAATCTCTTAACTAATAAAGAATATATGGATTCTAATAGTTTAACCACTTGCAAGAATCAGAAGAGATGTATTTTAAAGGATAGTCCCGTGACTAATATCCAGTCAAGAAAAGCTGTCATTTATTGTGACAAGGGTTATCTCTCTGAAAGGGACAAAGATCAGCTTAAATGCACACAAACAAATGATTTCAGATCATGCTGTTTTGTTAATGATCTTCTCTCCAAATCAGAATCAAGAAAACAATCTCATCAAAAAATGTTGTCATATTCCAAGGTATATCTGAGTCTATATAAGAGTTATGCTCAACTCATGACTCAAAAGGTTTCTAGTCACACTTACAATCTTGTTCATACTCGAATAGATCTATTAGTTGAATCAGGAAATCCAGGTTGTGACTCACTGATGTGTGAAACCTATTCTTAGAATTGCTCCAAGAAAGAAGATGTTCGAAAACATTAAGATAGATCTTGTTCCACAAACAATGCCGAGTCTTCAAAAGCTCACTTCAACAATTAAGTTTGTTGATCGGAATTTCCCAAGTTTTTGTGCTCGATTCGAATAAATGGGAAATTCTTAAAAGAGCACCGGGACATGAGAAAAATATAAAACTATACTTGATCTATCTGTATCATGAACAACTAAGTATTTTTCTATTTTAGAAGAATACTTTCAATCTTAGGAAACTTCATGATAAAATTGTACAAGAAATATTCGGACTCTCTTGACAATAATGATTCGGAAAATCCTTCTTGATTTTATTTTCCGAATTTGTATATTTTCACGACTATATTTATCAAATAAAATACCTTGTTGGGAGTCTTAAAACTTGGAAACCAAGTTTTATTTAATTTATATAATATCTTAAGAACCGATTCTTTTTCCCACAACTAGTCTGCGGTTCAAGATGGGTGAAAATACTATTGATATTGATTCTCAATTACAGAAGATTGAAACTTGTCCATCTGAGATTAAGTTTTATTTCTCAACAGAACATAAAAGGAATCAAATATATTTTGAGCTCATGCTTTTTCTAATGCGTGACTTTGAAATTGCTCGTGAACAGCTGGAAGCTTCTGTAAAGAATGAGGAATGGCTCGAGTCAAATCTTCTGAAGTTGATTATGGAGATGAATCTTTTGAAGAAGAGAATCAATCATCCAAAATAAAGACAAGACTCGAGAACTTGAGCACTGAAGAAAACTCTGTGAATAATAAGAGCACTTCTAGGGATTAAGTTATATGATGTAATACTTAATCCAAGAAAAATAGACATCAATTTTTTGATTTATTTCAATTATTGTTTAAGGTTTATTTTGAATAAAACTATCATTATTATGAATAAAATTATTATTTTATAAATTTTCTTGTGATAGTTACCGATTACATATCCAGTGAATAAATGATTATCTTTTTGCTATGTGTATTCGGTTTCTGAGATGTCTGATTTTGGTTTTCATTAACCTTAATATTCGATCTCATATGATGAGACCCTTATGGTTTGTGTGGCTTTTTGATTTAGCGGGATTAAGTTCTAGCCCATGTTGGTAGGATTTATCAAAGGATCATAAGGTGTTCCGATTGAAACTCATATATGAAAAGTATCAATTTGTGTTTACATGATTGTGTTTAGCATAACATATGTGTTTCGGGTTTTCAACTTTTCTTTATTGGCACGCATTAGAAAAACCTTTCTCACAGTAAAGGTTTCCTTTGTTGTTGTTCTTTTTGTTCTTGCACAATATTCTTATTTGAACTTGATATATCTTTAATTTGTGTTTGTTACTCGGTGCCTATAATGTTGTTTGTTTCAATATGGTTAAAAAAACAATTGTGCAAGTCAATTTGTTTTGGTTTGTGTTGATGGGTGAAAACTACTCCTGCAGAATTTGGTAATTTGGGGTGTGGATGAGGAATGAATCTAAACCTTCAACAAATGCTCTAGCAGCGGTGAGTGCTTGTAGATTCGAGAGATCAATCATGCAAGTCAGGCCTAAACCAAGTGGCCGTAAAACAAAGTGAAGGAGATGGGGTTGATCTTAGGGAGGGAAGCGAAGAAGGTGTTGAGATTGTGAAGGTGTTGGCTTGCTTATGACTTGTAACGAAAGATGAGCAAGCTTACGGTTGATGCAGCGAGCTCACGAGTGTTTGAATACGTTTGTATTAACACTTGGTTTTAGGAACTTGTGTTGTTCTCTTATTCCCTTGTTGTTGTTTTGAAATAGGGCGGAGAACCTATTTATACAAGTCATTGAGCCTCATTCACGTTTCTCGTGGGAAGTGGAGGTAGTGGAATGATGGAGTAGTGGAGTTGTGTCGGTGATACACGACCAGTCTTGCCAGCTTTTCCTGTTCATCTCTAACAGGATGACTTCCTAACGTTCTTGTGATGGCGCGTTAACGTAAACCGCACCAATACCCCATATGTATCCCCCATTTGTGACATGATTGATGTCTTATCGTGGATCCACGGAAGATAGCATGTATCTTGAATTGAATAACCTGCGTTATTGATCGATATATATCATGTGTATTTTATGCAGTGCGCATTACGGTGTGGTAAAGTGATGGCAATGACTCCTCACTAACAAATAACTCCTGACCGAGGTTGTATAACCAAAAGGCATGGTGAAGTCGGGTGGATGAGATGATGTTTGAGACACTCATGCGGCACGTTGATAGTAGGGTTTTTTAAGAGGTGCGCAAGCATCACTCTTCGTGGGAAGGATTTTGTAGAGGGGCCGGCCATACATGCGTGTTTGATGGTGTACACGTCCATGTTTAAAGATGCAATCTAGGCCACTCAATTTATAACAATCATGACTTGAAACCCTAATTTTGGCTTTCAAAGCCGCGCGACCATGCTCTTTTGGGCGGGCCAATTTGTTGTAACCAACCATGGTTGGCTTTGATAAGTACATGGTGATCGTTTACATGCTCCGCTTTCTATACTGCGAAGATGGACCGGTTGAGACACATGTAATATGCCGCAAACCCTAATTAGGGTTTTCCGTCCATAATGCTTAGTATGGACGGTTTCTTGGCAAAAATAGTCAATCATGCTTGTGGAGTTGGATGTTTGCTCTCATATTTGGCAAGCTAAGGCCGTGGTATTCCATACCCGTTTGATGGAATTGGTCCTCATCCAATATTTGATTGTCATATCCGGTTTTGTTCAATCGGGCTAGTATAACACAATTTGGCATAACACACCGAGAGGGCTCGGGCTAGTATAACACACGAGAATCGGCACATGGTTTCATTATAGTGCTTGGAGGTTCGTTTAGTCATGCCACACCGATAATGATTCATTATAGTGCTTGGAGGTTCGTGTTACTCTCCAGAAGTAACACTATGCCACACCGATAATGAGACGGTGGAAATACAAGGAAAATTCACAGGGAAGGGATTGTTCTAATTAAATGAGGAGTATCCGTCACTTGTAAAAGGCTTTATCTTTTACAAGATTATGATTTTTCGGGTTTTTTAATTTTAACCTAAACGAAAATCCACCATCAACATTAAGTCCCTCGCCTAGCACATAATGGTTACATTATTGTGTGGTAGGCATGAGATAGTGACATGCATTTAAAAGGAGTTTTAGGAAGAGTGTTAGTTTTCCCATACGCTTTATGGAATTTTTTCTTGTATTTGAATCGGAAGAGGAAACCAAACAAAAAGAGGAATCCTTGTTCTATTGGGATTCTTCTAATTTTGTCTATAAAAGAAGCCAAACCCTTTTCTTTTTTCTCACGAATTTTCTTTTTCTTCTTTTGTTCTCAAACCTTGTCAAGCTCATTCTTTCTTAATGTCGTTGTCTATGTTTGCTCCCCCTTTTTTTTTTTTTTTTTTTAACTGGTCAAACCCTTTTTGCTTTGTAAGACATATGCATGCTAGCTTTCCCACCAACTTGAAAACACGATTCCCATGAATAAAGAAAATCGTGTTATGTTGTTTGGTTCTTACTCACATGTATGTTTGTACTGATGAAATCACCCACTTAGGTCTTGAAATCAATGCGATATTATCAACTTAAAATCAATACCGACCGAAACTTGTATGATGTTTGGACTTGTGTGAGTTGTGTCTTGCCGGTAAATTTCACCGGTAGAAAAGAACTTCTCGTATGTCTTACAAGATAATCTTTGGTGCCAAGTCGTGAAGTGTTGATAGCTTCAAAGATATGCCGAACATCAATGATGAGTTGTTCACCTTGCCTTTTCCAAATATTAGGAAGCATCCTTCTCATAAGATAGTCTTGCTTTCCGAGTTCGAGAAAATATGGATCTTGATCCATTCTCTTCTTCGCACTTGTGATGAGATTTTGTCTCGAGGAGGAACGAATTTGTTCTCCCATTGACTTCAAGATTTGCCATGCTCCACCGGGTTCTTATGAAGGATGGATGAGACAAAGTGATAAGGGCATTAAGGACAATTTGACCAAAGCACAAATTCTCGACGCGGTCATGGCATTATTAGGAAAGACACCGCGGGCTTGATCACCTTCATTTCTCGGTGGCGTATTTTTAATTGGGGAGAGATGTGAGAATGAACTACGATTAATTATGATGCTATACTTCAAAAGGCGGGAGGGGATTCGAGTGGACAAGGAGGAGAAAAAGGATGCGAGATGCTTTTATACTTGGTGGGTTTCGGGTTCTACAGGACGAGTTGAATCAAGAGTTGGAAAACGTGGCTCGGCTTGATCGTGTTCCTATGGCTATCCGAGATGTGTATTTGATGATGGTTCGGGGGAAGAAGACCATAAGAGGTTTGTTAGTTTCTTCCCTCTATTTGTTCTTGTTTTGTATTCTCATTTTTCTACTTGGTACAAGAAAGGTGGTCGCACGTTCACTTCGCTTTTCTTGAGCTCTTATGGGAACACTTGATAATCTGTCTAGAATACTCCAGATGGAATAAGAAGCGTCCTAAAGCGGTTTGTGGAGGTATTTGACAACATTTCTTAGTAGATTTTCGTCCATGGGGGCCGATTCACTCTTCCATCATTCAGCCAAAGACCTTTCTTTGAATCCTGCGTTGTGTTGGGCGTCATCGAAGACCATGAGATTTATTTACATCAGTGCCGAATTCAACGGAGAATTTTCACTCCGTTTGACGGGCTTTTTTGATCGGGGTGTCCCATTTATCCGTCCATAAGAATTCCTTCCACAAATTCTTAACGCCAACGTGTTCTTAGGCTGAGCCTTCCCTTCGGCCTATTGAGAAACCCGGTGGTGACCGAAGGTGTTCCGATTGAAACTCATATATGAAAAGTCACAATATGTTGTATCAATTTGTGTTTACATGAGTTGTGTTTAGCATAACATATGTGTTTCGGGTTTTCAACTTTTGCTATTGGCACGCATTAGTTAAAACCGATTCAACCTTTCTCTGGTAAAGGTTTCCTTTGTTGTTGTTCTTTTGTTCTTGCGAGAGGATGACAAAATACTGGGGGAGAGTTCTTATTTGAACTTGCGCTTAATGATATATCTTTCTGGGGAGAAGAGGCTGCGGAATTTGAGGTAACGAATTTGTTAGTTAATCGTTTTCCTGTTTAAAAAAGCCTGTTTATATTGCATATATTTTGTTTTTGCTTAACGAAATTCGGTGCAATTGCGGTGTTATAATGTCTATGTTTGTTTCAATTGCTTCCGGTTAAAAAAACAATTGTGCAAGTCAATTTGTTTTGGTTTGTATATATTGTTTATGGCTTAAAAAAATACGATATCATTTGTTTAGTCCAAATCGATTCCGGATAAGAGAAACTAAGTTAATTCCGATCTTAATTAGACTTATCAAATTGAAGGATTCAGTTATTCAAGTCTAATCGAATGCCTTGACAAGAAAAACTAGTTAACTAACCTAATGTTTGTCTTGCCTAAAGGAAAAGGTCTAAGTTATTTTATGAATAATTAGAACCTGATGAGAAAATAAAGTTGATTCTGATCTTTCTTTTGCTCTTATCGAAATAAGCGATTTCACATGCACAATTGGTTTAACAAGGGAACTAATTTTCTTAGTCGATTTGTTATTAGGGAAAATTGCTTCAGGCAACTGTTTTCCTTGATAACATATTAAAACTAAATTACTTGTAGTTCGGTTTTAATATTGGTTATCTAAAGTGGTATGTGAAACCTTCGTGATTAACTCTTATAGGTTGTTTACAAGTCTTTTAGATTTGTAAGATCCTCTTGGTTTGTCCCTTATTTGCTCGAACCTTTGTCATTTTGTGAAAAAAAAGGGGGAGAAATATAAGGAGTAAACAAATGATTTGTGAAAAAGCGGGGGTCTAACAACCTCACCCAATATTTCGTTTAGGCAATCTGTATGGACAAACTCCAATATAATTCCAAGAGAATCAACTAGACAGTCAGACTCAATCAATGGAAATATATCATAGAGTTGTATCTCTATTTCACAATGTAATCATCAAATCAAACAGATTGAAATTCGCGAGCCTGATTATTATGTGAAATAACTTGAACGGTACCAAAGACCAATGTTCAAGTGTCAATCAATTTATATCAACAACGAAAGGTTGGATTATCTAATTGATTGAACTACGCACAACCTGTGATATTTCAATTATATAGAAAATATAATGCGGAAAAGAAATAGCACAGACACCAGAAAATTTTTTAACGAGGAAACCGCAAATGCAGAAAAACCCCGGGACCTAGTCTAGATTAAACACCACACTATATTAAGCCGCTACAGACACTAGCCTACTACAAGATAACTTCGGATTGGAATGTAGTTGATCCCTAACCAATATCACACTGATCAAGGTACAATTGCGTTCCTTACGCCTCTAAAACCACGCTGGATTCTGCGCACTTGATTCCCTTATATGATCTCACCCACAACTAAGAGTTGCTACGACCCAAAGTCGAAGACTTGATAAACAAATCTGTATCACACATAAAAGTCTATTGAATAGATAAATATGTCTCCCACAGATATACCTACGAGTTTTGTTCCGTCTTTGATAAATCAAGGTGAACAGGAACCAATTGATAAACCGGACTTATATTCCTGAAGAACAGCTAAGTAATATCAATCACCTCACAATAATCTTAATAGATTAATGAAACAAGATATTGTGGAATCACAAACGATGAGACGAAGATATTTGTGACTACTTTTTAATCTTGCCTATCGGTGAATAAATCTCGAGCAAATCTTAAAGAAGATAGTACTCAATCACAATAGAAAACAACAAGATCAGAACACGCAACTATAGAGAAAATAGTTGGGTCTGGCTTCACAATCCCATTGAAGTATTTAAGTCGTTAACCTACAGGGTTTTAGAAAAACCTAAGGTTAAAGGAGAATCGACTCTAGTTGCAAAATCGATTTTGATTCACTCGAATCATTTCATGAACATTATAGCCACGGTTTGCAAAAGATTGCATTCCTTAATATATAAATATATTAGTTCATGAACAAACCGATTTTAGAACATAACCTACTCAAGTACACAAACGTGTACGCATACTTAAGTAGCCGGACTAAGTTTGGATTCGCCAGTACGCGAACGGGTACACATACTACCAAACTCAGTTGAATTCCGGAACTTGAACTTACGCCAGTACATGTACGGGTACGCATACAAAGTTCCCGGACTTCCATTAACCAACCAGTACGCGTACGTGTACGCATACCATGGTTCTCGGACTTGGACCTTACACAAATGCAAGTACGCGCACTATGTTTAATCCAATCTTGGTTACTTGTTTTAAACTCTCATTTCAATCATTGAAACATTCTTAGAAGACGACAATAGATTTATCACACAACTATTAGCTTCAAAGCAATTTTCAAGTGATTAAATGATCAATACGAAACATTCTGAGTCTACACCAAATGATTGCATCACACAAATCATGTAAGATGTTACCAGGCAATTTTCACATGATCATCTTTTGAATTTCGTCAAGAATAAAAGATGAACTTGGTTAAAGCGAAAGCTTACCAACACATATTTCAAGAAATAGATAAGCGAGATAAACTCGGCTCAAAATATCAAATGTGTATAAATGAAGTCTATATAGAAATACGAATTTTGTCTCAAATAGGAGATAGAGTAGATAGACTTTTGAGTGATAGATGAGTTCAAGTCTCCACGTACCTTTTTTTTTGATGGAGTTCCAAAAGTTCCCTTGAGTAGTTCTTCGTTTCCAATCGATGAACGCCGTGAAGTCTAAAGCTCAACTACACATTCTATCCTAATCCGAGACTTAGATATAAGTAGACTAGAAATCAAGACTTATAGTTTTGGCAACTAAACCTGACAAACAAGCTTGAGATAGCAACGCTTGCAAGTTTGACCGAGCAGTGCTCTAACAATCTCCCCGTTTGTCAATTTTAGTGACAAAACTATCAATACATATGGATTACAAAATAAATAAACTTTGTAGCTTCTCATCCAAATGCTTGATCTCCTTGGTTCTTCAACATTACTCGAAATCTTTGTCACTTCCAAGTATTCCAGTGATTCTGAACGTGTTCAACTCAGCATCATAGTTGTTGAAGATCCGTAGCTATAACAATAAGAAAACAGTTGTTCTCAATCATTGTTATACAGTGTCATAGTATTATTTCACAGCATCAAAGTTCAATTGTATCACAACTTTGACAATAATACTATGGTGATATGTGTCACTCCCCCTTAGTCAATACTTCATCTCACAATGAAAACCACTCCCCCTTACATAATGATCCGTAAACCATATGTATTTTTAGTGTGAACTACACAATAATTCTCCCCCTTTTTGTCAATATAAATTAGCAAAGGTACGAAAACTAGCGGGATCATAATGAAATTCTCATAGAGATACTTCATGACTAAAAGAGAAAAACATATCAACTTTGTTTCGATGATTTCACATAGTCAAAACTTAGTGTATTCATCAAGGAGTTAATAAAGTTACAAGATAACCCCTACAATATTCCACATCCGCACTCCCTACAAAGATTTGGCAATTAAGCACAAGTTCAATTAAGAACTCTCCCCCATAGAATGTCATTCCCAAGGGAACAACAAGAGCGACCTTACATTTACAAGAAAAGAAGGATTTCTTTGGACATTAAAAAATTACATGAAACATGAATTTGTTTCCAGAAAACTCAATTAAATTAACCACAAGAAAACCTATGATTAATTTAATCGGAAATGCTCAACATAAGAGAACTTACGAAGCCGCACAGTACTTTCACATAAAGTGGATTAGGGAAAGATCAATACGGCGGAATATTCAAAGATTCATTCTATTTCTCATCAATATTTGCATAATGATATTATAGACTTAATCTTTGTTATCAAAAGTTCATTCTATTTTTCATCAATATTTGCATAAAGACATATAATAGACTTAACATTTGACATATATGAGACAATAATAGTTCACGGACGCAAACACACATATCCCATAAATTTTTTGCAATATATAAAACCAATACTGCAAAATCATCTTCCAAATAAACTTTAGAATTTAAATAAATAAATCTAAAAACATTGCAAGATGAAAAACGTTGTCAATAGCTATATGTACTCACAGTAATTGTTATTCCAAACCCTAGTTATCCTTCTTAAAACACAAGAATAAATTCTCATAAGAAGTTTCCTAGATAAAAATCAACTTTCTTTGATAACATCATACCTTTGAAAGGGTCCATCATAAAAGGTATCACTGATATCCTTGATTCTTTTGACCGTAGAGACTCCATGTTCATGAGTTAGAACATTAACTTTCCGATCAACAATGCGGGCAAGATGCCTAGATTTGAAACAATCCACGATTAGTTTCTTCTGATTCTAAATCAAGACCTTTTGATTTTCAAGGATTTTGGTCTGACCATCAAGAAGTTGATTAATTTGCAATTAAAGATTAGAAAATTCCACCCTTGAGTCATTCTGAAAAAGAATTAAATCCTTGACAGATTCACCAATCCAGGAGTTTGTACTCTTTCCTTTCCATCATCTTTTTCAAGACAAGGTCTTGAACCGAATCGCATCCTTTGATGTCTTCTTCCATCTCAAGATTAACCACTTCCTGAGGTCTTGAGGAGTTTTCCATTTTTTTTTATTTAGGGAAGAAAAACAATATATATATATATATATATATATATATTTATGAACAAGAGAACACCCTTGTTATGGAAACCCTAAAAACTCACAAGAAAGACACGAACGTTCGTGGACCTATTAAAAGAACAGAAGGGGTCCAAGGAAAAAAAAACTTTATGTTTTCAGATATCTCATAGCTCAATAATCAAAAGAATTAATCAGAGCACATAGAAAAGATACATTAGTTACCGGGAGTCAAGAAATGACTCAACTTTCAAAAAAGAACAAAACAACTAAATCAAACACAAGACAAATGGTAGTATACAGAAGACTTGAGCATCTCGCAAAAATCACCCTTGCAACTCTCAAGTTAGATACAAGGATGAAGTTACCTAGAGTTAGGTAGCAGGGTGAGATGTAATCTCACCATGAATATTGAGAGATGAATTTTAAATACCATATGAGAGTTTGATCCTTGTATCCCTTGCCTTCCTTCAGTTATTTGTTTTTCCAGAAGAATTAGACATAACCTTCTTAGCAAATCCATCAGAGAGATATTTCTGAGGATTAAGTCTAGGACCTCTAGAGATAGGTTGCATAGGATCAGAATTGAGAGATCTCCACCTCCTAGACTTAGACCTACCAGCCTTATTCTCATAAATACTGGGAATGTGTACATTTGTGGTGTAAGAATTTGCACCATAAGGAGGAACACGATTTCGGTAGAGATTTCGAGATGAGTGACCATTGAAATCCTTTTTATGAGAGTTATGGTTTTCTGCAAATAAAATCCATTGTGGATGTCGTCAGATAATTTAATCCGTCAACAATAAAAAGAAGTAAATTTTGAAGATCAGAAATCAGTTTCTTTCTAGCAAAACAATGTAGAACATGGTGATTCTTTTTCCCACAGAAAGAATAGGTTCGCGGAAGAGAAACATTGGAAGGAACCTGTTTTGAATCCATAGCCTATTAGAAGACTACGAGTTATGAAAACATTTCTTAGCAGGAACTTCCTTTGGAGTACATTTCTTTATGTACTGTAATTCCACTTGAGAATTAGTGATTGGTACAGAAGAAGATTTTCTCATTAAAACAGAGTTTTCCTTTTTCAAGGATTTGCACTGTTCCCGAGCTAGAAGAAGGGATGCAGCCAGTTTATCTTTTCAACACGAAAGCTGTTTAGATCAGATGAATGAGTCTCGATCAAACGTTTTTCTCTAATTGAATCTTCTTTAACAATATCCTCAAGAACACTAATCTTTTCACGTTGTAGAGTAGTTTCTTGAAGAAGTTTTTCGATATTGTTAGAGAATGATTCAATGATATTATAGAGTTCCCGTTCTCGACCAAGAGACTTTTCAAGTTCATCAATGAGTTGAGCATGATTTTGAAAATCAATAATCTCAACAGATTTTTTTAAAGTTCTGGTGAGTTCCATTTCAGCTTTAGACATAGTGTTAAATGTCACATCAGAGGGAATGTTATCAGAATCTGATAGCAACAAATTCCTACCTCGGGATTCGGAAGAATCAACAAAGAAATTATCCTTGAAGGTAAGCCCAAGACATTTAGCATAATCAAAATTTTTGGAACTCATTTCTATGTGCGCGAGTTTGAAATACACAAATATCCACACAAATCAGATTACTACAAACACAGACTTATGAGGTCTTAAACGTGTTTGCCTGCTCTGATACCAAATGAAAAAGCGGGGTTCTAACAACCTCACCCAATATTTCGTTTAGGCAATCTGTATGGAAAAACTCCAATATAATTCTAAGAGAATCAACTAGACAGTCAGACTCAATCAATGGAAATATATGATAGAGTTGTATTTCTGTTTCACAATGTAATCATCAAATCAAACAGATAGAAATTCGCGAGCCTGATTATTATGTGAAACAACTTGAACGGTACCAAAGACCAATGTTCAAGTGTCAATCAATTTATATCAACAACCAAAGGTTTGATTATCTAATTGATTGAACTACGCACAACCTGTGATATTTCAATTATATAGAAAATATAATGCGGAAAAGAAATAGCACAGACACCAGAATTTTTTTTAACGAGGAAACCGCAAATGCAGAAAAACCCCGGGACCTAGTTTAAATTAAACACCACACTATATTAAGCCGCTACAGACACTAGCCTACTACAAGATAACTTCGGATTGGAATGTAGTTGATCCCTAACCAATATCACACTGATCAAGGTACAATTGTGTTCCTTACGCCTCTAAAACCACGCTGGATTCGGCGCACTTGATTCCCTTATATGATCTCACCCACAACTAAGAGTTACTACGACCCAAAGTCGAAGACTTGATAAACAAATCTGTATCACACATAAAAGTCTATTGAATAGATAAATTTGTCTCCCACAGATATACCTACGAGTTTTGTTCCGTCTTTTGATAAATCAAGGTGAACAGGAACCAAGGTGAGCATAATTGATTTTGATTCACTCGAATCATTTCATGAACATTATAGCCACGGTTTGCAAAAGATTGCATTCCTTAATATATAAATGTATTAGTTCATGAACAAACCGATTTTAGAAGATAACCTACTCAAGTACGCAAACGTGTACGCATACTTAAGTAGTCGGACTAAGTTTGGATTCGCCAGTACGCGAACGGGTACACATACTACCAAACTCATTTGAATTCCAGAACTTGAACTTACGCTAGTACGCGTACAGGTACGCATACAAAGTTCCCGGACTTCCATTAGCCAACCAGTACGCATACGTGTACGCATACCATGGTTCCCGGACTTGGACCTTACACAAATGCAAGTACGCGCACTGTGTGTATATCCAATCTTGGTTACTTGTTCTAAACTCTCATTTCAATCATTGAAACATTCTTAGAAGACTACAATAGATGTGTCACACAACTATTAGCTTCAAAGCAATTTTCAAAGGATCAAACGATCAATACGAAACATTCCGAATCTACACCAAATGATTGCATCACACAAATCATGTAAGATGTTACCAGGCGATTTTCACATGATCATATTTTGATTTTCGTCAAGAATAAAAGATGAACTTGGTTAAAGCGAAATCTTAACAACACATATTTCGAGAAATAGATACGCGAGATAAACTCGGCTCGAAATATCAAATGTGTATAAATGAAGTCTATATAGCAATACGACTTTTGTCTCAAATAGGAGATAGAATAGATATACTTTTGAGTGATAGATGAGTTCAAGTCTCCACATACCTTTTTTTTTATGAAGTTCCACAAGTTCCCTTGAGTAGTTCTTCGTCTTCAATCGATGAACGCCATGAAGTCTAAGGCTCAACTACACATTCTATCCTAATCCGAGACTTAGCTATAAGTAGACTAAAAATCAAGACTTATAGTTTTGGTAACTAAACTTGACAAACAAGCTTGAGATAACAAAGCTTGCGAGTTTGACCGAGTAGTGCTCTAACAATTTTTAATCACTAAGGAAAGAACAATTGTGATTAAATGTTATATCTAACGAAAGAGTAAAGCATTGACTAAGGGGGAGAAACATATCATGTTGTTGTATTCACTAAGGGGGAGAATACTACACAACGTACCTTATGTGATGTTTGTAGTAATTATGTACTATAAAAGGGGAATAACAAATATGTTCGGATTGAATATCTACATAGCTCTTACCTTTAGGGGGAGTAAAAGCTTTGTTATTCAAATGTCAGCAGAGGCATTTATTGATTGAATATATGCATGTTATTGTGATGTTGAAACTTGGAATCAAGCGTATATAAAATGAATTCTTATGTAATTTGTTTATCCATACGTAATAAGAGTTTGGTCACTAAAATTGACAAAGGGGGGGATTGTTAGAGCATAGCTTGGTTGAACTCACCAAGCGTTGGTATGTCAAGTTTGGTTGTCATATTTTAGTGTGTCAAAACTCATCTAAGAGTCGCTTGATTATGTACTAGAGACAACTTCATTTATGTTTGAATAGAAAGTCTAGGAATGTTGAGACATACAAGTATTACTCCGAAGACCTGAAGAATGTAAAGAAGTAACGAACTACGTACAACAACGACATCATCATTCCTCTTGAGGTTAGTAATATTGACTTGAACTGTTTAATTCCTAACGTATCTTTCAAGTCGTGTTATATTGAAAACATAACCGCGAAGCTGTGTATTGGATATATTAATCTAGTAGTGAGACATGATCATATGATCATAGTATTAGGGAATTAGATTACGAAAGTATAACGCTTATCTTTTGAACTTCACAGATATGACATCGACATAATATTATATATGCTGTTATGATTATGTGAATGGGTTATGGTGAAGATTTCATCCTAGGAAACAATGTTTTACATTTGTTTAAAGGAAGTACATTCATAAACTTGTTTAGTAAATCGAAAGGGGAATCGCTAGGCTTATTGGTACGGCTATTCATTGCAAATCTTTGGATTACCAATATGTGTGAAATGGTAAAACCGATCGTAACCTTGTTATGTATCTTGGTATAACTAATCACAATCCCTAACTTATGATTTGGTATGGCTAGTTTTTATTAATTAGTGTAACCGATCCTAAGTAATCACCATGAGATGGTATGATCGATATTTGTAATTAATTGGTGTGACCGGTCCTAGTGATTGGTGTGACCGATCACAAAGTGTTATGTAATCGATCCTTGTAATTGGTGTAACCGGTCCTAGTAATTGGTGTAACCGGTCATGGTAATTGGTGTAACCGATCACAGTGACTGGTGTGACCGATCACAAGCAATACCATGAGTGTATGGTAACCGGTCTTGGTAATTGACGTAACCGATCCTGGTAACTGATGTAACCGATCCTGGTAACTTGTGTGACTGATCACAAGTGTTTCCATAGTTAAGGTATAACCGATCCTAGAGATTGTTAGTGTAAAGACCCTCAAGCTCGTCAACGCTATTAGACCGGTCAAGAGTCGATCTAGAGATATCAAGAGACGATTTAGTCGTTAATGACTCGATTAGTTAATATAAATTTTAATTAATAGAAATTAATCTAACAATGATTTGGATACGAAACTAGTATCAATAGATAAATCTCGAAAAGTTATGCAAAATGGACTACTCGAACGTGTCAATCGGATACCGGACAAAGAAGATATCTTCAGATATGTACGAAGGGTAAAATTATCATTTCTCATCATAACCGCTTGGCTGACCTTATCCCCTTCTCGGGTGCCTTTATCATTTCTTTGGCCTTATCTCCAAAACCCGATCGAAGAAAGTCATTTCTATCTTCTTTTTCTTCTTCCTTCTTCTGCTTCTCCTCTGTTTCTATTCTTCTTCGTTTTTCATTCTATCGAATTCAGTTCAGAGAATTTGAATGTTGTAAGAGATGGTGGTGGTGTTGATTAGGATTGATTAAGCTTTGGAGGAGAAGAAATTCATACTGCTGTGAATATGAAGATAAGGTTTTTGAAGTTAGGGTTCGTGAGAACTGATGATGATATTGGGTTGCTGTTAGATGAAGAACAAAGGGTTGTTGTTAAATTGAAGTTGTATTATTGTTTTGAAGAAGAACTGAAGTGTTGGTGGTTCTGTGAAGAGTTAGGGTTTCACTAGAATTGCAGAGAGGTTTCAAAAGATGGAATTGAAGGTCTGGATGAAAGATTAGAGATGGGTTTGATATGAATTAGGGTTTGGAATTGATGAGTAACTCAAGATGGATAGTTAGGATTTGAGCAGTGATTTTGAAGTGCAAGATGAAAAGGATAAATTGAAGTTACTGAATTGAATTGATGAGGTGCTGAATTAAGTCGAGGAAAAGTAGATTTGATTCAATTGCTTGAGTAGAACTAATCCGAGGTAATGATTTTGCTTAGTTAATTGGGTGAAGTTATTATGTTCAGTTTGAGTTTATATGATTATGAATGGAAGTGTGATTGTAGTTTAGTCTTGTGATTGAGTTACAAGGTTTGGTTATATGTTAAGATGATACATGAAGTAGTCCTAGTAATGGATAGATGTGAGTTACAGGGAGAAGGAGGAGATGATAATATTGTTGAGTCTGGAAAGGAAGCAGTTTTAGAGAATATAACTGTTGTTGTGTCTGTTGGTTGTTGAATGGTTATATTTAGCTGAGATTAGACTTGCAGATGAGTTGGTGAATGCTGGAGTTATAACTGCAGGACTGAAGTTGCAGTTAGTGTTGGTTGTGGGATAATGTAATTTAAAGGGTTGTACATTACAAGTGGTTGGTTTGGTGAACTGCATATGTTATTGGAGGTGGTGGGAATGTTGAATCAAGTTGAATTGGCAGTGGAGATGTGTTTCAATTCTTGGAGTTGGCAGTTGTCACTGAAATGGATTTGATTCTTAAGTGAACCTTGGTGGTGTGTTGAGCTGAGGTGGTGGGATTAAGTGACTGCTACAGATAGTTGGAATGAGTACTACAGGATTATTATTCAAGTCAAGTGGTTGCAGTTAATGAGTTTGGTGCAGTACATCTAAGATGATAATAATGAAGTGGCAGAAATAGAAATGAGGTGTGTATTGCAGTTATGGGTGTTGTTCAAGTATGGAATTACAGGTAATTGTAGAGTTACGTTGTGTGACAATTGTAGCTCATGGAATTGTGGTTTGAACTAGAAATATTGCAAGGGGTGGATACAACTTAGGATTTTTGTAATGGTAGATGAGTAGCTTGAAGATATTCTCAATGGAAGCTTGCTTCTGCTACCTAAAGGTAAGTTGAGTTTGTATTTGATAATGAGTTATGAAGTTTTATGAATTGATGTATAGTTGAAATTTTATAAATGAAGTTATAGTTTGTGTAATATTGTAGTTTATAGAGTTAGGCCAGTTTGGTGTTGAACTGGTGTGAGAGTTGCAGGTGTAGTAGTGCCTTTGGCCTGTGCATGGGGCTCAGGCCAGAATCTGTTTAGTCGACTCACCGATTTTCCCTGGCTTGACCTGAGTTGGACCCTTGACCCGATTTGACTTAGGCTTGCAAGAATATCGTGAGGCTCTTCAATCCTGGCAGGCTTGGATCATTCTAGCAGGGCAGGTGTTGTTGCAGCTGAGCCTCTAGCAGCTTCACGAAGTTCATTGTAGTTTCTTTTAGAAAAGTCCTCATCATTCATCCTGGAAAGTTTCTGCGAACTGCTAACGTATTGGCACTGTTGAGTTAAATTATCGTTTAGATGTTGAGCTCTTTCTTCTCGTCTTTGGTTTTAAACGTGGGAAACCCGTGTGTCTTTGACAATTTTGCTGCTGGCGATCCTTTCGCTCTGATGATTTTTTGGAGGTGATTTCTTCTTTGCTGTGTTGAATTCAAGTTTTCTTGTGCGAAAATATCGCCCTGTAGAAGTATATAAGGAAATAATATTTTAACGCTCTTTTTTCTTGAACTTGTTTTTGAGGATGAACTTCTAATTGATGAGACTCCATTGCCTTTAGTTCTTCCATCCTTCCCTCCGTGCTTGATTGTTGATGATGCCTTCGCATAGACTCCATTTTATACCTCTTGTTGGCTGTAGCACGTTTGGTTTTATTTTCAACATTTTTCTTGCTGTAGCTTTTGCATCTCCATCTTTCGCTTATATCATTTTGTTTATTCTAACGTTTGTCGTGTTCGCCTCTCTGAGCTAAATTCTCTTTTTTCAAAATTAATGGACGCAAAATTGACATTTTTGATGCTTTGCTGCGAAGTTGCTTTGTCCATTAACTATCACAATATCATAGGCAAGAGAAGATCAAAATAATGGTTAGATCTACCATTTTCAATATTTAAGTTTCTTGGAAATTCAATGTATGGGTTTGTAAAACAAGGTTCGATTGTAAAACTGCTTTGAAAACATGTTTTGAATCGTCTTTTGAAGATAAAATCAAGCTTCTAACGAATGTCGGTTAAAACTTATATACAAAAATTCTCTGAAAACTTTATTTGTAAACCAACAGATCTGAGAATTTGAAAATAAAAATAAAGAAATAAGAAGGGAATTTGTCCTTTAGGAGTGATTGATGATGTAATCTCGTTTTAATTTCATTCTATCCCTATTTCTTCATCTCTGGTCTTTATGTAGCTTTAACACCTCTTTATATCTCTGTTGATTTCCCTGTACCGCAGGTGTCGTTTATTGATTTAGAATATAATTCTTTCGCCTAAACTTCCATATTTCACCTTTAAGCTTGCCGATCCAGTGAATTCAACTCTAAATAGCTGATTTCTTTGAATCTTCTTCAATCTAACAAGTTGCAGCAATCCCTGTTTCTAGCGCCAAAAATGTAGTTGCAGGAAATCCCAGAACACACCCCTTATAATATTTTCTAGATCTAAATCTGTTTCATAATCAAAATAAAGATTAAAATGCTAAAATTATAAAATGGACACAAGGATTTTTTACGTGGTTCGATCAATGTGATCTACATCCATGGTTCTTCACTATGATTGTTGAGGTTACATTAATATTACATTTACAATCTCCATTAATGGATATTTGGTAGAGCTCTAGATCTAGTTTTTATGGGAAGAAGATGATAAAGAAAATAAAGTCTCTCCACTAAAATGTGTCTCTCTCTCTCTTACAAAAATCTGTTCCCCCCTTCTCTCTCCTGCTCTTCTCTTTATATAGGTGTCTACATAGTGGATGACAGCTCACATTACCCTACATTTTCGGATCCCTTGCTACGTTCTCTCAGGCTCTCTTTATAATTCGCAGGCACACTTTATAATTTCGTAGACTCCGCTACATTCTCGCAAGCTAAGGAAATAATTGAATCTCGCACACTAATGAAACGTGTTGCGCGATATTTGGATCCTACATCTTGCCTCTTTTTCCTTGAATATTGCTTGAAGAGCGATCTTTAAGGAAAAATCCTCTTTGTTGTAGTTGTTGGAGGAACGAGCGAAAGAATATTGGACTTGAAAAGTACGTACTTGCCTCTATTCTTTTGTGAAGTTCCGGAGCTTTGCGAAATAAATAAGAAGTATCAACCCTTGAAGTATAAGAAGTATGAAGTATCCTTCAAGTATAAGAAGTATGAAGTATCCTTGAAGTATAAGAAGTATGAAGTATGAAGTATCTTTGAAGAAGTATAAAAAGTATTAATCCTCGAAATATAAGAAGTATCCGTCCTTGAATGAGAATAAGAAGTATTGCCTCTATTCATGCGAAATTATTATTCCATTTTTGGTGAGGATTCTTGTTATTCATTAGTGAACATCCACTTTGGAAATGATTCTTGCCGAGAAGATAAAGAACATAAAATATTTTCTTGGTAATCCATAGTTGCCTCTGTTCTTTATCTATGAAGGTAGAATCTTTGAGAAAGTGTTGAATGAGCGAGTTATTTCTTCATTCTTATCTTGCCTCTGTCTCATGTTTTGTGCTCATGCGATAGTATAATTTCTTCAAGCTGCTTATAATTGTGCGAAATAATCTAATTCTGCGAAATTCTGACACATTCTGCGAAATTATGGATAATTTTGCGAAATCCTGAATAATCTTGCGAAATTCTGAATAATCCTGCGAAATTCGGAAGAATCCTGCGTAATTCTGAATAATCCTGCGAAATTCTGAAGAATCCTGTGAAATAATCTTATTCTGCGAAATTCTGAAGAATCCTGCGAAATTCTGAAGAATCCTGCAAAATTGTGAAGAATCCTGCGAAATTTTGAATAATTCTGCGAAATTCTAAAGAATCCTGCGAAATTCTGAATAATTCTGCAATATTATTCCGTAAAATTTTGTAAAATACTTATGCGAATCTAATGCTTATGTAATGATTATGTTATGAAATGTGTATGCGATGTTTATGCCATGAAATGCTTATGCGAGTATGATGCTTATATGATGAGAATGCTTATCTATTGCAATGTATGGCTAATGTTTGTGTTACTCAGCTTATTTTGCACGCTAAAATTGATGTAGCTTTAAATTGTTTCCATTCTCCATTTCTTTGACTTTGTCTTTAGTATATGCATTCCTCTTCGCGTATCGATTGTTCATCGCAAGTTCTTACTTGTGTTTCATCTTTTTTTATTCCTGCACTATTAGTATCGCATAATAATATGATCATAATATCAAGTGTACGTCATTTTCACTATCTCATTTTCATTTCCATGTACATATTCGCAAGCTTATTTGCTTACATATAATCATTTTCGCAATCTTATTTGCTTACTCATTTTTGCAAGCTTATTTGCTTACTTTCTTATGTGGTCTTATTTTTCCTTCCTAGTTAAAGGTCTTATTTTGCCACCCCTTATCATTGCGACAAAATCGCAGGACGTCTTTGCACTTGCATGCAAAAACCCATTGATCTTGCCTTAACTTTTTTCTTTTGTCGTTTTTGTTGCGAAAATATGACAGGCCTAAATATTCTTGCGAAAATAAAGCCCCATGATATTGCCGTCTTGCGACGAAATCACAGGACGTCTTTACACTTTCATGTATTGACCCATTGATCTCGCCTTATCTTTTTCTTTTGTATTATTGCCTCTTCAGGATTGTCGCACAAATATGACAAGCCTAAATATTCTTGCAAAAATAAAGCCTCGTGACATTTGCGTCTTAAGACACTTATCAGCTCCCTAATGGAGGGTGCCGCCCTTATCATACCGCTGGTTGCCCCTTCAAGGAGACGTACCTCTACCATACAAGGTTGGATACTCCCATCCGGTCTTAACAACAACCAGTTGTTTTCGCAGCCTCTTATCCCTTTTGCCTATATGGCTTATGGTTACGAGACTGCACCCTAAGTGGGGTTTTCTTCAGGCAAAGTGCATCATAGTCAAGACTTGCCAAGAATGGCCAGGGTAGTTGTAGTAATGTCTCGCCCGTCGTTATTCTTTGCGTCGTTTATTTTAGCTTTCCGCGACTGCCTCGCGACATCGTTGTTTATTAACTTCGCGAATCCTGTGCGTTGCGATATTATGGTCCTACATCTTGCCTCTTTTTCCTTGAATATTGCCTGAAGAGCGATTTTAAGGAAAAATGCATTGTTGTAGTAATCTTTGGTCTTGCTGATGAAGGAACGAGCGAAAGAATCTTTGGACTTGAAAAGTACGTACTTGCCTCTATTCTTTTGCGAAGTTCCGAAGCTTTGCGTCTCCTGTCTCTCCTCATACTCTTCTTGCGAAGGGAAGAATATCATGAGAGCGATGCTTTTTGTTCGCTGCGACTGCTTATCTTTACCTGTTTCAGCTCCGTACACAGTTTTTAACCATTAAAGCCGTTTTTCGACACGTCTCTTCCAACCGTTTATTCTTGACCGTTCATGTCTCCTCTCGCATTAATTGACCTCGTTTTTCTCGAGGATCTTTTTTCCTATATATAGTTTTCTTTTCCCCTCCTTTTCATTCTTTAGTTTCTCTCTGCAACTTCTTTGATTTTCTCCTTCCGCAATTTGCGCTCCTACTACTCCAAATCTTCTCCCTGCTACTGCAAATCTTCTTTTCATCTTTCTCTAGCATCGATCTTTACCTTTAACCTCTCATCCATCCCCATCTCGATAATGGCTGCCCTTAGTCGTGCATACAAAACTTCTTTTGATGAAGTTAATCAGAAATTGCTCGAGAAGGGCTTCACTCTATCAACCATTCCTGATCAAGAACCCTCATCCATTCTCTCTGTAAATCTTTTCTCTGATCATCAATGTGATGATCAAAAGATTATAGTCTCGCTCGGTCGATTCTCGCGGACTTCCTATTCCCTTGTACAATCTGAGTTGCCTTTATTTTATGAAATTTTGGCCCATGAAAAATTCAATCGGCCATTTATCAATTAAGTGGCGATTGTATTCTTTGATGCTTGAGTTCGCGAACCGCGGTGTGAGGCAAAGGATCTTTATACCCTAATACCGCCTGAAATCCCGAATTCGCAAATTTGGAAATAGGCTGTTGAGAAATACACCTGTGGAAAACTTTTTGAAAATTACTCGGTGATAACTATGATGAATGCGAGATCTCATTTGGGCGTTAAATCGAAGAAAAATAGTAATGTCTCTCGAAGATAAATTACTCATGCAAGATATTGATTGGCACCCAGGTAATAATTCCTCTCCTCGTCATTCCAAAGACGAAAATGGTGGGTCGTACCCTTGATCTTAAATGGTCCTTACATCGCGGGCTCGCATATTCTTCTGCGAATCTCGCAGGATATCATCCATGGGAATTCAAATGGCTTTTTGAAGGAAAAAGAAGTATGTTTCTTACTCCAAATTTTTGCTTTCGCAATTTTCTTTTTACGATTCTTGAATTTGTGAAATCTTTCGAATAACAGATTGAAAAATAGCTACAAAAGGGATCCGTCTGGAGGATACTCGACATTGCTTCGATCGCTTATGAGTGAAGTAAGAAGCATTTCCCCTTCATTTTTTTTTTTTTTTTTTTTTTTTTTTTTTTAACTACTGCCTCTCGTTTCTCAACTTTACACATTTGCGAAGGCCGAAGTTGAAAAAGTTGTTCTTTACGAAGACTAGAAGTAAGGGTAAGACTGCCGCTCGCAAGGGTAAATCCTCTCGCCCCTTAACTAAGAAGCGAAAGGTCCAATCCTCTTCTCGCCTTGGCTCAAACTCTGAGTCTTCTGATGAAGATGACCATGATTCCAATCGCTCTCTCGCTACAAGGATCCCGCTAACCAGTTCTTCTATGGGTCAGTTGTCTAGTATCTTCTCCGATTCTTTCCAAGGAATGGGAGATGCTCCCCTAGCTTCTCTTTGCGGGACTCTCGCAAACGTGTGCAATGCCACTCTCTTTGGAGGGCAATGATTCTTTCAATGGAGTCTCTAGAACTATGTCTCGACTTCTTGAATGCGCTTGGATCCTTGGTATGTATACAATCATATCTCCCCATTGTCTTTATATTGTTGTATGTGTATTATGACTTTTTCTATCTTTTTTCATAGGTTGGAAGGTCTTCTTTTGTAGTTGCCTCGGATCTTGAGAGAAGACGCAACAATCTTGAGAAGAAGAATTCGCAATTGAGCAAAAAGATTCGAGAATTGGAGAAGTCAAGGCTGCGTTATCTCGCGATAAAGACGAGACGATTCAAAAGTTAAATACCGAACTTGTCTCTCAAAAAGAGAGGGTATCCACCCCTTCAAAATGCTAATCGGCAACTTTATGGTATAATATTTGTCTTCTTTTATTATTTTTATTTTATTGGTCGTGGTATTGCCACCTAACTTATTACTTTCGCAGACGTATATAATCTCTCCGATGAAGCTATTCTTCTTCATACATTTCCCGAACCTATGGATAATAACCTTCTTCTCGCTCATCTCAACACTTCTTTAAGTAGTTCTTCGAACAAAATTAACTCTCTTTCATTAAATGAACTTCGGACCAAATATCGCCTTTTAGAGATTGAACATAGATCTCTGGTTTAAGTGCGGCCAACCAATTTAAACAAATGTTTCTTGAGTCTCGTAAAGAAATCAAAATTTTGAGGAAGAAAATTAGTAATCACATAGATGACAAAGAAAACAATGGTGCTCAAGCAAAAAAAAATCTTCTTGAGCTACAAATTGAGCGAGATGAATTTCCGCTGAATTCTTACTTAGTGAGCGATCACTCCTTGTTATAAATAATGATGACAAAAAGTTTTAGATAACGCTGAAAATAACCTAGGTGTTGATGTTAGTCTTCACGCGAGCATACTTCCTTGGTTAAAGATATGATATCTTGCTTATTATACCTTCAATTTCCGTAATATTACTTGTAAATTGTTAACTTGTTGTTTCTTATTTGCAATGCATTCAGGTTAGAATTAGAGAGCAGAACATTTTTTCAAAAATTGAAGAACTCTTCTCTTCCTTCGAGAATAGATATTCCAAGTTGAAGAAACAATTTCTAACGATGGAGAACTTTAACAATGATGCTGAGATGAGGCATGGAGTATGTTTGTAAGGACCATAATATCCCTCTGCATTCATATCCCTGGCTCCTTGAAGAGGTTCTGAGAATCTTATAGCGAGAGGCCGGTGAAGAAAAAAATGCGACGAGAATAATCGATTGAAGAATCGACGAAGAAGAAGAATCGTCAAAAGAAATAACTTTTTCGTTTTCTTTCTCCGCTTGTAGTATCCTGTACATTTCGTATCCTTATTATAGTATATTTCTTGGATTTTTCTCCCCGAATTCAATCTTCGGTCCCCTTTTTGGTAGTTCTCCTCGTAATATAATTGATTAACATTACTGATGTATAATTCTTTCGTCAGAAGATGAATAACAATGTTTCATCTTTTCCATTCCCATACTTGCCTCTGTTATTTATCTTCAGATGGAAGATTTTAGTTGTCTTCTTGTATCTGATAATAATCTTATTGTATTTAATAATCTTATTTGAAATGTATCATCGCGACGGAGTCGCGGGTATCTTCATGAATTGAGCATTCAATCCCTTTTTGTGGCGACAAGGTCGACACCGTTTACATTTTCATGTGATGGCTCATTGACCTTGCCTTATCATCTTTGTGTGGTCTTCCGAGTTAGACCTCCCTAATTAGAGGTCCTCCCCGCCACCTTTTATGGCGACAAAATCGCAGACGTCTTTTACACTTGCGTGTAAAGACCCATTGATCTTGCCTTATCATTTTCCAAGTATTTTTGCCTCTCGCAGGATGTTTTAGTTGCGACAATATGACAGGGCCTAGATATCCTTGCGAACATAAAGCCCCATGACATTGCCGTCGTGCGATCGCGCAGACGTCCGTACACCACGTGTAAAGACCCATTGATCTCGCCTTACCCTCGCGTTGAGTATTATTGCCTCTGCAGATCATTGCACAAATATGACAAGCCTAAGTCTCCTCGCGAAAACAAAGCCTCATGACATTTAAATGCATTTTGGTACTCCCCTAATGGAGAGCACCGCCCTTATCATCTCCCAGTTGCCCCTTCCTTCAAGGAGGCGAAACATCGGCCATACAAGACTAGCTCCTCCCATCCGGTCTTAACAACAACCGGTTGTTTTCTCCCTTATACCTATAGGGTTTATGGTTACGAGACCGCACCCTAAGTGGAGTTTTCTTCGGGCGAGTAACGCATGCCAAGACTTGCCAAGAATGGCCAGGGTAGGTTCATCCATCCACACTCGGCTCAACCGTGTACCTCGGCGCCTTGAGCATACATCGACTCAGGAAGAGACCCTGGCCGCCCAACCAGTATAACCTACATATATAGTTGGGAATCCAAGGTACCTCTTCCTGATAGGCTTTCATGGGCCCCAAATTTTCATGGTTCAAAGCTTCGGGAGCGGTGTAACCTTCCCCCGAACCACGGCGAGAGATACCCCTTATATGACGCACTTTAGGTCTTACATTTGCCTCTTACGAAATATTATTCGCGAACTAGGGTGTACGCCATAAAGGTTCGTCCCATTCATTTGCGCATGTATATTTGTTAAATCATTCAATCATTCATGTTTCATTATTTGTCGATATTTGTTTGCGAAGTATTCGTACGATCTGCTTTCACTTGTTGTATTTCACTTTTCTTTCTTAGTTGTATTCTCATCTTACTCTTGGTCGCGAGACTCTACTTTATCATTACTTCAATTGTTACTTTGCATCTTCTCATTCTTGATTATTCACTTCTTATGCCTTTTGTTCCTCATATCTTTTGCTTCTTCATTGTTATAATATTGGTCCTGTCTCTAAGCATTCACCTCGCGGTGCGTTCAGCCCTCACTTCTATAGCATCTACCATCGTTTTCCTTTCTCTCGTTCATTTCTCACATGTTGCTTCCAACCCTTTCTTTTGGCACTTCTTTCTTCGTGATTTTCTATATCAACCTCATGGCACTGTTGCGACTCCTTCCAATCTCCCGTATGATACCAATGCCATTTGGATGTGGGAATTTAATACATTGATGATATGTTGACGCGACTCCTAAAATTTCATGAAGCCATGGCCTCCCAATCAGCATTGTATGGAGATTCCACATCAACCACACAGAATAAAATATCGGTGGATAATCCTTGTAGAGGTATTCTCATGTGAACCTCTCCTTTTGGTTTGTTTGCGATGTGCCGTTGAAGCCATATATCTTGTATGTCGAGGGAATTAAATCCTCATCTTTTCCGCCCATCGTCTTGTAAGTATGGTAGAAGAGAATATTCACCGAACTTCCTGTCGATTAGAATTCGGTTGATCGCCCAGCAAGCTTCCGCCTCATCATCTTCTCCATCGACTGGTTTTAGGGTTAATCTCTAGTTTCACAACCAACGGGCTATCATGTGCTTCTCTTCCTTTTGGTACTTCATCTGCGAGAAAGAAATAGTCTTCAATCGCCACTTTTCTAATCCGCGTCGTTCTCGCCAGCTCATTATTTCCTTATCATTAGCATCTCTCGCGAAGACTCTACTAAGCACGTTGTCATGAAAATCCTCGATGGTGCGATAGGAATGGACGATAGAGTTGCAGTTCAAATTCTTAGCCTTTGTTCCTACTTCTATCACAAATGTTTCTTTTCCCTTCGCTGACACTGCTCTGTGCATCTCTGGTGGTGGTGGTAATGTCTGACTTGTTTCTTCTCCCTTTAAAAAGTGATTCAACTTCCCCTGATCAATCATCCTGAGAATAATTCTCTTTATGTTTCTACAATCGTTTGTTTGATGCCCATGGAAGCGATGGTAAGAACAAAATTCATGACTTCTATCGCCTGGCGGCGGTTCCATTCCAACATTCCAAGGTGATGGTACATTTTCCATCACAAGTATAGCTTCCCAAATCTTTTCAACGCTAGCATTCAATGGAGGCATCTTAATCTGTTCCCATACTGTTCTATGACTTCTCTGCCCTCCACGGTAATTTTGCCTTCGTCCACCATAAGTTTCTTGCATATGATCTAGCCTCTACGAATCTTATTATTATCATGATCACAGTTATAGTAGTTCCTTTCTCGCTCAAACTCTTTTTGATCATGGCTTCCCATGGCTACTATCTTCTCATCCCTCATCAGCTCTCCTTGCTCGCTGTCCTTGCGAAGTGCTCGCCACCGTATTGATGAACCGAGGTAACAAGCTTGCGTTAGCGGCATTCGAGTTTGTGTTCGCAATTGGATAAGAATTCATTTCATTCTGTCTTTCTTCTAAGGCGATATATTCTTCCCCCGTAATTCTCGCAGCTTCCGCCATCGTAATTGTATTTTTGACTCTAAAAATTTGAATGTATAACAAGTTAGTCGCAAAGAGAGCATTCACAAATGAGAGGATGAGATATCTCTCCTCAACCCGTCCCCGCCATTTCGCTACACATGGTTCTCCATCTTATTGTCAATGTCTTAAGCTCTCGCCAATCCTTTGTTTCAACCCGAATACATCTTCAAATACCTGGTCGCGAAGAGTTGTTACTTATGTATGCTCCCGGGGAATGTGGCTTGCAAATGATTGAATGATGTGATTGTGTTCATGGCAGACCTTCAATCCATTTTAGTGCTTCTCCTATTAAGCTTGACGCGAAATATTTGCATAATATGGCATCATGATTCTCCCATTGTAACATACATCTCATGTAAGCTTTAATATGTTGTATCGCACAAAGTTGTTCCATCAAAGATGTTGGTTAATGCGGGTAGATTGCACTTGGGAGGTATTCCTCCCATCTCCCACTTCTAGCGTGAAGGGTTCTTCGCGGCCTGCGATGGCTTCGTCCCTTGTCTCCTTCCTCCTTCCCTTCGTTATTCAAGAATCCTCTCATTTCAGCCTAGTTCTCTTAAGATTTGTTCATTTGCCTCGAATTTGTTTCTACTGGGGTCTTTTTTAGCTCGCTTTCTCTTCTTAAGCTCGTGCCTATCTTGACCTTCCTGCTCATTATTTTCTCCTCTTCTTTCCTCGCGACGCTCTTCTTCGTTTCTTTCGCCAATTCGCACACCATTATATCGATTGTTCTCTCTTCTTGGTTGCCTCTCAGCTCTCATCATCTCGCACCTCTCTCATATTCTTCATTAATATTTCTATTGGTACGATTTTGTTCCCTTCTTCTCTCGCTGATTGTCATGGTTATTACTGCTTGGATTGCTTCCTCCATCTCTTGATTTTCCATTTCTGCTCTAATTCTTTCTCTTTCGCGAGCTAGTCGCGCTTGTTCAATGTAGTGTCTCTCAATGTCATCCTCGATTTCTCGGTTTCTTCTCAATTCTTCTCTCCCGTGCAGGATTATTCTTCCTTCAAGAATTTGGGTCATTCGGCCCTTGGAGTTGCATGTTTTCTTGATTTTCCCTATTTCGCTCATTTTGAAGATTTTCAGCCGAGGAATATAACGATCTTCTATTTCCCAGTTCTCTCGCCATGCTCGTATTCGGATTTTGTGTTTCTTCTCCCAAGCACTTTCGTTGGTAAAACTCTCCTTCTTTCTTCTCTGCTCGATCTAGAACTTGATCTCACGCTACTTCTAGATCTCCTTCTTTGCAACCTCATATTTTCCATCCTCGTTCATGATTTTGTCTTGTCAAGTTTGCTCGCTCCTCTGCTTCTAATCGTCTCTCTTCGTGTATTGTTTGTCTCAATCTTTCTAACGTTCGCTGCTTTCTTCGTTTCTGGATTCATTTCTCCATTCATCCCTTGCTCTCCTTGTCCATTGTTCACCAACTGCCGCTCCTCTTCTCTCTCGTCTTGAGTAATCGATCTCCAAGTATGCACACTTACTCTATCATAATCCACAGTACCGTTTGCTCCTGAGAGATTGGTGGCTGGTTTTGACCTTCTTCATCATTTCTCATGTTCATCCTTGATGATTCTCCTATTTCATTCCTCCTTTCTCCAGCAAGTCTCCCACTTCTTCTTACAATCGTTGGTTGCTCCTGTACGTTTCTTCTTCTAGCCATCTTTCTTTTTCAATGAATTCTTGAGTATCTTTTTCCAAATCTCTTCTCTGTTAATCCAAATTCTTTCCAATTTCTTCGTCAATCACTGCTCGTCCCTGTTTCTAGCGCATATGTAGTAGCAGGTTTTCCCACACTACACCCCTCACTATCTCTTGATTAATTAGTCCCTTGAAAGTTGTATAATTGAGATGGTTTATTGATTAATTTCATAAGTTGTTTACACAGAAAAGTTGGATTACACTTGTAAGTAAAACACTCTTGAAACTTTCTCTCCTAATGACTTGCCCAATAATTCTAAAAGATCTCTCCCTACAACGGACTCACTCGACCCTTTATATAGGGTAATACATGTCTCCAGAGCGCCCTCGCGACATCGCACTCTTGGCTCAACCGTGTACCTCTCAACCGCGCCTTGATCGGATTCTCGCACTCCTTAGAGAGACCCTCGGTCGTCCAACCTAAGTCATAAGCTTAGGTTGAAAATCCAAGGTACCTCTCCGGATGGGCTTTATTGACCCCAAATCTCCATGACTCGGGTTCCGGGGCGGTGTAACCTTTCGCCGAGCCATGCAACAGGTACCCCCTTCTATGACGTACTTTAGGTCTTACATTTGCCTCTTGCGAAATTTTATTCGCGAACTAGGGTGTACGCCATAAAGGTTCGCCCCATTCTAATCTTAGATTTTTATGGATCTTAGATTGTCTCTTGCGAAATTTTCGCGTTTCTTTATTCTTTCATTCATTCTTTCATTCTCATAATATCATATCATTTAAAGCAAAGTAAATATTCAGGAGAAATTCTAATATATTGTAATTCTGAAATCTTTGTAGTTTTGAAATCTTTGTAGTTCTGCGATTGTATCGCGTTTTGTAAATCAAATCAAAAATCTTTTTATTCGTTCTTAGTATAAAGCAAAGTGTTCAAGGAAGTGGTACTTATCTTTCATGTGATTTGTTGTTGATGCTAATCTCGCGCTAGAAGTATTGCATTAAGGTGTAACTTGACTAAGTTGAAATTGTAATAAGCTTGTGCGTAGATATCGCATAAGTTGTTGAGGCTGCAATGGGCTTAGGTGAAATGGACTTTCTACGAAACTCTTGTGCGAAAATATCTCTTGAAGTGTATAAGTGCCACACATCATCCTTGACAATCCCTCTTGAGTGTATAAATGCCGCAGCAAAAACAAGTGGAAGAGTGGTAAGACTTGAACCCGCGACCTTATGCTTGGATTTTACTGCCCAGACCAACTGTGTGAACTCCTCCTATGTGAAATTATCGCGCATTTGTTGAAACTTGGCTTCGTCTTTGCGAACTTAACCCAAAATGCAAAAAAAATAAATAAAAATAAATGACAAATTTGGTGCGAATCGATCCTGCGACATCCAATTCGTTCTTTTCGCTCCTAGCCAACTATGCTAGCTCTTGTTTGTGAAGTAGTAGTAAGATTCGCTTAATTTATTCTTTTCATGTCATGCTTTGTATAAACTTTGTCTTCGACTTTTCTCCTTCTTCTTCCAAGTCAGTGATCTAGTGATTATAGCTTCTGTAACTTTTTTCACTTGCTTTTATTTATTTTTGTTGTTTTCCCGTTGTTTATGGGTGAAAACTACTCCTGCAGAATTTGGTAATTTGGGGTGTGGATGAGGAATGAATTTAAACCTTAAACAAATGCACTGCGCGGTGAGTGCTTGTAGATTCGAGAGATCAATCTGTGCAAGTCCGGCCTAAACCAAGAAATGGCCGTTCCCAGGACTTGTTTCGGTCACAAAGTGAAGGAAATGGGGTTGATCTTAGGGAGGGAAGCGAAGAAGGTGTTGAGATTGTGAAGGTGTAGACTTGCTTATGACTTGCAACAGGAAAGTGAACAAGCTTACGATTGGTGTAAGCGGAGCTCTCGGGTGTTTTCTTGTTGTTTTTCTCTGCTTTTCTCCCCGTCTGGAAATAGGGCGGAGAACCTATTTATACAAGTCACCGAGTCTTATTCACGTCTCTCGTGGGAAGTGGAGGAAGTGGAGTGATGGAGTAGTGGAGTTGTGCGTTGGTGATACACGACCAGCCTTGCCCACTTCTCCCGTTCATCTCTAACCGTCCATGACTTCCTAACACGTTCTTGTGATGGCGCGTTGCACGCCGCACGCTGTAAAACCGCCGGACCAATACCCCGCATGTATCCCCCAGTTTGTGACATGATTGATGTCTGGAATGTGTGGATCGTGGATCCACGATAGGTAGCATGTAATGCTTTGATTTGAATAATTGCGTTATTCGGAAGTTGATACTTGTGAAGTATCGTGTGTATTTTATGCACGAGTGCGCATCATGGTGTGGTAAAGTGATGGGTAATGACGCCTCACCGACCAACTAACTCCCGACCGGGGTTGTATAACCAAGTCTGGTGAAGTTGGACGGATGAGATGATCTTTGAGACACTCATCTGCGACCGTTAATGAAATTAGGGTTTTGAAGAGGTGCGCGCAGGCATCACTCTTCAGCTTGGTCGAAACCAAGCATGGGATACAACCTTGGCCAGGCCGACCATACATGCGTGTAGACAGCATGATGGTATAGGCTCTCGTACCCCATTACCTCACGAAAGTATGATCCGGGTCACTCAATTCATCCGGTGAAATCGAGTGGTCGAGATCGATTTGCGACAAAAACTAGTGCCGCAAGGGCCGCACGTCACGCCCTCTTCAGCGCACGTTCCAAGACGACCAATCTTGGTCGGTCTTGGCCGATTGGCCTGGTGTGTGAAGGTGGTAGGCTGATGTTCACGCTTATACTTGAATATCCCATGAAAACGTGATCCGAGCCATCCAAATCGTCCTATGAAGTTGAGTGGTCGAGATCGGTTTGCGGTTTGGGAGGTGTGACCACGCTAGTTTGAGCGTGCGTTTTGGATTAGCCAGGCATGATATGCCTTGGCCGATCGGGGTTAGGGAATAGATGGGTCCACGGTGGTCATCTTTGGTATGACCGGACTCGCTTAATCTAATCTTGGACCCTCCATTCATGCCGGAGAAGATGGACGCTCGTGATGCTCAAAACCCTAATTTTGGGTTTCAAAGCCGTGCGTCATCTCTTGTTTGGGCGACGATTTTGTCACGACCAAACATGGTTGGTCTTGACCGATTGGTCAAGTGTGTAGGAGGGCCCACGGTGATCGTGTTGACATGCTCGGGGCCCTTTGAATCTACATCTACACCCTCCATCTATACCGCGCGAAGATGGATGGTTGAGATTGTTTTGCGACACATGTAATATGCCGCAGACCTAATTTAGGGTTTTCCGTCCATAATGCTTGGTATGAACGTTTTTTGGCAAGCTAGGCCAATGGCCGACCGTGCGGGTCGGCAGGTGGGTATTCCATACCGCTTGGGGGTGATGGAATTGATCTGGGTCATCCAATCATGCTTGTGGAGTTGGATGACTGCGATCATATCCGGACTGATACGGTCAGTATGGATGCTCAATCGGGCTAGTATAACACACCGAGAGGGGCTCAATCGGGCTAGTATAACACACCGAGAGTCATCCCATGCGGGTATTTCGTACATGGTTTCATTATAATGCTTGGAGGTTCGTGCTGCTCTGTAAGAGTAACACTCAGTCGTCATGCCGCACTGATAATGAGTACAGGAAATACAAGGCTGATTGCGCATTAATTAATAATGCTAAAATTCACAGGGTATATGGGATTGTTGCTACATGCTCCAACCTGGATGAATTTTGTGTATTCATAGAATGGGATTGTTGCCACATGCTCCATTCTAGGTGAATTAAGTGAGGGAGTATCCAACACTTATTAATGGCTTTATCTTTAACAAGATGTCAGCGCATAGTTTCTTGGATTTTACAATTTTAACCTTAAATGAAAATCCACCATCAACATTAAGTCCCCTGCCTAGCACACAATGGTTACACTATTGTGGGGTAGGCATAAGATGGTGACAGTTAAAGATAAAACTTATGAGACAAAGTTAGATGTTACCAGGAGAGACGGGTCATCCTGTCCTTGGAGTATGTCATGTTCAAAAGGCATCTAGGAGAGTGGTCCCCTAGCATGATGTCGGTCTTGCCTGCTTCGATGGACTGTTACGCCTGTTTCGTTCGTGGGGCTACTGCACCTGCTTGATAGAACGTGGGCTTGATGTGCCTGCTTCGATCAAACGCGGGACCACCATGTACATGTTTCAAACGTCGGCCATGTCCTGCGTCTTCTTTGACCGTACGGTTGATGTAATTGCTCGAGTGTCATCTTGCTACTTTGACCAAACACCGACCCAGCTAGCTTGACTAAACACCGGACTTGATGCTTTGACCAAACACCGGCCTTGCTGTTTGCTTTGCTCGAACGTGGGACCCGATGTGAGCAAGCTTTCTTTTTTTTTAAAAATGAACCTTGTGTGCTCAAATGTAAATATGGGTCCTGTAGAAAGCGTTGAAGCAGCTTCTGGAGCAGGCCCGGGAGAGCGTTGAAGTGTTGGAGATGAAACACCTTCTTTTGGAGAGAGAGCTTTGATTGGGGACGGCTGTGTCTGCTTCGACCAATCTGGGGCTGTGATCAAGTGGGACCCGCCGCATGCCTGACTGAACGTCGACCCTATGTTTCGACTGAAAACTGGCCCTGCTGCGTGCACCTGTTTTATTCGAATACCAGCCTTGTGACTTTGATAAATACCATACTTGAAACTTGAGAAATACCGGACTTGTGACTTGATCAATACCGGACTTGTGACTTGATCAACACCGGACTTGAAACTTGAGCAATACCAGACTTGAGACTTGAGCAATACCGGACTTATGACTTGATCAATACCGGACTTGTGACTTGATCAACACCGGACTTGAAACTTGAGCAATACCAGACTTGAGACTTGAGTAATACCGGACTTATGACTTGATCAATACTGGGACTTGTGACTTGATCAATACCGGTGTTTGGACCCAATACCAGCCTTGTGTACTCCAACATGAATGTGTGTTCTGTCGTGTGTGATTACACATCTCACGCGTTTTTCTACAAGTACTGACTCATGTTTTTTATTGTAGAATGAAGAAAAGAACTCATGTTGAGATGTCTTCTGGGAATAATGCTGGTGCCAAGTCAGGAGGTGTTGACAGCTTAAAGATATGCCGAACATTGATGATGAGTTGTCCACCGCGTCCTTTCAACTATATGAAAATATCCGTTCCACAAGATAACCCTTCTCCTATCGACTTCAAGGTTTTTCATGCTCTGCTGGGCCCTCATGAAGGATGGGTGAGACGTATGTTGAGCAATGAGTACATCAAAGATAACTTGACCGGAGCGCAGATTATTGATGCGGCTTGAGTGTTGAAACGGCTCGAGAGGATGTTAAAGTTGTTTACGTGCGAACGTTGAAGTGGATCCTGGAGAGAGTGTTGAAGTAGGATTAAAGCGAACGTGGGTCCGGAGAGAGAGCGTTGAGGCGGCTCTTGAATAGACCATTTAAGCACTTATGCTAGAGGAAGCGTTGAAGTGTTTCCCTCTTCGATTCGATTTACCCTTGCGAATTCCATGCTTCTTGACTGACCATCTCTCTCATGTTAAAGAATTCCTTGATCGACGGTGAAGGAACTTCATGCGAGCCTCGATCCCCAAGCGTGGTTTACATGGTTTGTTCGTAGTGGTTGTTGTCGAGCCAGATATGGAATATCTTGGACATTGTTTCATCATTGTGGGAGTCGTGCATGTGGTACTGGAGTTGGAGTTGACGAACGCGTAGGATGTTGTATCTCGGTGGTTTTCCTCTTGCTGCTTCAGGGAACTGCTTACAAAAGGCTGAAGGTTGTATCGCCTGTTGGTGAGATATATGCCCCTACAAACATTACGAGGCTCTTCATTACCGGCAGGCCTGGTTATTTCTATCGGGGCATATGTTGTTGTAGATGAGCGTTCGACAGCTCCAGAGGATGACCAAAAGCGTGGATTCTCCAACATATCATGATCGACATATACCACTGTCTGATAAAGTGACTCGCCCGGATCTTGCTCGATATGACGCGTGGACATCGTTATCTTCTTGAGGCTGCTCCCTTGAGGTATCGGCTTTGCACCATGCTCGTATATCCTCATCTGGTTGTAGCCGCTACATCCATCCATGGAGGAGAACATGCCGTGTCTGCTGGTTAAATCTACTAGCATGTCGATGTTAAGTAAAGCAGGATCGTTTTTTGGAGCAGCACCTGTTCAAGTCTCTGAAGTCTATGCAGCACCTGATCTGAACTACAACTGTTTAACCGACTTGGCTCCAGGTATGACATGTAGATGATGGGTGACCAATTTTCATCTAAATCCGGCATTTCTTCATATCCAAGCGAATATGTCCTGGTACTCTTTGAGAAGTTCCACGATCTTCGTGCGTTTATCCGTACACAGGGTTGAGCTGATGGAGATAGGCCTAGGAGATTCCTCAACGATTTCAATCTCATCAGTTGTGGAGTTGGTGCCCTCTTGCAGCTGTTTTGGAGCATCTAGCACTTGCTCTTGTGGTTCGTTGTTGTTGTAGCATTCCATTAGGTGGAGAGACTGGGTAACAGTCTCCCCTGCTAATTGATAATGGCAGTGTCGGTATACCGTTTTCCCTTTCTGGTCAAGACTCGCCACAAAAGTTCGTTCCCTCTTCGTGTGAACGTGGGTCGTGGCTTCACAAGATGGAGAAGAATGCTTCGTCAGCAAAGATGCATCGTGGGTACTAGCCCTCAATGATGCAAGCCGGTCTTCTTCCTGAATTGACGCCCACGTGGGGAGTGGGATGCAACGAACTTGTCTGATTCTTTCCGCAGAGCTTCTCCCGTACGTGCTGGTTTGGTTTCCCTCGAAGTCCATCATTGTGGTAGGCTTCCGTACGACCTTGCCTGGGAGAACCTTGGATGTCCTGAGAGTCTTGAGAGTAATCACATTCGAAGACGCTCCTGTGTAGATAAGGGCCGTCTTGAACTCTGAATCCTTGATGCGTGCGGTGACATGTAGGGCACGGTCGTGACCTTCCTCTGGTTGATTGCTGTAAAACGTCTCCGCGCGCTGATTCTTCGAGAGGTGTGAAAGTTCGCATAAACTTTCCACTAGAGAAACCGCTTCCCGATCCACCGGCCTCTGGTTCATAGTGAAACTTATTGACTTAGGATCGTTGTGAGGATCGGTCCCAGTGTAGGAGTCTCCATGACAGGACCGCTCATATCTGATGTCGCTTCTTTGATCAGGTCCATGGAGGTCCGCGCCGCTGAAGTACCTTCTCCGGTGCGTTTAATGCGTTCCTTTTTTGCTCCAGGGGCTGTCACGGCTCTTGTGGAAATCGATTAGTTAATGTCTTAAGAAAAGTGAGTACCTCTTTCTGAGTTGCGGCCATATCCGTTTGAGTCTTAGCAAGAACTTCCTGCTTCTCCATCAAGTCTGCAATGGTAATGGGGATGGTCCTCCTCTCGTCCCTCCGGCTCCTCATCCTGATGAAGGAGTGGAAGTTGTTGCTCCGGTGACTACCGAGGTGTTACACTTGATGAGATGCCGTGATTTGCGGCATTGTTCGGCTCTGGTGATGGGAGGTGTTGTAATATCACTGCTGAGTGATCGAATTGAACGTTCCCATCCTCTGTGCTCACGTGTCCCTTGATTGATCTCTCCTTCCTCAAGCATTTCTTCACTTAGTTGAAAGGTAGATGCGGATTGAACAGTCTTCCGGGCTTCGACAAGGGTCTTGAGATATAAATCTTCCAGCGGGGATCCGTAAGCTGCAGGCTCCATTTCTTTATCCGGTAGACGTTGTGGTACCCCGGACAAGTCTTTTCCTCTGTGGAGTTGCCTCGAGTCTTCGTTGTCGGCTGGACTATGTTGTTCGTCTCTCCTGAGTCTCCTGTGATTACGCGCTCTTTCTGCATCTCCACTGGTAAAGGTGTGACTCCTGACTAAGGATCCAGCGTTTCTTGCACTGTTTGAGCAGACGCGTGCCGACCCTTCTTGTAATTGCGCTGTTATATCATTCAAAAGGCAGAATGTCTCACTCTTTCTTCTAGCGATACCGGCTTGATTTGCCAAGACATCCCCCCAGCATTCTAGCTACACTTCCCATGATATATGAACCACCTGTGGTCTCCGAGTGAGGATACATCGTGAGATGAAAACCGAAGAATTGAGAATTCAATTTTTTACAACCGAGAGATCAACCTCCCGCTATGGTCGCCAATTGTTTATGGGTGAAAACTACTCCTGCAGAATTTGGTAATTTGGGGTGTGGATGAGGAATGAATTTAAACCTTAAACAAATGCACTGCGCGGTGAGTGCTTGTAGATTCGAGAGATCAATCAAGCAAGTCCGGCCTAAACCAAGAAATGGCCGTTCCCAGGACTTGTTTCGGTCACAAAGTGAAGGAAATGGGGTTGATCTTAGGGAGGGAAGCGAAGAAGGTGTTGAGATTGTGAAGGTGTAGACTTGCTTATGACTTGCAACGGGAAAGTGAACAAGCTTACGATTGGTGTAAGCGAGCTCTGGTGTTTTCTTGTTGTTTTTCTCTGTTTTTCTCCTGTCTGGAAATAGGGCGGAGAACCTATTTATACAAGTCACCGAGTCTTATTCACGTCTCTCGTGGGAAGTGGAGGAAGTGGAGTGATGGAGTAGTGGAGTTGTGCGTTGGTGATACACGACCAGCCTTGCCCACTTCTCCTGTTCATCTCTAACCGTCCATGACTTCCTAACACGTTCTTGTGATGGCGCGTTGCACACGCCGCACGCCGTAAACCGCCGCCGACCAATACCCCGTATGTATCCCCCGATTTGTGACATGATTGATGTCCTGAATGTGTGGATCGTGGATCCACGATAGGTAGCATGTAATGCTGATTTGAATAATTGCGTTATTCAGGAAGTTGATACTTGTGAAGTATCGTGTGTATTTTATGCAGGTACTGCATCATGGTGTGGTAAAGTGATGGGTAATGACGCCTCACTGACCAACTAACTCCTGACCAGGGTTGTATAACCAAGCTGGTGAAGTTGGACGGATGAGATGATCTTTGAGACACTCATCTGCGACCGTTAATGAAATTAGGGTTTTGAAGAGGTGCGCAGGCATCACTCTTCAGCTTGGTCGAAACCAAGCATGGGATACAACCTTGGCCAGGCCGACCATACATGCGTGTAGACAACATGATGGTGTAGGCTCCTGTACCCCATTACCTCACGAAAGTATGATCTGGGTCACTCAATTCATCCGGTGAAATCGAGTGGTCGAGATCGATTTGCGACAAAAAACTAGTGCCGCAAGGGCCGCACGTCACGCCCTCTTCAGGCGCACGTTCCAAGACGACCAATCTTGGTCGGTCTTGGCCGATTGGCCTGGTGTGAAGGTGGTAGGCTGATGTTCACGCCTATACCTGAATATCCCATGAAAACGTGATCTGAGCCATCCAAATCGTCCGGCGAAGTTGAGTGGTCGAGATCAGTTTGCGGTTTGGGAGGTGTGACCACGCTAGTTTGAGCGTGCGTTTTGGATTAGCCAGGCATGATATGCCTTGGCCGATCGGGTTAGGGAATAGATGGGTCCACGGTGGTCATGCTTTGTATGACCGGACTGCTTAATCTAATCTTGGACCCTCTATTCATGCCGGAGAAGATGGACGCTCGTGATGCTCAAAACCCTAATTTTGGGTTTCAAAGCCGTGCGTCATCTCTTGTTTGGGCGACGATTTTGTCACGACCAAACATGGTTGGTCTTGACCGATTGGTCAAGTGTGTAGGCGGGCCCACGGTGATCGTGTTGACATGCTCTGGGCCCTTTGAATCTACATCTACACCCTCCATCTATACCTGCGAAGATGGATGGTTGAGATTGTTTTGCGACACATGTAATATGCCGCAGACCCTAATTTAGGGTTTTCCGTCCATAATGCTTGGTATGAACGTTTTTTGGCAAGCTAGGCCAATGGCCGACCGTGCGGGGTCGGCAGTGGGTATTCCATACCTGCTTGGGGGTGATGGAATTGATCTGGGTCATCCAATCATGCTTGTGGAGTTGGATGACTGCGATCATATCTGGACTGATATGGTCAGTATAGATGCTCAATCGGGCTAGTATAACACACCGAGAGGGGCTCAATCGGGCTAGTATAACACACCGAGAGTCATCCCGTACGGGTATTTCGTACATGGTTTCATTATAATGCTTGGAGGTTCGTTTTGCTCTATAAGAGTAACACTCGACGTCATGCCGCACCGATAATGAGTACGAAATACAAGGCCGATTGCGCATTAATTAATAATGCTAGAAATTCACGGGGTATATGGGATTGTTGCTACATGCTCCAACCTTGGATGAATTTTGTGTATTCATAGAATGGGATTGTTGCCACATGCTCCATTCTAGGTGAATTAAGTGAGGGAGTATCCAACACTTATTAATGGCTTTATCGTTTACAAGATGTCAGCGCATAGTTTCCTGGCTTTTACAATTTTAACCTTAAATGAAAATCCACCATCAACACCCGTTCGTCTTTATTTTGTTACTCTAAGCATCCTTGTTAACTCTCTTCGCGCAGTTTTTAAATATGTTCTCTTCGCAACATCATTGTCCTCTTCGCAGCATCATTGTCCCGTGAGTAGGATTTTCCACTTTGGTATGATGTCTGCTATAGATCGTTGTTTATAGTTGTATATGAGGCTTTCATATTTCCTTGTTGGTGGTGTTTGAGACTTAAACATATGAGTATGCTTCGCTGGGATTGCTTTCTTGTGATTGCTCCTTGCGGTCTCGTCACGCTGGATAAAATGAAGACACCCGATCATGCTGGATTTTTATCGGTGAAGATTTTTGTAGGATCTAAAATCTTTTGTTTTGTTGATACTGTGGTTATTGTGATGATCAAGGGATTTGTCTCCGCTTTAGTTGCTTTCTCTGTCTTTGAAGTTTATTTATTCGGATGTAGCTAGCTATTCCTGCGAAAGAAATTTTATTTTTCCGCCTGTACTTCTTTGTTCCTTCCATTTTCTCCGTGCTCTTGTTAAATATCGCACACCCCAATAGCTCTCTTCATTGTAGTTTCTTTTAGAAAAGTCCTCATCATTCATCCCGGAAAGTATCTGCGAACTGCTAACGTATTGGCACTGTTGAGATAAATTATCGTTTAGATGTTGAGCTCTTTCTTCTCGTCTTTGGTTTTAAACGTGGGAAACCCGTGTGTCTTTGACAATTTTGCTGCTGGCGATCCTTTCGCTCAGATGATTTTTTGGAGGTGATTTCTTCTTTGCTGTGTTGAATTCAAGTTTTCTTGTGCGAAAATATCGCCTTGTAGAAGTATATAAGGAAATAATATTTTAACGCTCTTTTTGCTTGAACTTGTTTTTGAGGATGAACTTCTAATTGCTGGGACTCCATTGCCTTTAGTTCTTCCATCCTTCCCTCCGTGCTTGATTGTTGATGATGCCTTCGCATAAACTCCATTTGATACCTCTTGTTGGTTGTAGCACGTTTGGTTTTATTTTCAACATTTTTCTTGCTATAGCTTTTGCATCTCCATCTTTCTCTTATATCATTTTGTTTATTCTAACGTTTGTCGTGTTCGCCTCTCTAAGATAAATTCTCTTTTGTCAAAATTAATGGACGCAAAATTGACATTTTTGATGCTTTGCTGCGAAGTTGCTTTCTCCATTAACTATCACAATATCATAGGAAAGAGAAGATCAAAATAATGGTTAGATCTACCATTTACAATATTTAAGTTTCTTGGAAATTCAATGTATGGGTTTGTAAAACAAGGTTCGATTGTAAAACTGCTTTGAAAACATGTTTTGAATCGTCTTTTGAAGATAAAATCAAGCTTCTAACGAATGTCGGTTAAAACTTATATACAAAAATTCTATGAAAACTTTATTTGTAAACCAACAGATCTGCGAATTTGAAAAGAAAAATAAAGAAATAAGAAGGGAATTTATCCTTTAGGAGTGATTGATGATGTAATCTCGTTTTAATTTCATTCTATCCCTCTTTCTTCGTCTCTGGTCTTTATGTAGCTTTAACACCTCTTTATATCTCTGTTGATTTCCCTGTACCGCAGGTGTCGCTTATTGATTTAGAATATAATTCTTTCGCCTAAACTTCCATATTTCACCTTTAAGCTTGCCGATCCAGTGAATTCAACTCTAACAATAGCTGATTTCTTTGAATCTTCTTCAATCTAACAAGTTCCAGCAATCCCTGTTTCTAGCGCCAAAAATGTAGTTGCAGAAATCCCAGAACACACCCCTTATAATATTTTCTAGATCTAAATCTATTTCATAATCAAAATAAAGATTAAAATGCTAAAATTATAAAATGGACACAAGGATTTTTTACATGGTTCGATCAATGTGATCTACATCCATGGTTCTTCACTATAATTGTTGAGGTTACATTAATATTACATTTACAATCTCCATTAATGGATATTTGGTAGAGCTCTAGATCTAGTTTTTATGGGAAGAAGATGATAAAGAAAATAAAGTCTCTCCACCAAAATGTGTCTCTCTCTCTCTTACAAAAATCTGTTCCCACCTTCTCTCTCCTGCTCTTCTCTTTATATAGGTGTCTACATAGTGGATGACAACTCACATTACCCTACATTTTCGGATCCCCTGCTACGTTCTCTCAGGCTCTCTTTATAATTTCGCAGGCACACTTTATAATTTCGCAGGCTCTGCTACATTCTCGCAAGCTAAGGAAATAATTGAATCTCGCACACTAATGAAACGTGTTGTGCGATATTTGGATCCTACAACTTTTAAATGGCTCAACCTCTTTACAGAGCGATGGCGCACTGAATTGCTCAATACATACGTAAGTGGAGAGGTTTGAGCACTCATCACTTTTAAATGGCTTAACCTCTTTACAGAACGATGGCGCATTAAATACAGGGTTTTACAATTTTAGCCCTGAACTAAAAACCACCATCAACATTAAGTCCCCTGCTTAGTATGTAACAATGACATTGTTGCGGGGTAAGCACTAGATGGTGACAAATAAAGATAAAAATTATGAGACAAAGTTAGATGTTACCAGGAGAGATGGGTCGGCCTGTCCCTGGAACATGTCACGTTTAGGAGGTGTCCAGGTAAGCGTTCCCCTAGCATGATATCGGTTGGCCCCATGTAGATTAATCATGCGTTTTGTTTCGGATCTCAAACTATTCATGACGACGTCATAATCCTCGACTCTGATGTGGATGAGACCTATCATGAGGAATATCCTTAAAAGGCTGCTGAAGCAATTTCTAAAAAAGATGTTGAAGCAGCTCCCAAAGAGAACGTTGATGTAGCTTTTGAAAAGCGTGTTGAAGCGGCTCGAGAGGATGTTGAAGCGGCTTCCGGAGAGGATGTTGAAGTAGCTCCTAGAGACGAGTCTAGTGAAGGCACCATTGGCCCTGGTGTTTACGACACTTCTTTTATTTTTAGTAGTCTTTGTTTCACGCGGCTGGAGCCAGGGCTTGATCAAATAATAATCCCTCATTCATGCTGCTTTTGGCACTGGGTACTGCGCCACCGTCTCAACGTTGAAGCAGGTTGCTTTTTGGAATATCTTCAAGGACTTCATCCCAAGCGACATCTTTTGAACCGTCTTCTAAATCTTGTATGGTTGTATGGAATGGGATGCGATGAGCAGTCCCCAGTTACATTTCAGATTCGATGGCATGGACGGATACGTGAAAATATCTCTGCGGTGTACTTTGGAGTCTTTGATGCAGTGTATGGCCTTATGTTGAGAACTTCCTGCGGCTCGTAAAGCTTTGACAGTGATGATGCTATATCAGAAATAACCTGGTTGAGGGACGTGAAGGCATCTTGTGCTGCAGTCCCCAGGTGTAATTATCCCGAGCCTATTTTCTCTTGAAAGACGTACTTCCATTGTATTTGCTGGTAAGGTGGTTGACGAATTGATGAAGGCGACAATCTTTTGGATTCGTCACTTGTTGATCAGAGTCGTGTTTGATAGATATGTGTTGTATCCAAACTTTTTGGCAGCTCACGCACCCCTTCCATGGGAAATTGGAAATCTAGAAACACCGATTCTGATTTTGCTGGCGATGTGGCAGACATGATGCAGTTGGTCTGTGCGGCTTGCTGAGGTGTTGAAGCGGCTTCGAGAGAGGGAGCGTTGAAGCGGCTTCTGGAGAGAGAGCGTTGAAGCGACTTCTTCAGTTTGATTTTCCCTTGCAAATTACATGCTTCTTGATTGACCGTCTCTCTTGCGTTGAAGAAGTCCTTGACTGACGGCGAAGGAATTTCATGCTGAGCCGCAGTCCCCAAGCGTGATTTACATGGTTCTATTTTGTATGGTGGGTTTACCATAATAAAGATATCGTCATCTCTCCTACGTGACTCTATTACTTCTTCATGGGAAAATAAAATATGCGGAAGTTCGGATTACCTATGTCCGAAGTGGTTGTTGCTATGGTGAAGCTCTGGATGATATCAATCAACGAGTAACAACGGTTCTTGGCAGCAGCTGTGATCAGGAGAGACTGGCAGGGAGAGGCGTGGTAGATACTTGAATAATCCTGGCAGTCTTCATATAATAGTAAAGATCGTCTCATTATTAGATGGAGAAGTTGATTATGGAACCGATAGTTTCCTTGATTTTTCCTCATGGAACGGAAAAGAGGGGGACAATCCCCTGACCACGAGTATCTACTGAGCTTTCAACTTGATAGATGTTGTCACGCTGGTTTCTGAAGAAATAATTTGGATGAGAGTTGGAGCTGAACTCAACGTTGATGAGGATCGTACGAGTTGTTGATCATGAGGCCGTCTTTGCGTCTACGTTGCGTTTCATAGACGTCCAGGCATATCGCTGGTCTTTGACAATACGTCTGCTCTCTTGATTATGTCATCATCTTTGGAAATCTTGGAATTATAATGATGGCGTGCCTGCGTCTCTCTAAATTCAGCATCTTTGAGATGGGTAGTGCTGAGCAGTCCCCAGCCACGCTCCTTTGCTTTTATCATCTTTGGATCGTGTCTTCGAGGAGTATGGAAGTTACCTCATGCGAATGAATTAACTAACATGTTATGTAAATATGATGAATCTCTTGACATGGAGAGTCCGTATGTACCTCTTAAGTCCCAGGCGCAACCTCCTTCGGTAATGCAACTACTTCTTCTACGGGAGATGAAATTCTGAAAGTGTCTCTCACCGATGTTGTTGATATGGTATATCTTAGACGTTGTTTTATCATTGTGATAGTCGTGCATGTGGTACTGGAGTTGGAGTTGGCGGTTTTGGACGCGCATGATGTTGTATCTCGGTGGTTTTCTTCTTGCTGCTTCAGTGAAACTGCTTATAGAAGGTTAAAGGTTGTATTACCTGTTGGTGAGATGTATGCTTCTAAGAATATCATGAGGCTCTTCATTCCTGGCAGGCTTGGCTCTTTCTAGCAGGGCAGGTGCTGTTGCAGCTGAGCCTCTAGCAGCTTCACGAAGTTCAGAGGGTGTCTGAAAGCGCAGGTTCAACAAAGCACGATAGACAGGTACCATCCTATTGATGCATTACACCAATTATTGTTCAGTCACATTTGGATCGTGACTCTCCAGTGCCTGAATTCCGGACCTCTTCACATAATCATTTGGATGTTCGTTGTTTCGCTGAAACATTCTTCTTAGTGGGGTGATTCGCCGATTGTTTCCCGACATGATGACGCGGGCATCGTTATCTTCTTGAGGATGCTCTCTTGAGGTGTCGGTCCCAGTATATCTGAAGATGTCCCGGGCTCTCTCTTGTCCTGGTTGACATAATAGGCGAACCCTTCATGATGATTTGAAGATGTGTCAAGCCTCCTTTGTTATTGTAGATGTACGAATTCTCGGAATTACACCATGTTCTGGATCTACACGTTTTGTTGATGAAGTGATAGCAGATACTCCTGATCTTAAATTGGCAGCAGTGGTGGAATATGATGTGATTTTAAACAAGTTGTAGAAAGTGGTAGTAAAGATTCGTTCAACTCAGACTTGTAAAGATTTGATTTCAGACTTAAAACTAAAATATATACACAAGGTTGTCACAAATATCGAGAGGTACTAGGACTCAGGATTCCACCAATTCTTATATTCATGTGGTTCAACTAATAATTCTAGACATTCATAGCTCAAGTAATTCACTCTATTTATTGCCGAAAGTAGATTTTGAAAGTAGTCATTGTATATCTAAAGCATGAGACATCAAAACACTTAAGAAAGCATGACCCATTAATTGAAATCACAATCACTCAACAAAAATCATATATCAATTAAAAATCAATGCAATAAGTCATAAAAGAAATAATAGAATTACCACACGCGTGAAGAATGGCTTCCTCCATCGTCCCAATATGGGGGTTTAGCTCCTCATATTAATCACTTGCTCAAAATATCGGTTCATAGCTCAAAAGTTGATTAAAAGAGAGGAAAAGTACAAAGCAGCGGGTTTGTAACGGTTATAGTTGTTACAGAATCCACTATTACAGAGAAACAGTAACAGAGATGTTACAAAGTTTGAATAATTGTTACAGAAATTGTGACAAAGGTTATTGATTTTGAAAGAATATGCCACGGATTCTGCGACTGTGTTTATGCGCTGTTCTCTGTTCTTCTTCCTTCTTCTTCCCTGCTGATGATGAATCATCTCTACAGCTGAGTTTTATTCACAGCAACAACCCATAAATATCCCCCAAGGTCTCGACTCCCCCTCTTTTTGGTTCCAGCAGACTATATATATACCACAACACCGATTAAATCCGAGAAAATCTTTTATTTTTCTTTGCTACCAAGTCTCGTATAATATCTCCTTCAAATCTTCTTATGCGTCTCTGATTAGTTCTAGACACTCCAAACTTGGTAATACAAATCCTACAAGGGTATCTTCTCCCAGAGCTTACGATTCTTCCAAGTATAACACAAACAAAATCCCGATAATAGCTGCACCTCCCTGTTTTAATCAAACTCCAAAATATTTCCTTTTTTACGTTGAAAAGATTGTTATCAACCCTGTTATGATGTACCGGACTATTACCAATCCATATCCAACAGAGAGTCACGAAAATCTGGTCGCAAATTTTCCCAGCAAATCATGCAGAAAAACCGATAATATTCTCTTTCTATTTCACCTAACAACAGATTATCCAGCCCAAGTTTTTGGATTTAATAAAATATACCATGCCTGTTTACTCCATTCAAGTCCAGCCCCACGAAGATTTGGGCTTGAATCTCATTCAGTGACGTCCTAAATTCGAATCCAAACTTTGCCAGTCGCTGCACACATTTTCCCGCCAAAGTGAAAATTCAAAGGAAGAAGAAATGCCCCCTAACCATAGTAGGGTGCCATTAGCCTGGGGTGCAAATAGTAGATCTGGGGTGCAAATAGTGATGGGTTACCCCTTATCAAATGACTGCCCTTTATCCAAAATGAGAGTCCCTTTAGTAATTCCTCCAGGGGCGCAAATATCACTTTTCGAGCAACTTTTCCCCCAAAAGCTTATTTCTCCAAAAACACCTACAAAAACATAAACATCCAAAATAAGTACAAAATGAGCACTAACAAAATAAATAAATGAGATCAAAATAGACACATAAATGCGTCTATCAAATACCCCCAAACTTATTATTTGCTAGTCCTCGAGCAAATCAAATCTAGAAAATAAAATCCTAACTCACTGTCGCAGGCATCGTCGATTGCATTTAGCGTATGCAATAAGCCTTTAAACCCCTAGGTGGCCCTAGTGGCCGAGTTATAGTCTCGGGAGGGCTTACAAGAGATATACCCACAAAACCTTTACTCCAGACCCTAACTATCTACGCAGAACCTTGGAAGGCACTAAAAAGTCTCCTTGGTTGGCATACTTATTGACTACAGGAGGAAGTACCCTGATGCGAAATTCCAATTGATGTACACGAGTTTGCACTAAAGCATACTAAAATTCATATATAAGTCACAGAGCTCTACTTAGATAGTTTCTGGACATCATAACCGGAGTCAACCAATCACATGGAAGATAATGAGATGGATATAGAAAAAAAAAATATAGATGGTTTTGATGTTGACTAAGGTAAACGGTGTTTCCCATATCTGTCTGAAGGCCACTGCCAAAATAAACCTATCCTAATGGACTGAGATACTGGTCTGGACTAATATCAACACAGTGGCATATACAAGGGAACCAGTGGTCGACTTTATTGAATTTATTCCGGTTGGTCTGATGGTCTGGTCTCAATCTTCTTTTTTTTTTTTTTTTTTTTTTTTTTTTGGTATCTCAATCACCCTATTTCACCCTAGCAGTGGTAACAACTTGAATCGTGAGCCCCACCTAATCACTTAGAGAAACATATTTTAAAGAAAACAAAATAAAAATAGAAGTGAAAAGGATTCAACGAGATATTGCGAAACTACCATGTTTTTTATTTAATTCTAACACCTGAGCTCTGTGCTTTTATGAATAGACTCTTTAGATGTTTTCATCTAATCAGATTGGTTCCTCAACTCCTACAACCAAAATGCTTCCATCCACTTAGATTGGTTAGTGACATCCTTAATAAGCATAAATTTCTAGGCTCTGGAGTTTAACAATGCAACTAAAAAGTTTCTCCCATACCCCCAAACTTAAATCTAACATTGTCCTCAATGTTCTAAAGATAAAATTAAAAGCATGAACAAGGAGAAACTGTTACCATTTGAAGTAAAAGAGTTAAGGAAAGATATTACCGTGTCGCAAGAATATTGGGTTACCTCCCAAGAATTTCTAAGTTAAAGTCTTCAGCCAGACTAAGAAAGGATTAGTCACCTCATAAAATCATAAAGTAATAGCCGGAATATCTGTGGGTCATCAAAACCAAATAGAGCTATCACAAATAAAAGGAATCTCCAACCTTCCAAGAAAATTAACAAATAAAGCACACCCTTGTGTAGTTTCCTGTTTAAGACAACTACATCTAGCTGTGGTTCAGGTTCAGGCTCTATAACTGGGTCGAGATAAAATATTTTCATGTGCTGGAATTCCTCAAAGCTAAGATCCGGTTCAGGTTGTAAAGTCTGTAAAAACTCAAATAAGAACTTAGAAGCACATAATAATAACCTGAATAATTGAGGATCCTCTAAGTCAATCAGTTTTGACTCACACAATTGACCATAATGAGAGTGGTGGTCATTCTTAAGCAAATGTGTCGTTTCTATTCTCCTAAAATAATTAGGTTTGGTTTCAGAACTTAATAACTGACACATTTTGAACTCATACATTCCCACAATTGGTTGAAAAATATTTGGTGGGAAAACAAAATCAATCTGGGTATCATAGCCTGGGCTAACCACATCAACCATAGGATGGGTTTCTAACAACTGAACTTCCCTATGGACATTACTAGGTTCAGGAAAACGTGTATGAAGATAATCTTTTAAAATGGTTGAGGCACATATGTCAAGTCCCAAGTGAGGGACCTTTCTAAGAGTTAAGGCACATGGAGAATGATAATCACCCCCAAACTTAGAGTTTTCAGTGTCTCTAGAAATACTAGTCACAACTTCCCTAATTTCAAGGTCATCTCGATTCTGAAAATGGTCAATTGATTCTTCTAAGTCAGGTTCATCCTCACTCATCTCTACGAGTTCATTTTCTTTGTCTAAGACTAATGTTTCTAAATCGCTAGACTCTAAATCAATATTCTTAGAAGAAACTCGTTCCTCTAAACCATTATTAGCTTCGTAATCAAAAGGATATACTACATCGTCTAAAATGGGGGTATCTCTAAACAAATCCTCGTCCTTTTGAATAGGTGAATAATTATTAAAATTATTTGGATTTGAACTAGAAACATTATCATTATTAAGCTCAATTGGAGTAACAAATTCCTGATCACTATGCCTACTTATTTCAAATTCTTCATCAACACTATCCTCATCATAATCATCATTATAATAACATGAAAATGGTTGAACCTCATCTAAACAAGTAGTGTTATCAATTTTATCCTCGTCATCTTGATTATGCAAATAACTATCTTCATTTTCAAGGGTACTATTGGAAACACTATATTGGAAATCAAGATCATTTCGAGCAATTCTTTCGTTCGTCTCAGCTATCATCTTGAGGGATTCCTCTATAGAAAGTTTTCTTTCGTCATAAACTAAGTTATTCATCTTAGCTAACTTACATGTCGACTCCTCTAATTTCCTGAGAGACTCTTCTAAAGGAGAAACATAAGAATTTTGCTCGTATGACCCGTGCGTGTATGGATAGTAATTGGGCTCATCATGATATGATCCATAACCTTGAAAAGGATGATGTTCCCAACTACTATTCACACTATGGTCAAAGTAGTAACGTCCATTTTGAAACTCAGTCGGATATTCGTTGTATTGGCTATTGTAATACCAGTTCGACATTCTATTGCATGGGTGTGAGTTGTCACAAAGAATAAAAACCCACTGACAGGGGATTCGTGGGTGGATAGAGTCTTACCTCCCGTACCAGACGGGCGATGAACCGTTGAAGTCGACTCAGGCCACCGACTCCTATGTCAGTGTACGAACCCGAGGGGCCGAGACAGTATCGTAACTGTCGTCCTTCCCTGCAAACAGTTTTATTTAATTTTTTAACCCTTCCTTAGGGTTTCAAAAATAATGTCCAAGTCCAAAAATAAAGTCCAAAAAGTGTCCAAAAAGAAAAAAGAAAAATTACAAAAATACAACCCTATTTATAGTTTCTAAAAATAAAACAAAATAGCTATATACAAAATCTTCTTCTTCACTCCTTTTGAATTCCTCTTTTCTTTCCTTCTTTGGAAGATGCTTTCCTTTTATAGCACTTTTTCTTTCCCTGTAGCTTCGCTCCAAATCTGAAAAGAATCGAAAAATACCAAAGGCGTAAAAGAGAACAAAAAATATAAAAAATAAAAATAGAAATAACTCTAAAACCTAAAACCTAAATACAAGTCCGCGTCGGTGGCGCCAAAAATTGATGTGATTTTAAACAAGTTGTAGAAAGTGGTAGTAAAGATTCGTTCAACTCAGACTTGTAAAGATTTGATTTCAGACTTAAAACTAAAATATATACACAAGGTTGTCACAAATATCGAGAGGTACTAGGACTCAGGATTCCACCAATTCTTATATTCATGTGGTTCAACTAATAATTTTAGACATTCATAGCTCAAGTAATTCACTCTAATTTATTTCCGAAAGTAGATTTTGAAAGTAGTGATTGTATATCTAAAGCATGAAACATCAAAACACTTAAGAAAGCATGACCCATCAATTGAAATCACAATCACTCAACAAAAATCATATATCAATTAAAAATCAATGCAATAAGTCATAAAAGAAATAATAGAATTACCACACGCATGAAGAATGGCTTCCTCCATCGTCCCAGTATGGGGGTTTAGCTCCTCATATTAATCACTTGCTCAAAATATCGGTTCATAGCTCAAAAGTTGATTAAAAGAGAGGAAAAGTACAAAGCAGCGGGTTTGTAACAGTTATAGTTGTTACAGAACGCACTGTTACAGAGAAACAGTAACAAAGATGTTACAAAGTTTGAATAATTGTTACATAAATTGTGACAAAGGTTATTGATTTTGAAAGAATAGGCCACGGATTCTGCGGCTGTGTTTATGCGCTGTTCTCTGTTCTTCTTCCTTCTTCTTCCCCGCTGATGATGAATCGTCTCTGCAGCTGAGTTTTCTTCACAGCAACAACCCAGAAATATCCCCCAAGGTCTCGACTCCCCCTCTTTTTGGTTCCAGCAGACTATATATATACCACAACATCGATTAAATCCGAGAAAATATTTTATTTTTCTTTTCTACCAAGTCTTGTATAATATCTCCTTCAAATCTTCTTATGCGTCTCTGATTAGTTCTAGACACTCCAAACTTGGTAATACAAATCCTACAAGGGTATCTTCTCCCAGAGCTTACTATTCTTCCAAGTATAACACAAACAAAATCCCGATAATAGCTGCACCTTCCTGTTTTAATCAAACTCCAAAATATTTCCTTTTTTTACGTTGAAAAGATTGTTATCAACCCTGTTATGATGTACCGGACTATTACCAATCCATATCCAACAGAGAGTCACGAAAATCTGGTCGCAAATTTTCCCAGCAAATCATGCAGAAAACCCGATAATATTCTCTTTCTATTTCACCTAACAACAGATTATCCAGCCCAAGTTTTTGGATTTAATAAAACATACCATGCGTGTTTACTCCATTCAAGTCCAGCCCCATGAATATTTGGGCTTGAATCTCATTCAGTGACGTCCTAAATTCGAATCCAAACTCTGTCTGTCGCTGCACACATTTTCCCGCCAAAGTGAAAATTCAAAGGAAGAAGAAATGACCCCTAACCAGAGTAGGGTGCCATTAGCCGTGGGGTGCAAATAGTAGATCTGGGGTGAAAATAGTGATGGGTTACCCCTTATCAACTGACTGCCCCTTATCCAAAATGAGAGTCCCTTTAGTAATTCCTCCAGGGGCGCAAATATCACTTTTCGAGCAACTTTTCCCCCAAAAGCTTATTTCTCCAAAAACACCTACAAAAACATAAACATCCAAAATAAGTACAAATTGAGCACTAACAAAATAAATAAATGAGATCAAAATAGACACATAAATGCGTCTATCAGAATAGAGATAGACCTTTTCTTTCGTGATCTCTAGGTGTCTTCCTAGGACTCCACTGGCGTTGAATTTGTTGTCGACTATCTCCATACTGAAACAACGGCTACGCGAATCTTCACTTCGTCTTTCTGGGTGTGGACCCTTTGAGGCATTTATGGCTTGCTCCATACAACACTTGTGGTGTTGCAGAAAAGGTGGTTGCTCCATCCGAAAGAAGCTGTCGTGTTCTTCTAAGTAATAGTCGCGTCTTGTGTCTCCACGCGGCTTTCTGGTCCTTTCATCTGGGAGCTTTACTGGTGCTCAGCTATCCAAGGCATTTCCAGTAACATTGCTTGAAAAATCATTTTTGTGAAGCTTCTTTCATCTGGGAGATTTACTGGTGTTCAACTATCCAAGGCATTTCCAGTAACATTGCTTGAAAAATCATTTTTGTGAAGCTTCTTAGCGAATGGAACACCGGAATTGAAATTGGTTGTTGAACCTAAATTGAAGTTAATGATTTAATTGAATCTAAGATCTACCCTTTTGAAATTGAGAAAACTGGAATGAATTTTGAGAAACTGATTTTTGCAACCGAGAGATCAATCTCCCACTGTGGTCGCCAGTTGTTTTGGGGTAAAAACTGGTTCTGTTGTTTCTGGTAAATTTGGGTGTGTTGATGAGAAACGAATTCAAACCCTAAACAATGCACTGCACGGGAGTACTTTTAGATTTGAGAGATCATTCTGTAAGACTCTGGCCTAAACCAAGAAATGGCCATTCCAGATTCAATTCGGCCACAAAGTGAAGGAAAAGGGGTTGATCTTAGGGAGGGAAGCGAAGAAGGTGTTTGAGATCAAAATGTTGAATTATGAAAGTGTGGTTGTTTTATGACTTGTATCAGAATGTGGAACTGGTTTGCAGAATGTAAGCTATCAGTTCTTGGTGTTTTCTGGATACTGTGTTGATAACACTTGTGTTCTTGTTTTTGTCAAAATAGGTTGAAAACCTATTTATACAAGTCATTTGAGCGCACACCTAATCTCGTAGGAAGTGGAGAAGATTAAGTAATGAAGTAGTGGTGTTATGTAGGAGGTGGTGATCCTCACGTGGTCACACCTTCACGCACTTATCTCATTGTCGTTAACCGTTCGTATTTTCCTGACACGTTCTTGTAATGAGCACATTGCATGCCGCTTGCTGTAAACCGCCAGACTAATACCCCAGTAAGTATCCCCCAATTCGTGACATGTTTGATGTCTTGAGTAAGTGGGTCAAGTCGTGGGACTTGCCGCAAAGAATAGCATATGGTGCTATTAGGTTAAACAACTATGTTGTTTATGAGGCCGATATAAAATATCGTGTGTATTCGATGCTGTTAAAGTATCGCTTTTAAGCATCTTAGAATAATCGATGTACATGGAGCATCGTTGTTTTAGAGCTTGTCTATACTAGTCGCGAGTCGATCGTCTTAAAAGAAGAGCGTGACCGGACATCTTTTGGAAATCGTTTGGTAGCTCTAGGGATGAGCTACTTCTTGGTCGATCACTCCCTGTAGGCGAGTGGCGGATGGTATCCATTCTAAAATCCTACTGGTTGATCTAAATTAGATCCGGATCGTTCAAATCGGCTGGCCAAGTTGAGCGTTCGAGATAATTTACGGCAGTTAATGACTGCTGTTGAAGCAGCGTGAAGGGCCATCTTTGGGAGATCGTCCGGGATCGCACGGGTGAGCCGTAGCTCGGTCGATCGCTCCTTGCAGGAGGGGGGTGACCGGTGATCATTGAGGTACCTCATTGATCGCCTAATATTTGATCCAAGCCGTCTGACCAAGCTAGCGAAGTTGGACGGACGAGATAGTTTTTGCGGCAGATATTTTACGCCGTTGATTTAGGGTTTGGAAACCGTGCGGCCAACCCTAGTTTGGTTAATCGAACCAAAGCGCTGAGCGCTAATTTTAATAGGCCGATCGGCCATGTTTGAAGACGAGCCGCTAGTGAGTGTGTTGACATCTCCGGGTCATCTAAAATCGGATCTAATCCACTCGATTCGGCTGGCAAAGATGAGTGGTCACGATCGATTTGCAACAATAACATACTGCCACAAACATGAATAAGGGTTTAGAACGGCCGCGACTAATCTAGTTCAATCTAGCGATTTGATGCGTGATTGACTTCCCTTGGGCAAGTCGATCAAGTGGGAATAGAGTGGGGCCGGCGGTGAACTCATGCGCACCTCCTTGATCGTCTAAAATACGATCTAAGCCGTCCAACTAGGCTGGCTAAGTTGGACGGATGTGATGATTTTGCGACACTAATATATTGCCGCAACCCAAAACTTAGGGTTTTGAAATAGCGTGTTTGCTCAAGTTTGGGCAAACGATTGAGCGCCCTATAGGCTTGCCGCGGGCAGGTCGATTGACCAAGGGGTAAGTTGGGCTGCCAATGAACATGCCGGCACTTCCTTAATCATTTGTAGGAAAATCCAGGTCGTCCAACTAGGATGGCGAAGTTGGACAGCCGTGATGTTTCTGAGACCGTTTTTGGCGGTCTAGCTCGTTTGAGCTCTTCTTCACAGCGCGCTATCACCAATGTTTGGGGGTTAGCGCTTGATGACACTGGAGTGTGTTTAAATGGAGTCCGACCGGTTGGAGCATTTGCAGGCCCGCCGGTGGTCAATACGGTGATTGCCTAGTTCTGCCAGGAATGGTCTAGGCTTGCTGAAACACGCGGCCAAATCGTGTGGCCGTGATCATCTCTGAGACCGATATTTACAGTCTAGATTTTCTTTAAGGAATTTAAGCGTGTTCGATCGAGCTATCTCTTAATTAAAATTGCGTCGATATGAAAATCTCTTTGTCAGAGAACAATGCAGCCTGTATGAGTATTTTCATGCAGATCTCAATACTGACACTTCGGGAGGTTCACGCTATTCTGTTGAGAGTGAACATTTAATCGACATGTCATGTCAATATTGAGAGTTCGGCTGGGAACATAGCATAGGAAAATACTAAGCAAGTCACGCATTAGTGAATAATGCTGGTAGAAAATAGAATTCACAGAATATTTGGGATTGTTGCTACACGCACCATTCTGAGTGAATTTCATATAAATGTACTGAATTTCTCAATACATATGTAAGTGGAGAGGTTTGAGCACTCATCACTTTTAAATGGCTCAACCTCTTTACAGAGCGATGGCGCACTGAATTGCTCAATACATATGTAAGTGGAGAGGTTTGAGCACTCGTCACTTTTAAATGGCTCAACCTCTTTACAGAGCGATGGCGCACTGAATTTCTCAATACATATGTAAGTGGAGAGGTTTGAGCACTCATCACTTTTAAATGGCTCAACCTCTTTACAGAGCGATGGCGCATAAAATACAGGGTTTTACAATTTTAGTCCTGAACTAAAAACCACCATCAACAGTATTCTATTCGTAAACTAAATGACTATTGTATATGTATCATTTGAGAGAAGTTTTTTATATATATATATATATATATATATTTCAGAGTGGGTCTAGCTTTTGGGTTAAGTTTTGTAGCAGATCTCTTATTTGAATGCTTAAGTGTATGATTTAGATTCTTAGTGCCTCTGTGTTTATTTAATCTTTTGGATTAGTTAGCGGCTAGCTTTGGGGGCGCTACAGTGTTGGTATCAGAGCTCTCTATTAGATCTTACATGGGAAAAGATAGAAATAGCCAGTGCCAGTTAGTGAACTAGATTAGATTAGAACTAGGTTGGGTTGTGAGATAAATCTTAATCACTAAAAGCTACTAATAATTAAAAGATTTATTTGATTGATTGATTTTTTGTTTGATTGTTTGTTTATCTAATGAAGTAAAAATTATAGGGTACACCAGTAACTTTAGCTAATAAAAATTAGAGAATGATTAATCTAAAAGTATGAACACGTAATAATCTAATATCAGAAAAATAGTGAGATTAGCATTATTGATAGATCTTGAAAGACACATAGAAAATTATTGAATACCTTGACTTATATGTAGGGTCAACAATTTATAATCACATAAATGTTAATAATATTGTTGGGATTTAATAATATTTGTAAGAGTAGTTAGAATAATAGTTCAACCATCAATGTTAATAATAAGATATTATAATAGTAATTATTATGGATGATAACCAAAGTAATAATAATTTTAATGAAGTAATGATTAGCATTTATCATTTAGTATCATATTGAACTTAGCTTAACTAAAATTTCATTGAAGATATAGAAATAATAATTATGATTAAATAGCTATGGAAAACTATTAACACTTATCTACGGTTAAATTTTGTTAGTTAAACTAATTACAAATTAGAGATACATTTTTTGCGTGTAAACTAGACGGTTAATATAATACTTAATAGGCGTTAGACGTAAAAGGGTGAGAATAAAATGTATAAAATAAAAAGACTCAACTTGTTAGTAACCTTGTACCGAAATTATCTTTAATTTAAAAAATGACTCGGTGAATCTTTAAAATGAAACAAATATACACGAAGTAGTAATAATAACATTCGGATACTTAGTGTAATAATAGAATTAAAAGAAAATAAATTCGTATATCAATAGAATACTTTACATTAATAGCAAAATCTAAAGACTATTAGGATATATTATATTTTTTATGCAGACTCAAATTTAAATAGTATTAAATTACCAACGCCAATATTTAACAAGATATAGTTGTAGTTGCAGGAAATCCTACAATACACCCCTCACTAGAATGTACACAATTAAGTCATTTTAAGATGAATGATTATGATTTCTATTGATTGAATACTTGAATCTTTACAATATGAAATAGAAATGAGTAGTAGAATTACAATTACTCTAAAACTTTCTCTCTCCTAAAGACTTGCTTAACAATTCAAAAAGAACTCTCTCTCACAACAGACTGACTCAACCCTTTATATAGGGTAGCACACAGTGGATGACATCTAAGCTGTCCTTTATTTTCGGGAATGGCTTGCTAGATATCGCAAGTGTACAAGTATACAATCTCGCGACACTCCTAAATTTCGCTGAGTCTTCATATCTTCTTCGTGTTCTGGCTGTCGTCATTCATTGCGTCATTTATTTTACTTCCCTGCGATTCCCTCGCAATGTCGTCATTTATTAATCTCGCGAAGTATTGATGTCGCGAGATATTGATGTCGCGATATTCTGATCCTACATCTTGCCTCTTCTCATGTCTTCTCTGCGAAGGAGAGAATGTCATGAGAACCAATATTTTGAGATCTCGCAATCGTTGATTTTCCATCAATTTTCTGTCGACAAGATTCCGTGAATTCGGGAATGACTGTTTACACGTGTCTAAAATTTCCCTTTTTACCGGCACATTTAATGTTATCCGGTTACTCTTTTCTCGTCTATTTAAAGGAGGATTCCTTGTGAAAGCATTCCTTTTCTTTTACTTCGTCTTCTTCATCGTCTGCAACTATTTTCTGTTCCTTTTCTTCATCATCTTCTTCATCGTTTTCCCGCTATTATTTTTCTCTCTTTGTTTCTATGGCATCAAGGTTTGTTAATTTTGCTTTGATTTGATCATTTTGTGATTGATCTCTTTTATTGAAGTTGTTTTATCCTGATATTGTTCTTCTTTTAACGACTCCTCTGCCATTTTTGTTTCAGCAAGAACAAACCCAGTACCAAATTCACCATTACGAACCCTAATATCTCTACGGGCTCGCAACCGAAATCCATTGCTTCTAAAAGAAAGCTTGCGAGTAACAAGGTATTTAAGACACATTTATTCTTTTAATAACAATATTGTTGCCTCTGTTTCTTATTTAGCTTGTGGTTCGCAGGATGACCAAAATGCTGATAAGTCCCCCAAGAAGCCTCGCCATTCTAAACCCGTTGCGCCTTCTGTCACTTTTCCTTCATTCAAACTTACAACTCCTACTGCGACATCTTCGCAAGAGATCCCTACTGTTTCTTCCAAAGATAACATTTCTATGCCTGAATTTCTCATAGATCAACTCCCTCACAACAGTCCCATTGCGAATGAGCCTATTTCTTCTTCTCGTGATATTTCTTTAACAAAAGATGATTCATCTCTCCCTTCTTCTATCACTATTACTTCCTTTTCTGAGCAGATCCCACTTACTAAAGAAAATTTAGAAGGAATAGAGGTAGCCTTCAAAGTCCTATCAGACATTGTGAACGATGCTAAGAAGACTTCTGTCGATCCTGTCAAATCTGATATTTGCGAGATTTTTAGCAAACACCTTGGACCCGATAGAGTTTCGCAAACATCCTTGGAACAAGAAATTAACACTTTGAAGAATGATCTCCAAGCTATGACTTCAAAATGTAATACTCTCCATCTTGAGAATCAAAAACTTCAAAATGTTTCACTGGATCGCGATAACCTTCGCAAGAAGAATGAAGAACTGAAAGGTATATTCTTGCCTCTGTACTGTCTATTTTTTATTTTATTTTATTTTATTTTATTATTTATTTTTTTTTGAAGACTCAAGTCCTTTTTCGCCCTTCAAGCTTTAAACCAGAAACGAAAAATGGAGATATATCAGTTGGAATCTACTGTTGAAGAAGTTCGAGTTGATAAAGATGCTTGGATGGAGCAATATAACCAATTAGATAATCTTCATACATATTCTGTTGATCAAATAGATAATCTTTCTAAAGAAAATGCTGATTTAGCTCAGAAACAAGACTCATTAAGTAATGACTTATCTCGCTTCTCTTATTCTTTGACTAAAGCTAATTTGGAGTTGGAAACTTTATCAGATGAGAATGGAACTCTTTCTCAAGACAAGCGAACTCTATTAAACAAGGTGGCGATTTACTCGCAACAGTATGATGTTTGTCATAAATTATGTAAAGAGCAAGAACAATCTCTTTGCTCGCTGAGAAATCAACTTGAAGAAGTTCTTCGCGAGAAGGATAAACTAATTCAGGGTAGAATAACCTTAAGTGTAAAAGCAAACCAATTCAAGGATCAATGTTCCAAACTAGAAAAGTCCAACTCTTCCCTTACAAAAGAAAATGCTTTACTTATTTCCAACGAAAAAAGTTGGCGATCACGTCTGAAAGGTTTAATTGGAGATAACTTTGACAATGTCATGGATCATTTGGAGAATAGTTGTTCAGCTCTAATCCAACATCTTACCTCGCAGAAGGAAGGTAGTCATAGAAGTTGACTGCCTCATCTATTCTTTCTTTATTAAGCCTTCATATTTTTTTGTTTGTATAATTCTTTTATTTTTGTTTTGCAGAGTCTGAGAAAAAACTTCACTCCTCCATTACTTCTTTGAAATCTGATTACTCAAAAATCCGCAAGGAGAATGGAATACTCACTGCTTCTCTTGCACGTTCTCGCGATAGGGCAGAAAGAAAATTCGACTACATGCGTGACTGTAAAGATATAGAGAGTAAAAATCAGCAGAAAGCACTTCTTCGTCAATTTCATCTTAGAGCAGAAGTTCTTGTGAATAATGTTTTACTATCTAAATCTCTTGATCCTGTGTCTGTTGAACCTCTAGAAGTAAGTGATGATGAAGTTCCTAATTCTCCTGATAGCGATTTTGATTATAATACTGGCGAAGAACTCGAGAATGAAGAAATTGTCTCTCCCAATAAAACTGTCAATGATGATGTCGCGAATGAAACTGTCAATGAAGAAGGATCTGCTGGAAATATATTAGCTAGCGAAAACGTAGATAAAGTCGCTGAAGAAAACCCAACATCCCCTTCTAGTGAAAAAGCTACTATTTGAGAAATGATTTTCTCTTGTAATCTTTCTTCTCGTACTTTTGCTCCTTTATGTACTTCTATCATCTTTTTTAATGTATGTACTCGTTTGCGTTACTCTTTTTTCTTTTAACAAGTATAATTTTTGGTATTAATAATTTTTGGTGCTTCTTCTTTCTTTCTCCTTTATGTTGAAATTCACTTTTGCGACAAAATCGCAGGACGTCTTTACATTTTCATGTATTGACCCATTGATCTTGCCTTATCATTGTTTTTGTGTGGTCTTATTTTGCCTTCCTAGTTAAAGGTCTTATTTTGCCACCCCTCATTTTGCATCAATATGACAGGTCTAAACATTCTTGTGAACATAAAATCCCGTGATATTGACGTCTTGCGACAAGATCGCAGGATGCCCTTACACTTTCATGTAATGACCCATTGATCTTGTCTTATCGTTTCTTTAGTATTTTTGCCTCTGCAGGATATTTCATTTGCGACAATATGACAGGCCTAAATGTTCTTGCGAATATAAAGCCCCATGACATTGCCGTCTTGTGACACTTATCAGCTCCCTAATGGAGGGTGCCGCCCTTATCATCTCCCTGGTTGCCCCTTCTAGGAGGCGTACATCGGCCATACAAGACTAGCTCCTCCCATCCGGTCTTAACAACAACCAGTTGTTTTCGCAGCCTCTTATCCCTTATACCTATAGGGTTTATGGTTACGAGACTGCACCCTAAGTGGAGTTTTCTTCGGGCCGAGTGCAACATATGCCAAGACTTGCCAAGAATGGCCGAGACACTTCAAATGCCCCAGGCACTCTTGGCTAAACCGTGTACCCCGGCGCCTTGAGCATACACTGACTCCTTGGAAGAGACCCTCGGGCGTCCAACCAGGGTATAACCTTATATATATAGTTGGAAATCCAAGGTATCTCTCCCTAGGATAGGCTTTCATGGGCCCCAAATCTCCATGACTCGGGTTCCAGGAGCGGTGTAACCTTTTCACTGAGCCATGTCAAGAGATACCCCCTTATATGACGCACTGTAGGTCTTACATTTTCCTCTTGCGAAATATCATTCGCGAACTAGGGTGTACGCCATAAAGGTTTGTCCCATTCACTCACTCATTCATTTTTGTCAATTCGTTCAATCATTCATTTTTGGTAAATATTTGTCAATTCATTTGCGAGATATTCGCACATTCTTTCTTGATTTCGCAATCTCTTTGTCGCGGGAACATTTCATATTTCATTCATTTAACATTTCAGAATTTATTCTTTCTTTTCCATCTTCTATGGGTAATATTTCTTGAGATATAATCTATTCCATGGTCTACCCAATCTCTGGCCCACATCTTTGCCTTCTGGATCCATTAATCTATATGCCCATGTTCCAACTATCTCCTTGATGATATAAGGTCCATCCCACTTTTTCGCTAACCTGCCACCACTTTCTCGTTGATATATTGGTGTTTCTCGCAACACCATATCTCCTGGTTGAAACTCGCGTGTTTTGACACGTTTGTTATATTCTCTGGCCAATCTTCGCTGATAATTCTCCATATGTTGTAGTGCTCTTTCTCTTTTTTCTTCTAACTCATCTAACTTAACTAAAATGTTACCCGCACTAAGATTTTTCTCCCAAGCTTCTCTCTTTGTTGTTGGAATAATAACCTCTGTCAGAAGTACAGCTTCAACACCATAGGTTAGACAAAACGGTGACATCCCCGTAGCTTCTCGCCTTGTTGTATTATAAGCCCATACCGCATTATGCACTTGCTCACACCATGCCTTACTATGCCCTTCTAGTTTTTTCTTCAATATATCAAAGAATTGTTTTATTTGTTGCTTCGCTCATCCATTAGCTTTGCGGGTATAAAGGAGTTGATTTCCCACATTTTATTTGAAATGCATTAAGCAATAATTCTATATTTTGTCCCTCAAACTGTTTCCCATTGTCAGATACCAACTGTGCTGGAATTCCAAATCTGCATATTATGTTTTCAAATATGAAAGTAAAAATATCTTTGTCGCGAATTTGTTGTACCGCTTTTACTTCTGCCCACTTTGTGAAATAATCTGTTGCGACAATCAAATATCTCCTTTGCCCTGTACCCGGTAGAAATTGTCCTACAATGTCTAATCCCAACTTTCCAAAAGGCCATACACTTGTTGAAGAAGTTAACGGTGCACCTGGTGCATGTATTTTCTTTCCATGCCTTTGACAATCTTCGCAACGTCTTGATATTTGCTTCGCATCTTCATGCATATATGGCCAATAATAGCCTTGCATTTTCGCCTTATGTGCTAAAGATCTTCCGCCACTATGATTGCCAGCATCCCCACGGTGTAGCATTTTTAACACTGCTTCTCCTTCCTTTCGTGTTAAACATCTGAGCGAGGGTCCATTAAAGGATCTTCGGTACAATACTCCGTCTCTTAATTCATAATTTGTTGCACGGCTTTTTAATTTATGCATTTCTAATCTATTTCTTGGTGTTTCTCCTTTCATTAGATAAGCATGAAGTTCTGTCCTCCAATCCTCGCAATGGGATCTTTGTGCTTCCTCTTCTATGAGCATTACTTCTGCTTCTTCCTCTTCCTCTTTGTTGATTGATGGTGATTGAAGTGTCTGTATTTTTATGCATCTCGCAGATGGATCTGTCATCATACTCGATATAAAAGCAAAAGCATCTGCAAAGTCTATTGTCTTTTCTTGATATGTGTCTCCACTTTATTTTTGGTATCTTCGCGACAATTCGTCAACAAGCTTTTTGTACTTTTTCAAGGATGCTTCATTTGTAGTATACTCTTCTTTTATCTGACGAATAGCTAATTGAGAATCACTGGTAATTCTTACATTCTCCAACTTCATTTCTATTGCAAATCGCAAAGCATGTATTATAGCTTCATACTGTGTTTCATTGTTAGTAGATGCAAACTCCAATCTGAAAGAAAAAGCCATTTTATTGCCTTCTGGCGAAATTATAATGATCCCAATTCCGTTACCTTCTCCATTTGATGATCCATCTACCAATATTTCCCATCTATTTGGCTCTGTTAATATATCCCTTGGATTTCCATGTTCTACTTCTATATCCATCATTTCTTCTACTGCCTCATCTTCTTCTAATGGAAATTCTGCTAAAAAATCTGCTACAACTTGCGATTTTGGTGAGGATAACACTTCATATTTGAGTTTACAATGACTTACTTGAGCATTCCACCTTTCAACCCTTCCTGATCTTTTTGAATTTTTCATCACTGACTCAATTGGTACTTTTGTCATTACCTTTACCGTGTGCGCTTCAAAATAGATGCGAAGTTTAAACGTTGCGTAAACTAATGCCAAAATTAGTTTTTCAATTTTTGAATAATTTTTCTCTGCAGCATTGAATGTTTTGCTGATGTAATAGATTGGTTTTTCCACCCCTGCGTCCATTCGCAATAATACCGCGCTTAATGCATGCGAGGTTGTCACGAGGTAAATTAGTAATTCCTCCCCGTCTTCTGCTTTTTGTAATATTGATATATCCATTAGATGTTCTTTTATTCCTTGCAATGCCTTTTCACACTCATCCGTCCACCTAAATTTCGTCCCCTTTTTAAGTATGTTGAAAAAATGTTTGCACTTATCAGATGATCTGGAGATGAATCTTCCTAGCGAAGCTAATAATCCATTTAACTTTTGCACATCTTTCACTGTTGCTGGTGTTGGCATGTATCGAATTGCTTGTACCTTCTCCGGATCAACTTGTATTCCTTCTTTTGATACAATGTATCCTAAAAATTTTCCAGATGCCACTCCAAAGGTACATTTTTCTGGATTTACTTTGATGTTGAAACGTCTCATTTGTTCAAAAATTTCCTTCAAATCTCGCACATGATCTTTTGCTTCTTTGCTTTTTATTAACATGTCATCCACATATACCTCTAATGTTTTATGTATCCATTGTTCGAACACTTTCTCCATCATCCTTTGATACATCGCACCGGCATTTTGCAATCCGAATGGCATTTTTGTGTAACAGTATAATCCTCTTGGGGCGAAAAAGGCAGTATGTTCTTGGTCTTCTTCGGCGAGAGGGATTTGATTGTATCCCTTATATCCATCCAGGGAAGATATCCTTTCATTTCCTGCTGCTGATTCGACCATCTGCGGAATATCTGGTAAGGGAAAACTATCTTTTGGACAAGCTTTGTTTAAATCGGTGAAATCTATGCAAATTCTTATTCCTTTTTCTTCTTTCGGAACTACGACCATATTCGCTATCCATTCGGGGTATTTTGCTTGCCTAATAATGCCAGCATCAAGCATCTTCTGCAACTCTTCTTCTATTTGAGGATGATATGCTGTCGCGATCTTTCTAATTCTTTGTTTGAATGGTCTGGCATTTTTATCAATCTCTAATTTATGACACGCTAAAGATGGATCTATTCCAGGCATCTCATCCATATCCCATGCGAAGATATCTTTATAATCTCGCAACAAATCAACGGTCTTTCTTTCTTCATCTGCTTCCATTTTAGTTCCAATTTTTAAAATCTTGGGTTCTTCTTCAGTTCCAATATTCACTTCCTTTGTTGGTTCTGCCGCAACGTAGCTAGCCTTCGTTTCTCCCATGGGCGTTGGCCCTCTTATTTCCTTTGCGAGATCACTCTCTTCACCACATATTCCTTTTCCTTCTTCCGCTCTTATCATATATGTTCTAAATTCTTCTTCCTTTTTTGCTGCTTTTGCCATCTTCTTGCGATCTTTTCGCCTCTTCACTCGTTCTTCATAATGTTTTACTTCGATTTGATGATACATTCTTCCTTTATCGGTATCTCCTCTAATTTCGCCAATTCCACTCGGCATAGGAAATCTGACACACTTATGAAATGTTGATGCTACAGCTTTTATTGCGTGTATCCATGGCCTTCCCAACAATATGTTATACGGTGATTCCATATCTACCACACATAACGTCACATTTGTTTCAATTTCTCCCAACAAAATTCGTATCTTTATTTCCCCTTTAGGTTTTGTTATTGATTTGCCGAAACCATAGATATGACATGTTGCCGAAGTCATTTCTTCATCTTTGTACCCCAATTTTTTATATGCATGATAAAACATTATATTCACTGAACTCCCTGTATCCACTAAAGTTCTATTTATTGCCCATTCTTCCATTGTTTTTGTTAATTTTCCTTCTTCTTTGTTTGGCACTTATCGTAATTACTAGAGGAGATGTGTGATTTAAGCTCTCTCGACATCTCTGTTGCCGTGAATATAATTCTCTGTTTTCCCATTCTTTCAAGGGTAACACCTCCTTTGTTTGCTATGATTTTCTTTCCTTCAAAATCTCTTTTATGTATTCTCCCTTTAATACTTTCATGAAATTCATTAACCATTGATTTTGAAATCATATTACATTCCATTTCTTCATTACTCTCTCTGATTCTAATTTTATTCAATTTATCCATCATACTCTTGATTTTTACCGTTTTAATGACAATATCCAATCTTTTATCTTCAATCTGTCCCTGTTTCTAGCGCCATTATGTAGTTGCAGGAAATCCTACACTACACCCCTCACTAGAATGTACACAATTAAATCATTTTAAGATGAATGATTATGATTTCTATTGATTGAATACTTGAATCTTTACAATATGAAATAGAAATGAGTAGTAGAATTACAATTACTCTAAAACTTTCTCTCTCCTAAAGACTTGCTTAACAATTCAAAAAGAACTCTCTCTCACAACAGACTGACTCAACCCTTTATATAGGGTAGTACACAGTGGATGACAGCTAAGCTGTCCTTTATTTTCGGGAATGGCTTGCGAGATATCGGAAGTGTACAAGTATACAATCTCGCGACACTCCTAAATTTCGCTGAGTCTTCATATCTTCTTCGTGTTCTGGCTGTCGTCATTCATTACGTCATTTATTTTACTTCCCTGCGACTCCCTCGCAATGTCGTCATTTATTAATCTCGCGAAGTATTGATGTCGCGAGATATTGATGTCGCGATATTCTGATCCTACAATAGTATTTGGATTCAACATGAATAAATAAAAATCTAGTATCTCATCTTCACGTGAATGTAGAATTATATTTAAAATATTAAGGCTTAGTGTACCAACTGGACTATTAAATTAAGAATAATGAAAATGATAATATAATTAAGACAATAATTTTTTATAAGATAAGCAAATAATAATACTATATAATGTTAATTACTATAAAATTTAGAGTTATTGTAAATATCATTTGGATAATAATTATTGGATAGTAATAGCCAAAAATGTATTTTTTATTAATAGTACAACTTAAGGATTATTTAACAATAATATAAATTTAAGGAATTAAAGTTAGATCACATCAAATCTGGTATTAATAATAAAATATAAACTTGGCGTTACAAATAATTACGATTAACTTTTATCGGTCTAAGAAATAAGAAATAAATGTAATAATAATAATAAAATATTAATAACAAACAAGTGTGAAAAATTGTTAGGGGTTATTTACTTATATCAAGTCACATTATGAAATAAACTAATAGATATAATTTTATATTTGGATAATGGTTATAACATTAAGTTATTCATAAATAGTACATGAATTTAAAAATTATTTAGTTACAAAAATATAGTTTCATTTGAAATTAAATTCGATTCCATTAAAATAGATAAATAAGAATAATGATAAATAAAAAATAAAATAAAATAAATTTTGATGATTAAATTGCTTAAAATGATGTGAACTGTTTATAAAGTAAAATTTTAAATTACACTATTTAAGATAAAAGTTTAGAGATTAATTAATCTTAATAAATTAACACTTAGTTAATCCAACACTGGGGAAATAATGAGGTTGGTAATTCTGATGTGTTTAGGTGATACTTGTTACGTAGGAAGGCATTGTCAGGCGTCGCGAACCTAGACATGGCAACTGCATTCTTGTATCACTAGGCATAGAAGGGGGACTTGCTTCTATTAGTGAACGATAGATCCCAAATTTTATTTAGAGACTTTATTATAGAGTATCTTCTCTCATAATTAGAACCATTATCTTATTGAAATAAAATTTAGTGTCAGAAACTTCGACTTTCCTATTTGATAGAATTTAAATCAGCGTAGTTGAACCTAGAGCTACAAATTTTAAATTTTAGTTGTAGAAAGCCATATAGGTTTGTGCTTTGTTTCATGTTGTTTGCGTTTAGACGGGAGATGGGATTTTTCTTTAAGGTGGGGATTTTTTGAAGACCGGAAGGATGGTTTGATTTTCGAGGACGAAAATGTATAAGGTGGGGAGAATGTAAATACCCTCAAGCTCGTCAACGCTATTAAACCTGTCAAGAGTCGATCTACAGATATCAAGAGACGATTTAGTCGTTAATGACTCGATTAGTGAATATAAATTTTAATTAATGGAAATTAATCTAACAACAATTTTCATACGAAACTAGTATCACTAGATAGATCCCGAAAATTTATGCGAAATGGACTACTCGTACGTGTCAATCGGATACCGGACAAAGAAGATATCTTCAGATATGTACGAAGGGTAAAATTGTCATTTCTCATCATAACCGCCTGGCTGCCCTTATCCCCTTCTCGGGTGCCTTTATCATTTCTTTGGCCTTATCATCAAAACCCGATCGAAGAAAGTCATTTCTATCTTCTTTTTCTTCTTCCTTCTTCTTTCCTCTTCTACTTCTCCTTTGTTTCTCTTCTTCTTCGTTTTTCTTTCTATCGATTTCAGTTCAGAGGATTTGAATGTTATAAGAGATGGTGGTGGTTTTGATTAGGATTGATTAATCTTTGGAGGAGAATAAATTGATGCTGCTGTGAATATGAAGATAAGGTTTTTGAAGTTAGGGTTCGTGAGGAACTGATGATGATATTGGGTTGCTGTTAGATGAAGAACAAAGGGTTGTTGCTAAATTGAATTTGTATTATTGTTTTGAAGAAAAACTAAAGTGTTGGTGGTTTCTCAATGTAATTCAAATGTAACCTCAACAATCATAGTGAAGAATCGTGGATGTAGATCACATTGATCAAACCACGTAAAAAATCTTATGTGTCTATTTTAATTTCTAGCACTTATATTTAAAATTTAGGTGATTAATATGATTTAGATCTACAAAATATAGTGAGGGGTGTAGTGTGGGATTTCCTGCAACTACATATGCGCTAGAAACAGGGACCTAATCTTGTTGGTTCAAGAAAGTTTTTAAAAAAAAAAAAAAAAAAATTGGCTACTTTTAGTAATGAATCAGATTAGATCTACAAAATTAAGGGATGAAAATGGGAGTAAAATCGAAACGGTCATCTTCACAAGAACTTGTTAAAGGATAAACTTCTTAGCATATTTGTAGTTTTGTGTACAATTAATAGAACTTTTTAAATTACAAACTTATGGATCTTGTTCTCAATAAGAGCGAGGGAGAAAATAATAGAACCATCGTGAAGAGTTAGGGTTTCACTAGAATTGCAGAGAGGTTTCAAAAGATAGAATTGAAGGTCCCTATAGGTATAAGGGATAAGAGGCTTTGTTGTTAAGTCTGGATGAAAGATTAGAGATGGGTTTGATATGAATTAGGGTTTGGAATTGATGAGTAACTCAAGATGGATAGTTAGGATTTGAGCAGTGATTTTGAAGTGAAAGATGGAAAGGATAAATTGAAGTTACTGTAAATACTTCTTATAATTGAATTGATGAGGTCTTGAATTAAGTCGAGGAAAAGTAGATTTGATTCAATTGCTTGAGTAGAACTAATCCGAGGTAATGATTTTGCTTAGTTAATTGGGTGAAGTTATTATGTTCAGTTTGAGTTTATATTATTATGAATGGAAGTGTGATTGTAGTTTAGTCTTGTGATTGAGTTACAAGGTTTGGTTATATGTAAAGATGATACATGAAGTAGTCCTAGTAATGGATAGATGTGAGTTACACGGAGAATGAGGAGATGATAATATTGTTGAGTCTGGAAAGGAAGCAGTTTTAGAGAATATAACTGTTGTTGTGTCTGTTGGTTGTTGAATGGTTATATTTAGTTGAGATTAGACTTGCAGATGAGTTGGTGAATGTTGGAGTTATAATTGCAGGACTGAAGTTGCAGTTAGTGTTGGCTGTGGGATAATGTAATTGACAGGGTTGTACATTACAAGTGGTTGGTTTGGTGAACTATAGATGTTATTGGTGGGGATGCAGATTGATTTAATGTTGAATCAAGTTGAACTGGCAGTGGAGATGTGTTTCAATTCTTGGAGTTGGCAGTTGTCACCGAAATGGATTTGATTCTTAAGTGAACCTTGGTGGTGTATTGAGCTGAGGTGGTGGGATTAAGTGACTGCTACAGATAGTTGGAATGAGTACTGCAGGATTATTATTCAAGTCAAGTGGTTGCAGTTAATGAGTTTGGTACTGTACATCTGAGATGATAATAATGAAGTGGCAGAAATATAAATGAGGTGTGTATTGCAGTTATGGGTGTTGTTCAAGTATGGAAGTACAGGTAATTGTAGAGTTAAGTTGTGTGAAAATTATAGCTAATGGAATTGTGCTTTGAACAAGAAATATTGCAAGGGGTGGATACAATTTAGGATTTTTGTAATGGTAGATGAGTAGCTTGAAGATATTCTCAATGGAAGCTTGCTTCTGCTACCTAAAGGTAAGCTGAGTTTGTATTTCATAGTGAGTTATGAAGTTTTATGAATTGATGTATAATTCAAATTTTATAAATGAAGTTATAGTTTGTGTAATGTTGTAGTTTATAGAGTTAGGCCAGTTTGGTGAACTGGTGTGAGAGTTGCAGGTTTAGTAGTGCCTTTGGCCTGTGCATGGGGCTCAGGCCAGAATCCGTTTAGCCAGTCATATGTCTGACTGAGTCGACTCACCGATTTTCCCTGACTTGACCTGAGTTGGACCCTTGACCCGATTTGACTCAGTTGACAAGTGGACTTGACTTGGAATAGATGTTGACCGTCAGTTGACTCTTTTGAATGTTAGTGACCGTTAGTTGACCTGGGTGGTCATGCCTTGTGTTAATAGGCTGGTTTGATGGACTAGGGGTTGGAACCATTAGTTAAACTTGTATGAGCCACGTGTGAGCCTTTTGGCTAAACTCTTAGAGTTCTTGTGTGATTAACAGTTAGTCTGTATTAACAACGATCGATTCAAAGGATGAACCAGTGGATCGTGGATCTCGAGGTAGGCGTGGCTTGTCATCAAAAGAGGTGGGAATTACATTTAACTCTTTTGTGATTATTGTTGTTTTCTTTTACAAGAGTTTATGTTTAACAAATCCATTCATTGTCTGATTTTGTATTCCATGCATTGTTATATTTAAATTCCGAAAGTACTGTTGATTACTTTAATCTTTCCATGGTTTGGAAAGGAGCTGCAATACTTTGTCTATCTCTATGAATTGTTTGGGAAATAAGAATTTCCATTTGAATGCTTGGAAAATAAGATTTTCCATCTGTGGTCTATAGGATACTGCTCCTTCTCTTATACCTACTTACTTTCAGCTTTTATGCAATGGCTAGGGTGATACACCGCAATATTTTTATTGAGTGTGGTTAGCACAAATATTATACATTGTTTGACGAAGGAGTTAGTTCCATATACATGATTGTTTATTTCTGTGAATTGGTTATCTTTTAATGTTTAGGAAAAACATGTATTGTTTTCCAGATCATTCCAGTGATTACTTGAAAGTTAAATGTTATTTCTAATGGGCACCCCTTTTAGGGATGATGTGCTCACCCATTCCCACTTTCAGTTTCAGAGACAGGTCAGAGTTGCGTAGAGGAAGCTTTGAGGAGTCGAGTCCGTTAGTTGGTTAACTTGTGCTATGTTTATTATGTTGTATATTTTATTCGTAAACTAAATGACTATTGTATATGTATCATTTGAGAGAAGTTTTTGTATATATATATTTCAGAGCGGGGCTAGTTTTTGGGTTAAGTTTTGTAGCAGATCTCTTATTTGAATGCATAAGTGTATGATTTAGATTCTTAGTGCCTCTGTGTTTAGTTAATCTCTTGGATTAGTCAGCTGCTAGCTTTGGGGGCGCTACAGTTAGTTACGATTGAACCTATGTGTGTGATTTGATATTTGATCAATCACATAGTTGTCTTGGAAGATAGATGAACCAATTCTAAACTTGTTTGGAAGTGTGGTATAACCGATTCCAAGAATTTAAATATGAAAGATGATTTACAGAGAAAATATGTCAACATACTTTAAACACGGACAATAACTCTTATCATTTATTGTTCAAAGATATTCCTCAGTACTCAAGGAGATCCTGTGCCGAAATAAATTAAGAATCTTTTAATTAAGGTTGTTAGTTTTTATATACATTAATTACCAACAATTAATGTGTAGCTCTAGAAAATAAAGTTAGTAAATGCGCATTTACTAATTGGAGATTTTCTATTGAGAGATTTCGGAAATATTGGACAAGCATTTATTGGAATTATGAAAACCGAATCTTGCTATTCATTGCATATCTTGAGAATATTTTCGGTTTTGGAAATTCCTTGGTGTCCAAACATCCTTGGTCTATAAATACCTAAGTTTGCATTTCTAGCAAACTATCCTAAGAGCCAGGCAAACTTCATTATTTGTTGTTTCTGGTGGAGCCGTCTAATCGGAGAGGAAAGTATCCTAATTAGGTAAAATCTCTTACGACCGCTCGTTTAAAGACTTCAGCGGGATCAAGAAGCTCTACGAGTACCTTTGGTGGGAAACAAGATAATTGCAGTGTTATTAGTTTTCGATTGATTTGATTGACTAACGGTTTTTGAAACTTTGATTGCAGCTAGTTTGTTTATTCTTGAGAAGCTTCTCTTCTGATATAAGATTCACTCAAACTAGATCGAAGTATCGACGGGATCTTTAGAATTGTTTGTAGATCTAAAGACATCTTGTGATAATCCATTGTTAACAGACTCCGTTCTGTGTGTGATTGATCACAAGAGATTCAAGTGATGTTGTGCAGGTGTTTATTGAAGATTAAAGAAGATTTAAAGACAAAGAAGATTTCTTATTGGTTCTCATATCTTTGTGTGCACAAACCTTGATCGGCTGGGATCCAACTAGCTAGAATCAGATTTATTAGATTGATTAGTTGCGTGAGATCGACATTCACAATATATCTCTTTGAGATTTATTTGGATTGAGTGCGAATCTAAACTTGGATACTTCGTTAGTTATTGGATAGATTGATCTAACCAGGCAAATGAGTTTGTTAGATTAAACGGAAGAGCCTTTGCATATGACTTGAGATATCTTTATCTTAAAAGAATCAAAAGAGTTGTTACCAAACAAATTTGTTGTTCCTTTACTGTTTGGAATACGATCCAAAGGAATTGTTCTAGTGCGTGCACTCATTGAAGTCGGAAGTGCATGGATATTGAGGAAACTGAGTGAACTAGGGGTATTTTCTTGGTCTCAACTATACGAAGTTGGTTTTAATTTTGTATAACGGCTTAATTCTGAGAGTATTCAATTCTGGACTTGGTCCCGGGGTTTTTCTGCATTTGCAGTTTTCCTCGTTAACAAAATCTTGTTGTGTGATTTACTTTTCTATTTCTGCAATTATATTTGTTTATATAATTTGAAGTAAATAATACAAACGTTAACTCTGCATATGCTTGATAATGATCCTATAGAGTTTGGTTAAGTCTGAACCTATTATCAAGTATCATACTTCGTTGTTGTATTGTCTCGATCTTGTATCCATAGTCAATCACACAAGTTATCTTGTTGTCGTATTGTCTCGATATCGTATCCATAGACGATCACACGAAGTGTGAACCGATTTGTTGTATTTTCTCGACTATGTCCATAGACAATCACTTTCGGTAGAGGACTTATAGGTGGATAAATAAAATATTATGGCGTACGTATTTGGGTACCCTCGTCTTTTCAGTATTTCCGGTAGCTATCAAAACCTTAAGTTTATGGCCGAATATAAAAACGTTTCATTGATTAACATTAAGGACGGTCCGGCTAGAGATCCTTGTAAAGAGATCGGTCCTGCTATAGATCCTTGGGAAGACTCCTAGTAGAGATCCTTGCTTAAGGGATATGTCCCACTAGAGAACCTTGGGATCGGCCCTAGTATAGATCATTGTCTAAGGGATCAGTCATATCCTATGATTCCTTTCAACTGCGAGACAAGTTTCGCAAGTCTACTTCCTTAAACTCATGTAGTTAAGCATAGTTTTCTAGGTATGGAATCAACCCAAAGTTCAACACACTAACTAGTAACGAATTACAAAGATAATATTATGCCGCATCTACGAAGTTCAAAACATAAACCTTATACTTAGTAAACCGATATACTATATTTGTGTGTATATGCTTCCTTGACATTTTGATCATAAAAGAATGATCAAGTCACTAATACTAGAGATACATAAATATACTATGTATGTTTGCTATGTTTTCAATCTAAACGACTTGAAAGAAACGTAGATAGAAATGGAAACAAGTCAAGTATGTATTACTAACCTCGAACAGAAGGATGATCTGTTCGTTGATGCCGATACATGTTCAGGTTCTTCAGAGCAACACGAGCTTGTCTCTAATGTTCCTAGTCTAACCTAACGAAGTTGAATCTAGTAATCTAATCAAGTATCTTCGAGTTTTGGGGCTAAAATATGACAACCAAACTTGACATACCAACGCTTGGTAGGTTCAACCGAGCAATGCTCTAACATATAGAGTTTTGACTATGGCAAGTTCAAATAAAGAATGCGATGATTCAACAAGGTTTGCATAAAGCCTTGAAGGATGTTAGGCAATCAGATATGAAGAATGATGCTGAGTGAGAAGAGTATGATTTTTGGGCTTGGGCTGAAATTTGTTCGTGTTTATCTAAGAAGGTCATGTACAATGTTATGTAAGACAAGTATGCAAAATCTTCGTGGAAGATATTGGAGCTCACGAGCAGATTATTTCGCAAGAAACAAACGTGTCGTTTCCGATTCAAAGAAAGTATGTCTATTAAATTACATATTATAATTTCAATAAGTTAATGACTGACTTGATGAATGTGGGAGAAGTCGTTGAAGGCGAAAACCAAGCTATGCTACTACTGTGTTCTTTTTTGGATACATATCGTACGGTGATACAAAGTATATTGGCATAAAAAAAACTATCAAACCAGATGAAGTAGTTGATGTGTTGTTAAGCGATGAGTACCGTAAGAAGGATGCAATAAAAAGTAATCAAGCAGTTGGATTATATGTAAACAATGGGAAGAAAGGGAAGGAATCTGGAAATAATAAATCCAACACCACACCAAATCAACGATTTTGAGACATCTATTTCCATTGTTATGAATTTAAGAGACAGATATAAGTGTCTCAAACGTGCGTCTGGAATCATTTGAGACGCATAAAGAGATACTCGTAAATGTCTCTTAATTAATTGAAGCGACATATATTATGCGTCGAACCACTATAAATCTCTGTGTTGTGGTTTGTTCTCTTTATTCTTTGAATTGGTTAGTTTCTTGCTTGGTGTAGGTTATTAGTTTTTATGTGTATGTGCTTGTTCGATATTGAGTAACTAGATAGTTTAGATCTAACAGTAGTCGCATACTAGCTCCTTTTATCGATAGGACTAAGTCTCAGTTCATCAGCATTAATTTTCAACATAAGTGACATTAGCCATCATCAAGAGAGAAATTCCTTTTTTTCTTTACTATGGTGCACATAAATTTCTTTTAAACTTCTCACACCACTAACGACAAAACTAAGACTTCTTTCCACCAAACCATGTTCAATGATCAATTTATCGTTAGAATTTGTTGGACACCCATAACCTAACCTTTTGTTCGGGATTATGACCTATAATATTTCGTGCATCATACTGAAAACGAAATAAAGATTGTACCTGAGAAAGATGATTAATAATCTTTACCACCAAATACCATCAGATTGCGAAATCGACCTTGGAAATTTTGGTCGAGTACGCACAATAGCGAACCTAAAAATCGTACATTAATTACCTTCTGATGATAAAACTCCTGCCCTTGAAACGTCCATCTTCTTGTGAATATTGTTTTGACTATGGAGGTTTAGGTATCTATCCTAAATATATTTGCATCATAGTAGTTATCAGTTACCTATCCTTAGTTGACTCATCGTCCAGTTGTTGCAACATCTGAAAATACGTTTGTTGTTTTTCATTAACGATTCATATTAGTTTGCATCTTTTTATCACAATAATCCATCCACTATGAAGAGAAAAAAAAATAAAATTTTTAATAAGAATTGGAGAAGAATAATTAAAAAATTTGTAAGAATTAGTTGAGAGTGTAGTCAGATGTATATATGGTAGGGGATACAGACGTTGATATAACGAACATAAAAAATCACTTTGTGGTGGAGACTACACCGACCAGTAAACGCTTTGCCACCTAACATTTGGGTGTTGACCGCTCGTGATGTAGGACATCTTCCTATTTTCTTTGTATCAACTATTATAGTTCGTCCGTATCAACAATGATTGTTGATCCCTAGCGTCTGTTTTAGTTTACTTGCTTTGCAAGTCCTTTACTTTCCTAGTTTAGGTAGAATTCCTTTTTCTTTTATTTTTAGTCGGTCATGCTAGTCTATATAAAGGCTAAGCCTTATTGTTTAGAGATATAATCTTTTATCAATCAATTATCAAAATTATTATTATCTTTATCAAACCCTAAAGTCTTGATCCTAGAATCAGATTTTATTAAGTTTCAGACGGAACTTAAACTCTTTTCTCATCCCCAGCAACTAGTTTGCTTTCACCTCTATCAATCCTGATCTGTGCTGCATTAGTTGGTATCAGATACTGAGTTTTTATATTCTTATCTAGAAACAGATCCTTACCCGCTTCCGCAACTCAACCCTATATAAAAAGAAATAAAAAAAAAAAAACTACAACCCTAGGTTTCTTACTCTCTTTTGTGATCATGAGAAAGTCTTATGCAATGGAACAAAAAGTAGCTTTTGAAGATCTTCCGCAGTTTAGACTCGAATTATTAACAAGTATTAGAGAACAAGTTCTGTAAACCCGTCCAAATGGACGGGCTAGTTCATTAACTGAACCAAAAGAAGATGTGATAAGTGTATTCATAATGGTTGACCATTTATGCATGTAACTTCTTTAATGCACAGAAAATATTATGCTAACGAAAACTTACGGAGAGCACATTTTACATCAAAGATTCAGATCATATATGTATATGCTGATGAAAACTTGACGATTGCACGCTTTATTGTTTCTGCTCTTGCGTAAACCTTTTCATCCTTGATGGCCACAAACCTTTGTTGACTTCATTCATGCATGACAATGTAAGGGTGTTCGTATATAACAAAACTGTATATTTTTAGCATCCTAAAACATTACGTTATCTGGAGAATGATTTGCGGAGAGAATTTCTCAAAAGTAAGTCTTAAACAAAAAGGGAAAAAATTAGTAAATATACAATAAATATGAATAAATGCCGTTCTATATCAAACAGTTGTGCTAGTAGTATAAAGTTAGTTAAGCAAAACCAAATTAGTCAGTCCTTCAAAGGATCTTGTGAATACGAAACAAAGTTAATTAAGAAAACACAAAATAACTAAATAAGAAAATTTTTGTAAAACATGGTAAGCCACCCGAAGCATATAAGAAAACTGTGACACCAAAAATGATGAAAAAAAGAATAAAAATGATGATATGGAGAAAGAGAAAGCCAATTGATAAAAGATGCTAAAAATTATGCGTTTCTTGTCAAATCTTTCCCATACGTTCATCAAGTCAATAAAGGTGAATCACCTCAGCGCCTTATACGTTAATGCCCAACTATAGATTGTTGGCTTAACTTGCTAAAAAGCCTTTCTTAATGTCGTTCTTAGATTGATATGGAGCCTCATTTTTTTCTCGCTGTCTTTCTAATGAGATTTGTGAAAAGCTTGAAATGAGACCATAACGGAAACGTAATACATAGGCAATAATTAGAAGGGATTAATTCGTTATGCATGTCAGCATTAAAGCTTAAAGCACAATGCGCCAACGACTCTCAAGAAAGTTATGAAAATTACTGTCAGGCTTTTTCCTCAAAAATAAATAAAAATACTACCATTAGGCTTTGAGGTTAGTTTGTCTTCTTTTTTTCTGCCGAGGGTTTGAGATAAAAACAACAACGACTTCAACCATTAAGATAAAAGCTATATATAAATCTGCCCATACATATCGAGATATGATAAATACCTTAATCACATATTGCTTTCCATCCTTGGTGCTTCTGTAGAGAGAAGAGAGTTGAAAGTTTCAATGTTTGGAAAATGGACGACCAATAGCTCGCTTCAAACCACCAAGAAAGGGAAAGAAGGGAAAATAAAGAGGAGGAGGAAATACAGTTAATGATCCAATCCTTACCACCTTTTGGTCGCTTCAAGAGCCCAGTCACCATTTTTGTCTCTGTTTTTATTCGGACCATGCATTCAAAATGATATAAGAAATGATTAAGTTTTCTCTGTTTCTATACAACATCCGAAACCCGCCATGTGACTTCAATTAAGTTCACAAAATGATTCCTATAAGAAATGTTAACAAACACAAAAAGTCAATGATTCAAATGGTAAGGAACCAAAGAGAAAACTCATTGATAAGCAAGTTCGTAAACATCCGTAAACAAAGTAAATGTTCGAAAGAACTGATATAAGTAAACACACGGCAATAAATTGAATCCACGCATATTTCTTTTACTCTTGCAACAAATTCCATAACTTAATCAACGGTAGAAGAATATAATTTGTATTCACTATTCTGTCCCGCATATCATTACTTACCATACCTGCTTCCCGGTTGGTTTAAAACTTAAAACCATCTTTGCTCACAGTTATAGCCTTCTCCAAGCATGAAGTTAGAAGAAGTCATACTATCAGCGAGTGAACTTGGCAAGTTCTTGCCATGTCGTTTCCGCCATATAATATTAACCGGTAGGGTTTGTACCTCTTCCGAGATCGCTTGAGTTTTCTTGCCACATTTATCTTCTTGGCAACTTTTTCGTAAACACCTTAACAACATATCCATGGTTTTGCGCCAGAAGAAGTAACCCTGAAATAAGAAACCAATATGAATATATGGATGACAACCTAATTTCGAAATATATATGATGATTTAAAATCAAGGATTAATAACAATCAAATTAATTCAAACCCCCAAATTTTTGACTATTCAATGTAATGTATATCTCTATACCTAAGTTGATTGATTGAAAGATTCTTCGACACCATGAGAGAGCTAACTATGAAAGTGAATGATGCGAAGGAGAACCGAAGGTTTCGGAGAAAAGGTTTTCTATGAAGTGGGTTGACCCAAAATCTCGATGAAACAGTAAACCAAAACATGTATTTTATCATAGAATCATGCTGGATCCTGAAAGGTTGTATCTCCTCGTAAAGTAACAACGCATCCGTTGGTCCAACATTTTGTTGTGTCTACAACAGATTTCAACAGTTACAGACTCACAGATACCTTTTAAGAAAATTGGGTCAGTGTAATTTTCCCGATTTTATCTCTCATGTTTTTTTTGTCTGATTTAACTATGACCCAACCACCCAACGATGGTCTTGAGATGACGTGTGCTATCTTTATCCAATTCAATTGTTGAAGAGGAACATTCAACGTACTAAGTTGCATACTTGAATGATTTAGTTGTGATACAATTCAAAGTATTCATTTTTACATGTATATTCGAATAATGTCGACCTGTGTTTCGTGTATACAGTGACTGATTAGTTTAACGCTAGCTAGACACCCATGTGTTCTTTGAATGATCATCAACTGTTACATGAAATTATGGTTGCTAGATTTGAAGTTACGTTGTTCATATCAATAGTATAAAAAAATGTTGCCTTTGGCTTATAAACCGAAAAGACAGATGAGATTGGCCGTGGCTTATGATAGGCCAAAGGACGGCTGAGATTAGTCGGGTACCTTTCGACGGCTTTGATTATGCCTTGGCCCTCAATATCGATGCTAACCGTGTCTCTGCCCGCCATACTGACCATGCGGTGCCATCGACCTTGGTCCCGTCTAATTCAACTCTGTCTCGACTCTTTCCTGGCCAATTATATGCAACGAAAAAAACTCACGATAGTACACTATTATGGACGAAATTGATCGTACTTCGATATGGCCGCCCAACTAATAACTTTAACCTAACCACTAAGGCGGCTGGCGGAGTTTAAGTCACGGACCCAACCGTATAGCTAGCCGGCGCAGATTATTCTGCATGAACGACCATATCGAACAACTACTAAGAGTAAAGCTTAGAGTTTCTAAACTGAATCGGATTCCTATTTATCTCGATTTCCTAATTAGAATTCGTAGTTTTACACTATATAGATAAACAGATAGGTATAGGATATACCCAATCAATCTCCATAATATTCTTTCATGTATTCTATACAATTCTCTTTTCTCTGTTTACATCAATTTTTACACCAACTTAGTTTTGAGGTACGATAATAAATTACACATTCTCGGATCAATTCAAATTATGAGGTCACCGTTAAATAGATTTTATAAAGTTAAATTTTCAAATAGGCGCTCTTGAAAGGAAAAAAAATTCACATGGGCTATTTATTTAGGTTGTCGTGTATTATGCCTACGACCCGATGGATTAGGTTAATTCCTATGTCGGTAAGTTAGCTTTAAACAATATCCAGGCGATCGTCGTACTCACGTGAGGTTGGAAAATTCTTATAGGTCCAGGCACCGTCTTCTAAGTGTGTCGAAGAAGCGACCGAACTACGCGTCTTTGGCATGGAAATAAAGAGATGCGGAGAAAACGTCTCTTGCTCTAAGGAGAATTTTAAACATATGGAAAATGTGAAAGAACTTAACTTAAGGTGGCTAAAGAGGTTTGTGAGAGACAAAAAAACGAATTGAACAGACTGAGTTAATTGATGCTCTCCTTTTGGTGATAAAAGGTTGCAACCGATTTTTTTCTAAGCCAATAAGATACAGATATAGGTAAAGCAATCAAGCTTCAAGATTGTAAGTAACGATTTATGCTAAATCTACCGAGATTCTCGACCGTATTATTTTTACGGTTATTTGGATGAATATTCCTTCGCGCCTTGATATACCGAGTAGTTCTGTTCCTGCCACGCAAGGAAAAGACATAGAGGGTCAAGGATAGGTGACAACGTATCCTTGAACGGTGATCAGCAATAGAAAATGATGTGATTTTAATTTGATTATCGTGCAAAATACTGCAGCTGTAAGTGTAGTGGATGACTGGAAGCTAGCTCTTGATGTTAGCTTCCGCTAATTGCTGCATGCTCTCAATGTAATGTTTCTAAAATCTTTTGTCTAAATTTGAAACGGTTTTAAGATTTTATTTCTTTTTTGCTCGGTAATTTTTAAGCATGCTTATCAAATACTCCCATGTTTTTGGAAAAGAATACTTTCACTTTTCATTTTAACCTAAAAATAGGTCAAATTGAAAAAGTGAAATATCTCTTTTCCAAAACGGAGGGGAGTAACAATTATCTATTTAGAGGGCTACACTTAGAATCTTTTGAGAAAAACAGATTTTCAATGCAGAGTATTGTACACATATTGTAAATCAAATGACATCCGAAAAATTCCACGTAGATAAACATTAGTACTTTAAGTGCATAACTAACGATTACCGTACTCATAATTACATAGCATTCTATTTATTTTTTTTACGTTTATTCTTTTGTTTTGTTTTGTGCTCCTAATTCATCCGAAATAATCGGTGTCACCGGCAAAGTCAAATCTTGATTTGATTAAATAATGATTCACTTATGAGAAGTATCTCTATTCCCCACAGTTTTCTCATATATCATTCTATACATATACCTGTAATTAACTATTAGCTATTAGCATTGGATTATTCTCTAATCAAATTGTTACTTGCATCTGTTCACAATTCTCCTATAATGGAACATATAATTAGCAATAGTGGTTGAGCCGACGTAGGCCGTGTGATACTAGTTTATATCAAAAACAAATTTACGATAGGGCAACATTTGTTAACTTCACTTCGGGGCAAAAAAAGTTCAGGACCGGCCCTGTGTGCTATTTTCTTCCCCTGAGTCCTCACTATTTTTTGGTGTATATATTGCAAAGACGTATCCTTTCATGTACCATATGTTGCTGTTGGGTAACTACTACAGTTAATGTATCTTTTGAACTACAATAACTGAATTTGCCACATTGACATGACGTGCCATCTGACATGGCGCTCTATTTTTTCAGAATTAACGTGGATCCGACATGTCAGCATAAGTATTCCCCTTTATATAAAGAAGTATTGATATAACGAGTAATTGTCTAATCTTCGTTAAACGTTTTATCCTGGCAAAGAAAATACATGGAAACTAAACAGAATTTTTCGTGCCAGAGAAGAGAAAACACAAATATTGAAGAAGCTAGACGAATTTCTTTTTGCTGCACCTAAACGTGAAAAACATAGGATTGCGATCGCTGAAACTAAACGTGAATATTACGCCAAAATTCCTAGTAATATTTCACATAATAGTAAAGAAGTTCAAGAGAATACATCGTCTTCTAATGGTTCAGCTACCTCAATTAACACAAAGGAGATGGAAGTTGTTGTTCCCGTGGAAGAGATAAAAGCTACTTCTGAAGAGAAAGCTGAAATTCAGGATAAACAAGTTTCGTCTTCAACTCAAGAGGTTTTATTGTCATCTATGGGTGTTAAAGATGTTTCTATTACACCTGTTCGTGAAGAAGAGAACATGGTTTATGAAGAAAATCAAGTAAACAAAGCTTCGCCTGCTTCTCAAGAGAATATGGATAGACCAGCTACGAGGGCAGACCTTCCTGATATATACAAATCTTTGGGATTAGAATATATAGGTATGCCAAAGTTGTTTGATCATAAAGAAGAAGAAAATAAAGAAGAAAATCTGGTCGACGACGATGAGCAATCCCACAACGATAAAGATATTTCATTATCGAATCAAGAGGAGTTATCGTCTTCTAATGGTTCTCTAACTGTTTCGGACACATCAGTTGGCGAGGAGAATATAAAAGAAACTTCGCAAAAGGATGAAGAGAATCAGCTGAAGGAAGTTTTACATGGTTCGTTGGATGATTTGTCGGAGAATGGTAAGTCTTCGGATCTTTGCTTAATAGCTTCTGATGTTGATATGCCTGTTTTATCTAGGGATGAACATAATCAAGTTATTGATCAACTGGATACTCACATAGTATTGCTTACACCCTAGTAAGGCTCAACTTGTTGGGATAACCAATGAGAATTCGTTTGTCTCCTTATAATTCTATAGATATGTTAGTATGTCGATCGCAAGAAGATATTACTATAGAAAATTATACCGATAGACAACTTTTAGCCAAAAAGCTACTTTGGGATTTTGGGAACGTCAAGTTTACAACATATCCAAGTGCTGATATTCACATTGAAGAGACGTTTGTGCGATGGTCTACACCAAAAGGTATTGGGCGGAGAAATACATATCTTTCACCTGTAGTTGAAGCCCTAGGATCCATAGGTTCGTTGTTTCCTATTAGTCTGCCTACAATTCTTCATATTGGGTTTCATGTTGAGTTAACTCCAGTGAATTCTTTCGTGGTATATCCGACAAGTACAATAAATTATAAACCTTTGTCTCCTACTTCTGTCTATGAGCTTGGTTACTTATCTCAAGAAGATATAACTACTGAACATTATGCTGGAAGAACTCGTGGTAGAATTTTCCCACACACCGGGAGGAAAACGATAGAAGAAGATTTAGAAGTTAATCCAGTATGCTTCCTTGGGATTAATTCTATACGTGGCTATGATGTTGGTTACTGACAAACCAGGCACTATAGTTCGAGATGCTCTGAACTGGCCTTTGATGAAAATTCAAGTTGTTTTTGAGTCTTGGCATGGCGACTGCAACATCTTTTCTTTGAGACTTCATGGAGAATTTCTTTAGATAATTTCTGTTCCTGCTTTGAGCTCGCATAATTATTTCTTTGGAGAGTTTCCAATGAGATTCAAACAAGTGAAACTGTGCTCATACCCTTTATATCCGACTAATACTTGTTCAAGATAGGAAGGAGAAACATCGAGTAAACCCTTGTTCGAAATTTCTGGACATACCGATGATCTTATGAATTTACTTCTTGCTCAAACAAACCCATGTACTGCGGAGAAATCACTGTGTTGATCAATGGAGTGTGAATATTTGAACTGGTGGTAGCATAAAGAAATACTTCCCAATATTTTTCAAGTTCTTTGAATTCTTTTCATCAATCCTTGTGCACGCAGCGAAAATTCTACTCTTCTTCGTGATTAGAATATGGTACATTTTCCTGGAGTTGTTTTGTACCTACCAACCTTGGACGAAAAGGTCGAGGAGCATATCATACTTTGTCACGATGAAATTTTGCAGTTACAGGAATATAACGGTGGAAGACGATGAGGTTGGTCGTGGAAAACTGGTGGTAAACATGTATTCAGTACTCTTTTCTACACTTTGGACAGGTAATAACAAATATATTTGTAGAGTTTTTCTTGATTGGATTGAGAAATTTGATGACCTCGAGACATGGAACGACAGAAAATCTTGTTTTCAGCAAGCTACATGGGAGCCTGGAGGGAAATTTCCTTTTATTATGTTCAATTATGGGCTCAAGGAAGTTGTCATCTTGATGCCAATGAAGTTGGTGACTTTTAATACTTTTCACTACTATGATCATGTGGACAGTCTCTCAGTTATTCAATACTGCAATTTGGTTACTACTCTTTTAGAATATGAACACATCACGCTTCGTTTTAGAACTCATCATTGTTCTATAGACTATAAGATATTATCTGGTGTTGAAATGAATTTTGATCACCGTGTTGCTCAAAGAACTGGGTTCGTAGGAGGTAATTACTACGAAAGAGGCAAAAGAAGTGTGTCCACAAAAGATGCATTAACTGCTCTTTTTAATGCAAATCAAACTGTTGCTGGAATGTTAATTCTTCGTTGATGTTCTAACAAGATGATTATTCATGTTTTACCAAGTCCAAAAGATGTAGTATACTACATGTCTTATCCTGGTCGGCGTTCAAAACAAGTTTTGAAGGATGCAAGTTTTGGTTTGAGCAAGAGTGTTTTGGCTGGAGCTATTACTGGAGAGGTTACATTAAGTACTATGGTTTCATATTTTACTGCTAGAAGCACAACTGGACATCCTGCCCCAGCTAGAGTTATTGGCATCCGACCACCTGTGAGTACTGAGCTAGAGTTATTGGCACCATGTGGGGAACTGAATTTTGTCATGAAGCTTCCTAGAGATTGCAATATTCATGGAGTGTTGGAACCAATTACACAGTTTCTCGATTGTGAAAATAAATTTCTCGGCTCTTGAAGTAGCTGTTGGGAAAAGTTTGTTCTACGCAGTGGTTAAGAAAGGTGGACATTTTAATAGCACATGGATTTTAAGTGAAAAGAAACCCCCACACATAAATTTTCTGATCAATAGCGATGATCTTATTCCACTTTTAATAAATCTCAAGTCGTCTCCACATCTTACTTCAGTTTTTCAACAAGTATTTGGTATGTCGACGGGTTGTAGAGACTTGGACAAAGAAAGGTTTATGGTAGGCATGCATTTCACAAAGACTAAACTTGAGGAACACATAGAGAAGTCACGACCTGGTGGTTTTGTGTTTCCAAAAGTTATAAGCAATCAAACAATTCTTCTGGATTTCATTTTCTCGGTTAATTTCACCAATTACTACGAACGGGGAAGATAGTGTTTGGTTCTAATGTGGATTCTTTGGACTACATAACTTTGGAACGGGAGCAAGTATGCAAAGAAGTTAACATCGACAAGGTTGCATCCATTGGATCCATTACAACTGAGATGACAATATTTGATTTGTCAGCATACGATGCTGAACCACCAAAATCTACAGTGGCGCAAAATTTTCTTAACGTTATTACAGCTGCAGTAGAAGTGGTCGCCGTTAAGAGAACCCAAAAAAGGTCATCACAGGGAGACAAGAATATTTCAAATGACATTGAAATGTTTTCACAACATTCAAATAACAATAAAAATATTTTTGTTTGCAAGTTAATTGGACAATACACAATGCATAAATGTACGCTACAACAAGGGGTTAAAATAATGGACCTTGTCTTTGATCGTGGCAAGTCTACACGAACATCGTGCTATGATAAGCTGGATAGTCATCTTGGAAAAGGCATGTTTTGGATCAACCGAGTAAAAAGAGGAGGAAGGAAATCAGTAGGTACTACTAACGCAGTTGAAACGACTATCACGTTCATTTCGCCGCCTGTTGCATCATTGTTGGTTGAACCACTATTGGATTATACAGTTGCTGCCAGACGTTATGTCGAGAATATAAGACTTGGTTGGTGGATTCTGTTCCAAAGCAAAAAAACTGGTACTAGATTCCAGGAGCTATTCAAATTTTTGGACCAGCGGAGGAACGAGTCAATTGATTATGCTTTAAAAGAAGTAGGTCAGAGGTTGGAAGACACACATGCTTTACTCGTGGAAGTCGTTGATGGCATGATTTATGTTACCAACACTAGTGACTTGACTTTTGTCTTTGATCGTGGGAAATTTAAGCACAACTACTATCATGCTTTGAGACACATTTCTTGGATGTTTCGGTTTATGATCTCTAGAGCTACGAGTTTTGTGTTTGATCGTGGTAAGCCGATAAAAGTGATATCTACATTTTTCATGGAGGAAAAGAACTCGTATTCTTTGATGACAGCTCGAAGTCTGGAGCAATATATGGAGAGAATGAAGTTTTTCTTATTAGCCAACTCGAGGGCGAGTTTCTTTCAAGAAGGGGGACTGATGTAGGACATCTTCCTATTTTCTTTGTATCAACTATTATAGTTTATCCCTTCGTCCGTATCAACAATGATTGTTGATCCCTAGTGTATGTTTTAGTTTACTTGCTTTGCAAGTCCTTTACTTTCCTAGATTAGGTAGAATTCATTTTTCTTTTCTTTTTAGTAGGTCATGCTAGTCTATATAAAGGCCAAGCCTTATTGTTTAGAGATATAATCTTTTATCAATCAATTATCAAAATTATTATTATCTTTATCAAACCCTAAAGTCTTGATCCTAGAATCAGATTTTATTAAGTTTCTGACGGAACTTAAACACTTTTCTCATCCTAGAAACTAGTTTGATTTCACCTCTATCAATCCTGATCTGTGCTGCATTAGCTCGCCATAGTCTCTATCGAGTGATAGAGACTAAGCTACTGTCACGCTGAGGACCTTTACCTACAGTGGACGAACATGATTACCCATTCATCTCCGAGTTGACATATTTGACAAGGAAGGCCCATGGGAATCCCCTAATTAGAGGAGACATCTATGCGAAAATACTCTCTCTCTCTCATGCGATTTTTCGCCGCTTGGAAAAACACCAAAATAAGCCTGAAACCACCACAATATAGCTAGTAACCGCCGTCCACGACGGTGATGGTCACTGGAAACTACCATTAAAATACTCCATCTTCCAAATCCTTATGATCTTAAGACTCCCTTTCATTAGTTACATCTGCTACTAAGACTCATTTTTTCATCTTTTGTTACCAATACACCATTTTAAAGACCTAGATCCGACTACTAAGACACCCAAGACCCCTGAAACTCTATTCGTTACTAAGACACCTTTTTGTTTCATTGGAATCAAAGTTCTCAAGACTCAATTATCAGATCTGAAGTATTAATCTTTTGGTTATTACCCATCTCGAAGATTTCTTCCTCTGTCATCGTTTTTTACTCTACATTAGATTTAATTTTTCTAATCAGAGATTATCTTACAAGTTAATTGATATAGAATTATATGTTAGATTCAATTTTGTCTAATTGTTTAGAAAAGCTAATTTCTAAGTTGCTTCAGTTTCCCCTAATTACATACTTTATTTCCCTTTTGTTTCTTCTATTTAATTTGAGTTGCTACAAACTGCTTTGCTGGTGAATTATTAGAATCCTCTTGCTGAATACTACCCAACTGTAATTTATTTTAGTTCAACTGGGTTTCTTTAATCTATTTTAATTTTGATTGGTAACCATCTGAATTTTTTTACCTAAATTGATTTTAATTAGTACATTTGGTTCAATATATATATCTAACCCTGCTTCTCCAATTCTATTTTTTTGCTTTGATCTATATCTGTATACCTTTTGTGTGATCTATGAAATTCTTTAAGTTCTGCAAAGGGCAGATTAAATCTCTGTCAAGACTAATGCATACATGTCTGATCCCAGGTACATTGTGCTACAATTGGAAAAAAAGGAAGCTACTAAAAAAGCCTGGGATTCAAGGGAATACACAAACTACACAGCAGATCAAAACTAAGGTAAATCTTACATATGGTGAAGGAATGGAATCACCAAACAATGAGGTAACCCAAAAGCCAATTTTGATTCCGCACAAAAAACTTAGAAGCATGAATAGGAAAAAACAAAAACAATTAGCTCTTGAAACCTTTGCTGAAATAATTTTATATGATTCGTTTATTCTGACTAAGATGGAGTACCCAGAGGTATCTTACTTTTGGAAGTTTATAATCACCATTGCTTGGAACTGCCAAGGACTAGGAAATGTAGAAACCACCAATAGTCTAAAAGATTTGTTAGACAAACATAATCCTGACATTTTATTCTTGTCTGAAACTAAACAAAAGAACAAAGAGATGCAGAATATAATGAGAAAAGTAAATGTATATAATTATTGGCTTGTTCCTCCTAGAGGTACTGCAGGAGGATTATGCTTAATTTGGAAAAACCATATGCAAATAACCATCATAGACCATGACTATAACTACATAAATGTAAATGTTCAGATAAACAATAGCAACAACTCTTGGCTTCTAACTTGTTTTTATGGTAGCTCTTACACCCACCTAAAATTAGCTTCTTGGGATATCATAAAAAATATGGCAAGTGTTGTAGATAAATCATGGATAGTGCTAGGTGACTGTAATGTTGTGCTCCATGAAGAAGAGAAAAAAGGAAATTTCCCTTTTAAACAAAACGAGGCAGATACTTTCAGTGACTTAATACATGCTGCTGGTTTGATGGACCTAGGCTTTATTGGATACACTTTCACATGGAATAATAGAAGAAAAGATGGAAACTTTATGGAACATAGACTTGATAGAGCTTTAGTAAATGATAGATGGAACATAAAATTTCCTAACTCTACTCTAAGACATCCAGGGCCTTTGACATCTGACCATTTACCTATTTGTCTTAGTACTCAAAATACCTGGAATGATGGTGCTACACCATTCAAGTACTTCGGAGAATGGATGAAACATGAACAATGTGCTGGACTAATCCATGCTTGTTGGGAAACATACATTATAGGATCCCCTGCCTATGCTTTTGTGAGTAAACTTAAAAGTGTAAAATATACTTTAAGCCTATGGAACAAAAATACTTTTGGTCACATAGGATCCAACATTGAAAACATTAAAAGAGATTTAGAAAGAACTAACAGTAAGAGCTATTACAGTTCCAAAGCTTTTGACCTAGCTAATCTAAATAAAGAGTTAACCAAATGGTATGAAATAAAAGAAAAATTTTGGAAGGATGAAAGTAGAGATCAAAATTTATTGTTAGGGGACAGAAATACTAAGTATTTCCATAGTAAGGCTAAACAAAGATTCAGAAGAAATCGAATAGAAACTATTACGAATAAGGATGGAATATCTTTAAATAGTAGAGAGGAAATTGCTAATTGTCTCACCAATCATTTTAGAAATATTACTACAACAGTACAACCTATTATAGATAGAAAAATGATAGATCTAATTCCTACATGTATTAATGAGAGTGACAATAACATGCTATGCTCAATGCCAACTGAAATGGAAATAAAAAATGTTCTCTTTGCTATGGAACCCGACAAGAGTCCAGGACCAGACGGCTTCCCACCTACCTTCTTTCAACAAAACTGGAGTACGGTTTGAAATGACCTAGTTCAGATGATACAAAATTTCTTTAGAACTGGTTTTTTGTCTAAGGAATTAAACATCTCTTTTATCTCGTTAATACCTAAAACCATAAATCCTAACACACCTGCTGAGTTCAGGCCAATTGCATTGAGTAATACTACTTATAAAGTAATAGCAAAACTCATGGCAAATAGAATGAAGGGCTTGCTTGATAAGATCATAAGCCCTTACTAATCAGCATTTATACCTGGTAGGAAAATAACATACAATATAACCATAGCTCGCGAGATAATACATAAAATGAGAAAATCTAGAAGTAAAAATGGCATGATGGGTTTAAAGATTGATATGTCAAAAGCATTCGACAGAGTCGAATGGAATTTCCTGATTGAGATTATGAAAAAAAAATGGGTTTTTAGAAAATTGGTGTAACCTGGTATTTCAATGTATCTCCACAACCTCCCTTTCTGTCCTCCTAAATGGGTCTCCAACGGATTTTTTTAAGCCGACAATAGGATTAAGACAGGGAGATCCTATATCTCCCTATCTATTTCTGTTTTGTATGGAAGCTTTCTCTAGGACGATTCTAAATGCTGAAGAAAATGTTGATATTAAAGGCATCAAAATTTCTAGATATGCGCCATCTGTGAGTCATCTACTTTTCGCAGATGATTGCATCATATTTTGCAAAGATGAAATAAAAACTTGTCACAAACTGGTCTCTATGTTTAAAGAATTTGGAACGAATTCTGGTCAACTAATAAATCTTAGTAAATCGGGAGTTTTCTTTAGCCCTAAAACCGATGCCGAAAAAATGATCAGAGTCAAGCAAATACTAGGAGTAAACTCAATTCCTTTGAATGATAAATACTTAGGATCTCCGCTTTTTACTAACAGATCAAAAGTTAAAAGCTTTGAACCCCTAATCAAAAACATGACCAAACGCTTAAAAGGATGGAATGGTGGTAATGTAAGTAGTGCTGGAAGAACAGTTATGGTTAAGAATGTAACTTCCTCCCCTGCAGTTTATCAAATGAACTGCTTTAAAATTCCAAAGAAGATCAATAAAACTCTTACTAATCTCCAAAGAGATTATTGGTGGGGAAAGGATGAGAATGGGAAGAATACAAATGGTAAAAAAGGTATTTACTTAAAAGCATGGGAGTCAATGTGTTAATCTTAAGAGGATGGGGGATTAGGAATACAAAATATAGAACAATTTAATCTAGCAATGATTTCAAAGATTGGGTGGAGACTAAAAGAAAAACCAAACTCATTAGGGGCTAAAATATTAAAAGCAAAATATTATCCACAATGTGATATACTTCACATTAATCCTAAATCAAAAGATGGAATCAGTTGGGTATGGAAAGGGATTCTTACGGGGTTGAACAGATTAGGAAACATTGTACTTGGGAAATAGGAAATGGGAAATGGGAAACTTATTGACATTTGGGATGACCAATGGATCCCAAATACCATTGCTCCTCTGCGTAAACCAAGTACGGGTATTGCAAACATGAAAAAGGTTTGTCATCTTTTCACAATAAACAAAAATTGGGATGAACATAAGCTCAAAATTTGCTTTGATGATAGCACAATAAGTATAATTCTAAATATGCCTATTCCTGTAAATGATTTAGAAGATATTGCTCACTGGAAATTAGAGGAAAAAGGTAATTTCATAGTAAAATCTTTGTATAATTCAATAAATAGTAATAGTAACCATAATGGAACTGGAAGTGATTGGGGCAAGATATGAAGATTAAAGGTAATTCCATCCATAAAACTTTTCATCTGGAAAGCAGCAAATTCAATCTTACCAACAGGTATGCGAGTAGCTGCGGTTCTCCCTAACATTAATACTAAATGCAATCTTTGTAATGAGAACGAGGAATCCTTATCTCATCTTTTTCTCAAATGCAATTTTGCAATTCAGGTATGGATGCACCTAAATTTTGACATCAACTATGTTACGGATGGGAAAACTTGTTTCCATGAATGGTTGAATTGGTTTCATGATAAAAAACAAAGGCGGAAGTACATTAGAATGGCCAGAATTCTGTAGTATTGTTATATGGCATATATGGAAAGCGAGATGCGAAAGTACTTTTCAAAAAAAAAACAAAATAATGCTTACACTGCAAAACAAATAGTTCAATTTATAAATAATGTATTGAGGGTTAATAGACCAGGTTTCAACAAAATGCAAATACTTTTCTATGATCCTATGAAAGATGAATCTCTAAATATTATGAACAGGGAACCTGAAAAACAGGTTACTTACTTAAGCATGATAATGTCCATAGCCCTAACCATGCATCTTCCAATAAATACATCTGGAATTGGTATAACTTTGATGGATTTTGCAGGGAAAATAATTGAGGCTAGAGGATCTTTTGCAGATTGCATAAACAGGGAACAACTAGAAGAAAAGGGTGCCGAAGCTGCCTTCCGATGGGCAACTGAATGGAGTGGATACAATATTATCTTTCAAAGTGACTCGGAACCCACTCTAAAGCTGTTGATGGGAAGATACACAAAGGCGAGAGAATTACGCTACAACATTAGTGAAGACTTTGAAGATAACATAAACACTTGTATTAATTTCAAAGCTACTGCATTTATTTTACTTTCCAGATTCAGCATTAGAAGGCAGCCAATATAGCGACTTTTTGTAATCTTAATGCCATTGAACACTATTGGACAGGAGAAGGCCTTTTAGCTATATTACATACCCTTTATATTGCAGACTGCCGTACCCTTGTAACAGTTAACGATTCTCAGATTTCTGAGAATCAATTTTATCAATATACGATATGAGGTTCTACCCTCTTTTATGAAAAAAAAATAAAAATAAATAAAAATAAAAAATCCCCTAACTAGGAATTACTATAACGTATATATGAACGTATTTTACAATTATCTGCGTACTTTTAGCCTGGCAAATTTAGGGGCGACCCAAAACGAATTAGCGGCGACACAAAAGACAAAATAGGATGAAAATACTTGTATGCCCCTTCATAATCGGTAGTTTAGTTAGCTACCGATTGCAAAATCTCATTTTTGGGACAACTCTATATTCGGTAGTTATATGAACTGTTTTGGATTTTTTTCCAGGTTTTCAGTCCACTGCCGGCACAGTCATTTAATTCTCGAGAATAATTGAATCGGGAGTCAAGATAACTTTATTTACTACCGATTATAGGATTTTGGCAAAATCTCATTTTAGGGCTACTCTACATTCGGTAGTTATATGAACTATTTTGACTGCCGATTATGATAGGAATTCAACAAAAAGACCTAATGTATAATCGGAAGTCATGATAACTCTTCCTTTCTTATCGATTATATGCTCAACCAAAATTCAAAAAAAGAGGATTTTTGCAAAATCTCATTTTGGGGCTACTCTATATTCGGTAGTTATATGAACTATCTTGACTACCGATTATGGTAGGATATTTGCAAAGAGAGCCACTGTATAATCGGAAGTCATGATACCTCTTCCTTTCTTACCGATTATAGGCTCAACCAAAATTCAATAAAAGAGGATTTTTGCAAAATCTCATTTTGGGGCTACTCTATATTCGGTAGTTATATGAACTATCTTGACTACCGATTATGCTAGGATATTTGCAAAGAGAGACACTGTATAATCGGAAGTCATGATACCTCTTCCTTTCTTACCGATTATAGGCTCAACCAAAATTCAAAAAAAGAGGATTTTTGCAAAATCTCATTTAGGGGCTACTCTATATTCGGTAGTTATGTGAACTATATTGACTACCGATTATGGTAGGATATTTGCCAAAGGTCTACTTTAATCGGAAGTCAAGATAACTTTATTTACTACCGATTATAGGATAATCAAATTTCAAAAGATAGAGGATTTTATTTTGGGGATACTTTATATTCGGAAGCTATATAAACTAAATTGACTTCCGATTGTTGATTAATTACCGATTGTATAGTTAACCATCGATTGTAAAGGATAATTTGGCCATTAAAAAAACGGGATTAAGGATTAACCTTCCGATTATGACATATTTTGTCCTTTTGTGTTGCCCCTAATTCGTTTGGAGGCGCCCTAAATTTGCCAGGTACTTTTAGTCTCTTTACCGTTGTGCTTAAATATATTTCAAATATACAAAAACGTTGGCGCTACTTTTATCATAGCAGAGAAGAACTTTAATGGCTTCAGCTCTACAAAGATCCATTAAATCAAACCCTTATTGAAATCTATTCTCATGCCTTGTATGACAAAATCTGTAAATGTATATCAATCAGTATCTAAAATACCCATTTCTTCAGCTCAGTTTAACCAATCACCACCAATTGTATACAGATTCATTTCCCTATTAGAAGAATTTTCGAGAAACCTTATCTGTATTCAATCTATTCATGCTCAAATCATTACCAATTCTCTTTCGAAAGATGAATTTCTGGTTACTAAAGTAATTAAAAGTTATTCTGATTCGGGCAGTTTGAATGACGCTCGAAAATTGTTTGATCAAGTTACTGACCCAAATATTTTTATACGAAATACAATGATGGCGGGGTATTTCAGAAATGAGAAGTTCAAGGACACTATTGAGTTGTATCATAGAATGAGATCTCTTGGTTTAAAGACGGATAGTTTTACGTGTACTCTTGCACTCAAGGCTTGTTCTAGTTTATCGGATGTTGAAAGTGGGAAGATAATAATGAGAAATGCTATGGAGAACGGTCTGGCTAGCGACAGATTTTTGGGGAGTTCGATGATAAAGTTTTTGGTGAAATTCGGTGATATCGATGAAGCCCGGTCTATATTTGATGAGTTACCGTGTAAAGATGTTGTTTGTTGGAATTCTATCATTGGAGGTTATGTGCAAAACGGTAACTTTCATATGGCTTTGAATCTCTTTTGGAAGATGCTGGGTGGTGGGATTATACCGACTCAAGTATCGATTGCAAGTTTGACTCAGGCATGTGGGGGAATTGGAAATTTGGAGCTTGGGAAATGTGTTCATGGGGTTTTGAATAGCTTGGGGATGGGTTTTGATATTTTAGTTCTTACATCATTAGTTGATATGTATTGTAGAATTGGCGATGTTGAAAGTGCTCGGAGGGTTTTTGATAGGATGCCAACGAGAAACTTGGTTTCGTGGAATGCAATGATCTCTGGTTACGTTCGTAATGGATTTGTTTTTGAGGGGTTTGAACTTTTTCGTAGATTAGTTCTCAGTGGTTGTGAATTTGATTCGGTGACGATTGTTAGCCTGCTTCAGGGTTCTGCTCAGCTATCTAGTTTAGATAATGGGAAGGTTCTTCATGGTTTTGTTTTAAGAAGAGGGCTTCAGTCGAATTTCATTGTGTCAACAGCAATTGTTGATTTATATGCAAAGTGTGGTGATTTAAAGTTGGCTAGTTCTGTTTTTACTCGAATAAAGGTGAGGAATGTAATTTCATGGACTGCAATGTTGATGGGATTAGCACAAAATGGGCATGCAGAGGAGGCAATGAGATTATTTGGTCAGATGCAAGAGGAAGGGGTAGTTGCTAATGTTGTTACCCTAGTTAGCTTAATCCATGCTTGTGCACATGTTGGTTCTTTGAAGAAAGGAAGAAGTGTTCATGGTTATTTGATACGGTATAATATTTCGTATGATGAAGTCGTTAGAACTGCATTGATTGATATGTACGCCAAATGTGGAAAATTAGACTCCGCAAAGAGGGTTTTTGATGGCAGATTAAAATCAAGCGATGTGGTTCTGTGGAACTCAATGATAACTGGTTATGGCATTCATGGCCGTGGAGATAAAGCTATTGATGTTTTTAATCAGATGAAAACGGAAGGTATTCAACCAAATCAAACTACTTTTATTTCTCTTTTCTCTGCTTGTAGTCATTCAGGTCTTGTGGAAGAAGGGATGAGCTTATTCCTAGTCATGAATGAAGATTACAAGATTAGACCTAGTGAGAAGCATTTTGCTTGTATGGTAGATCTTCTTAGCCGAGCAGGTCGACTTGAAGAAGCTGAAGCCTTAATCAACCAAATGCCATTTGCGCCTGGCAATGCCGTGCTTGAAGCACTTCTTAGTGGTTGCCGAACTCACAAGAAAATCGAAATGGGTATTAGAACAGCAGATAAATTGCTTACATTAGATTCGATGAACCCTGGAATTTATGTGATCTTATCAAACATATATGCTCTAGGAGGAAGATGGAACGAAGTGGATTACGTTAGAGGTCTAATGAGGAAGAGAGGGTTGAGGAAAACACCAGGATATAGCTTGCTTGAAGTAAATAACTTGGTTCATACTTTTTTCGCAGGAGATAATTCACATCCTTATTGGGAAGAAATCCATCAAATGCTGGAGGATTTAAGAATACAAATCGAGACTTTAGGTTACTATCCTGACACAAGTTGTGTTCTCCGTGATGTAGACGAAGAGAAGAAGGTGAAGTTATTATGGGGTCATAGTGAGAGATTAGCAATGGCTTTTGCACTATTATGCACACCAGCTGGAAGTTTAATTAGAATAACTAAGAATTTACGAGTTTGTAGCGATTGCCACACCTTTACCAAGTATATTTCGAAGATAGCTAGGAGAGAAATCATCGTCAGAGATGCAAATCGATTCCATCATTTTGACAATGGTAAATGTTCTTGTGGTGATTATTGGTGATTGATGTAGTGAAAAATGTATTTTCTGCATCAGTAATTTTTTCTATATAGTTGCACTTTTGCAAATGTTGTGTAACCATACCAAGCTTTCGTAGTAATTACTTTCCATAAAGAACAGCAAAGACCACAAGAAACAAAAACAAAACCAGAAAAGGACTTGTAATTTTCTTGGACACGATTATGGCGGAAAAAATTTTGAACCCGCAGTGCAGGTGCAAAACTGAACTCGCAGCATTATAGTCGTAGGATATCAAAGATCTGACCTCATCTAACTGTCGACTTGACCACAGTTAGACGCCAAATTTAGAGTAAATCAACATTCGTATCTTTAAATGGATTTTTCATATATAAGTTCACTTTCCCAACTAACTCAGTATTCTATTTCTTTTTTAACGAACACCTTACATATCACCGTACATTCATCAGATCCTTTGTGATTAGTGCTTGTGGGATTTAATTCAATCTGTTAGCTTCTTTCCACATATCGTTAGCTCTTTCCACATATCGGATTAACTAAATTGTTACTTCCGGCGTTTATTGTTCTTCATGGGTTTATTTTTTGCATATTGTATCTTCTTCATGGGTTCAGGAATTTATTTTTTCCAATCGATTTGATACCAAAACCAAAATTAAAAACTATTTTGTCAAAATCCACATTGCACACATAAGGGAGACAAATGGAGTCATGTTAACGATCTTACTTCATGTTTTGGTGGCTGCAACCAAAAAAATGGGACGGAGTTCAATATTTTTTTATAGATTATTTCTACATGAATCAATAATTAACACTTTGTGATAGTTTTTATTTCGAGCTCCACTCTCCATACAGTTTAGAACCGATGTCGACCTTTTCTAGGTCTGTGCTGATTAATTGTGACATCATCTTTATTAGTTGAGTTATCCTTGTCTTATGAAGAGAAGACCTTTCAGTAAGAACCATACTACTTCCTTACAGAAGTCAAGTACTGCAAAGAGAATTCAGAAAGGAAGAGCTTACCAATTCTAAATTTGAAACCAATTAAAAATCCCACACATACGATACGAGCAATCAAGAACTGTGGTTAGATGGAAGGAAGTATAAAAATAATACTATATTAGCTTATTATTAGCCTGGTACATTAATCAAACGTGATTGGAGATTGGGGTGCTGCTATAACAAGATTGCAATACCATCAACACATTTTTACTATCAATAACGACATTAAGCATTTTCATTGAAACCAGATCAAAGTTTACGAGAGAATTAACTTACAGGACTTGTGAGATGTCTTGGGAAGCTTTGTTTTGTGATTAAATTGATGGAGCGGTTTACTTCGTTTGACCAAAAAATCTAGATATTTAACAGAGACGTATAGAAAAAAATTGGCGCCTGAATTTAGGAAGTGTTGGATAACTGAGACAGTTGGGTAAAGTGAATATATGGAAAACATTTAAAGATACGGGGCTTTACTCTAAATTCGGTTAGAATTCGGGTGTCTAACCGTAGTTAAGTCCACAGTCAGATGATGTCAGATCTATAATATCCGACGACTATTATGCTGCGAATTCAGGTTTGCACCCGCACTGCGGGTTCAAATTTTTTTCCGATTATGGCATCAAGCTGTTTTTTTTCTACGCGTAACTCTTCCTACCGGGATCCCACTTGCTAAAACAAAAGTTTTCTGCAGAAACGTAAGACAGAGACAATGTTTTAATACTAAAATTTCAAATATCGTGCCAGATGCACATCCATTTTTGATGTCTCAAAGGAAGTCACCACTGTATTCATCGTTGACAGCATACTCTGGTTAAAGCATAGGGTTCATCCATCCAAGATGCACGGCTTCCTGGTTTCAGCGTGCACTTTTGCACGACCAAAATGTGTGCCTCATGAAACATAATATAAAGAAAAACGGCAGTTCAAAAAAATAAAATGAAAACAGCTGTTTAAGCCATAATGAATCAAAAATAGAAGAGAATGAAGGCTTAGTTTGGTATTGCTGCTGCTTTTGTAAAAGAACTTTTCTGTTGTGCGTTGTTGTGCTGTGCTGTGAGAAAAAAGCAGTTAGACGTTTGGTAAAATATTAATTAAAGTTAAAATTGATTAAAAAAACAATTAAAATGTGTTTGGTAAAATTTCAGATTCAACCATTGTTGTTGTAACAAATGACAAAAAAACAAGACATATCACTCATGGTAGTTTTATTCAATTTTATTGGGTTTAAAAATAATTAATTTTTTTACTATATAATATTAATGTTCATACTAATTACCACTATCATTATGATTGTTAAGAAATTATTTTACTTAACAATTAAGTAATTATTTAATATTTGTTTTTATTTTACTTTGACAAATTAAGTAATTATTCAAGCAAAAATGAAACTAAAATTAAGTAATTATTTAATATTTGTTTTTATTTGTACTGTTGACAAATTAAATGAATGGTATATAAAATAGTTCGAAATAATAAAAAAATATGTTGTAGGGCTTTCACCCATGGGTGTGCGGCCCAATATAGTATCTATGGCTTATTCCTATTGTATATAAAGGAATATAGTATCTATGGCTTTATTCCTATTGTATATAAAGGACTGTATCCATGTAACACAAATCATCTCTAATGAATGAAATTTCCTTCTCTGCTTGCATTTTTATCTTTTCCATCCACTGGAATACGTTATCACGCACGAGCTCTAACCCTTCGGCGATGGATTTTGATTTTTTTTGGATTGTTATCAAATACACTACGTTGGAATAATTGGAATCAATGGAATCGTCATCATCAGCTAAGTTGGATCAATTTTTTCCTATTTATTCCCTTGCTTTTGATTTTTGCATACCCAATTTGTTTGGGATTATTACATTTGTGATGAAAGTATTAATCCGTCGGTGAAAACTGATTTAATAGTATCTCTATATTTGGATGTATTAAATCCATGGAGAAAATGATTTTGATCGCACCGTGGGATCAACCAATCTATCTGTTTGTCCATCTGTAGCATAATCAATCAACAGAGTGATCACGTTTTTTTTTATTTAATTTATGGTTATGGATTATTTGTTTGTGTGGATTTGTCTTATTAAATCTGGCCGTGGGAAATTTGTTCATCATGTGCAGTGAAAATCCAAGGAAGAGGAAACGACGAGAAACGAAGAGATTTTGTACGCGAGAAAGATAAGTCTCTGGTCCGGTTCAGCCAATCCCGGTCCGGTCCGGTTCAGCCAACTCCGGTCCGGTCCGGTTCAGCCAACTCCGGTCCGGTTCAAATAGTTCTGGTCCGATCTGGTTCGGTTCAGGTCGGGCCTGTCATCCCATTCCAGTTGTTATCCTGTTCCAGTTTTGTTTCCGGGACGCGCGCGATCAAGGGCGTACCGGTTCTACCTATATACGGTGAGAACCAAAAATGTGAGGTATGTAACTAAAGACCGAATATTCGTTGGGCTTATTTATTTATTTCTAGAACATATTTTTTGTCTCAAGATAAGTCCATATCAGATAAACGGTCAATTTTAATTATGACTGTTGATCTCGTTCTTTAGGAATTTTGGTTAATGTTATTTAGTTCTTTTGAATATGATATTGGCTATAGTTGAATGATGCTTTTTTTTTTTTTAGTTCAATTGGTTGTTGTACCAACTCGATTCCAATGTATTCATTTGGGGTGTAGAAGTACTTGAACAACATTATTGGATACTTGATATTTTTCTCCCAAAATTTGAATGTTCCTTGAAATGTATCCACTTGCTCGACTATTAATATGTCAGTTGTTTCAAAAGCATACGTTCAAATAAAATCACATATATTCCAATTTTTGTGTAAGAACTCACAAAAGATGATACGAGTCAGAAAATTTTCATTTTTATACTTCATCCATAATACTAACGAACCGATATATGTTGAAGTATGACAACAAGAGAATTAATTATTTTTAATAATATATTCAACCTAAAGTAAGTGGTTGACATGTGCAGTGAGATTCTCTTGGCCTATTGAGATAAAGAAATTTCTCAAATTAAGCTAAATGTAGCAAAATTGAAAATGGAACGAACCCCGAAGTGATAAGGGTTAGACGTAATGACTCATATAAAGCATGTGAAAAGGGACATATATATCATGAGACGGAAATGTATTTTTTTTTCCAGTAGTAATGACACCAAAGTGCCGGTATCATCTGAATATGGGATGAAGCTAAGATGTAATTCTAGCTCCCATCATAAATGAAAGAGTTGGAAATGCACCTGGTCATAGGTGTTGATATATACAATGTAATGTGTGTATCATAGTAGCAACCAATTTTCACATCAACTTTAATGGCAACAAGAACTTTGCCTGGCCAATTCACTATTTAATTGAACTAGATCATATGTATGCCCTTACAGTGAGAATGGATTTGATTGCATCTATAAATTATTTCTAATGAATGTGGAAGGAAGCATATTCTTAGAAAATTAATGTGTCAATCTAGTGAATTGTAGATCACTGGAACTTGAATTACTGAATCCTTATTAACCCCAACAATGAAATGATTGGGATTTATTCATAAAGACTTTGACATAACCATAAGGAACATTGGTTGTGACACGATGTTCCGTTTTGAAAGTACTAACACGAGCATCACTTCATTTGAGTGTATAAGAAAATGAACTAATAGAATGCGAAGTTACGACATCTATCATAATCAGTGATTTCTAAAGTTACTAAATTTGCACTGTCTCTCCCTATTATGCTTTAGAGTAAGAAAGCACGTCACTCATCTTACAAAGTCTCTCTTTAGTGAAACATGATTGAGACCATCCTGTTTCACTTAGATGCAAATGCTAAATAACTCATTCTCCAAAGAAATAAAGTGTTGTTAGTGAACATATATCCATGCAGAATGCGGACCATTCAAGTGATTTATGACTCTGTTGGATGATTCGACGCATTGAATCAGTTATTGTTCATATAAAACGATGCGTTTAATTTTTGTAGAATTCCTAGCACATATTACACAAAGCAAAGTGCAAAGGCTCACCACCCTTGTTAATGCTAGAGAATTTACATCAAAAGGACTTTTGAATATTGCATGTTTAATAAGATCAATACAGAACCATCTTATACCCAATGGTCTCGCATAGGCTACTATCAAAGGGTGATGGTGTCTAATGAATAGGTTATGCGTACCAACCTACCTTTTATTGCTTTGGGGATATGCAATATTACGTGTATCTTTACTTAATTCATTTTAGAACCCAATATTAGTCAACCTTTTATGCGTACTAGTTGGTAACTGAATTTAAGCCTGACATTTGTGTTATTACGCATTTGTGGTTGCACTATATATGTGCCATTACGAGTCCACATCGTACTATGATGGGTCACGAAAATGATTAAGTAATTTTGTTGGATATTTACTCTCAACAATTTTCCGCATTTTAAAAACCTTTGGCAGGAGATCTCTTACTGCTAGATTTGCAGATTATCACTTTAATGAGACAGTCTTCCCGTCGTTAGGGGGGAGATAAGAAAAATTATTTTCTAAGGTAACGACATGAATTTTCGTGGTGTGTTCCCACTATGTCTCATATTGATTCTTGTACTCCGTAAATGTAAATATGAAGTGACAAAGAATAATCAATTTTTAGAATGTACACTAATGTCGCTAAAGTGACAAGATCACACATACCATCTGCAAATATTCATGCAAGGTTAGAAATCCTCGGTATGAGGTACACCACAGACTAAGGTGTTGCAACTACACTTGGTGGAAGTGTAGTTGAGGCCGTGTCTCCATAAAGGAAGATGGAGACACCACCAGGTTCGATCAATGCTCACCTAGAAAGGAAGTATATGAGTAAGGCACAACCTAATTTGTATCATCAATGAAATCATCTCATTTGATTGTCTCTGACTATGTCCATGAATCAATACTGGAGGACGCTCTGAAGTTTTAAATGATTCTAGAGAACAATGAAATCCTGACGGATTATAAGAATGCACATGAGTCAATGGAAGGATCATGCGTGCACAGTGATGATATAATCTATAAATAGTTGCTCCAGAGGTAAAGCACAATGCGATCGAACCATGCTTTATTTTGATTAATTTCAAATAAATTGCATATTTGGCCTACACAATCCAGGTAGAACTTAGTTCTTTGGCAAACATACGGGTATTTGGTGTGGTAGTGCTAACCAACCAAGTGTAAAGACTATTGGACATACATGATTAATTTGTCACAAAGCATAATGAGAAGAATTAAAGCAGTCTTAAAGTATAAAGACTCGCCTTGTGGCGCGAGGTTTCTCACAAAAGCCATGGAATTGTTCTCTTATAATGAACGTTATAGAGTTCCGCTACCTAGTTAGCTTGGTAATTTCAAAAAGACTTGAAATGCAGCATATGTATGTGGTTGTTACATATCTCTGAAAGAATCAAGAGATAGAAGATATTTACAAAAGTACTTGATAGACTTTTGTTGCCCAAATCAAATGACTCTAAACCACGGAGTGCATTACAGTTAGATAGAACGCTCACTTATAGATTCAAGCAATCATACGGATGTGGTATACTCGTCTAAGTAAATATTTGATTTGGAGGGGATAGACAAGTAAGTTATTTTTCCTTGCGTATTCATAAGAAAGTTCCTGATTTGGAATTATAGCTATTTTATGTTGATGGTACAAACATGATGTGTACTCTTGATGTGATAAGAGACCTTAAAAGTTATTTAAAATCTGAATTTGAGATGAAAAATCTAAGGAAAGCTCGATCGAATATTGAGATTGTGGTATATTATTCCACCAGTTTGCATATGTCTAAAGTTGTCAGGCAATTTAACAAAGACATGCATCCTGATAGCACTCCCATGATTAGTCGAGATTCAAATGTAAGTATGTGACCATTTCGTCTAAAGGAAGATGACGAAGATGTATTGGGAGATGAAATTCTCTTAACTAAGTACAATAGACACATTGTTGTACTTAGTATAATAATGTACTCGATTAAATTTTACATCCTCAAGGAACTTGTTAGCTAGATATAGCTCCGCGCCAATGCAACGTCATTGGAATGGTATAGTGAATGTAATCATGTACTTAAAAGTAACCATTGACGTAAAATTGTTTTATCCCTACAAAGACATAAAAAAGGAATGCTAATGAAAGTGCAATCCAAAAGTTGTTGATTATGAAGGAATAATAATTTCTTCTCAAATGAAAGTAATAAGTGGGAGATACGGTAGGCTATTTTCCAGGTCATTACCGATATTCAATTTCGAAAAGTACATGACTAAAGTAACAGTCTAGAACAACTCTGAAAGTAATCAGGGGGAGATGCCGACATCATGGGGAGGATCTAAGGATATGATGTCGACATATTTTACTTTGAAATTGAAGTTGTGTTGTACTCTTTTTCCCTTCGATCGAGAATAGTTTTCCCCAAAGGGTTTTATAACTCGACAAGGTTTTTAGCGAGACAACACTAAAAGCATCAAGTATGTTGCACGTTGAAGACATAACGATCGCGTTTATGTTATTGAAAATATCGGAATCAAAGAAATGAAACATGATAGTACGTTAAGCAACGTAAATTCTAGAATCAACAACATGGTTCTATAAACATCCAAGTCACCAAAGTAAAGTGTGATAAACTCCTTTTGACTGCATTAGACTAATGAAAATTGTCTGACATCAGGGGGAGCATCTAATGGTGTGTTGAACTCTTTTCCTTCACCGAGGTTATTTTTTCCCACAGGGTTTTATTGATCGGCAAGGTTTTTAATGAGAAAACAACAAACACCGGGAATGTAATTTCCCAGCTAAGTCTATTGTTTTTTCCACGAGGATTTTCTGCCTTAAGAGTTGTGAAGAAACTAGTCTACTTCAACGGAGAAAAGTGTTCATCTGCAACTGATCACCTTTACTTGCATCTGTCACGTTGTACTCTTTTCCCTCCGTCAAGGTTTTATTCCACTGGGTTTTCCTTGTCAAGGTTTTAATGAGGCAACATATTTGAGTCCAACTATGTTCTAAGTTTGCTTAATATTGTACTCTTTTTCGTTAATTCAGGTTTTGTCCCTTTAGGTTTTCCTGACGAAGTTTTAATGAGGCAATTGACTTAGACTTGTCGATCTTTGAAGATCGTATTGCATGTGATGAACTACCGAGACAACATGTGAAGTACTACATGTGAATATTTGTACCAAGGTTTTATCCCACTGGGTTTTTCCTTGTCGAAATTTTAATTAGGAAATTGATTTCGGCATAAGTCATCAAGGAGAGAAGACATTTGAAGACCTACACAATGTATGTGAAGTACTGAGTATGAAATTATATTGAATCGCACAAGGGGGAGTGTTGTAGGGCTTTCACCCATGGGTGTGCGGCCCAATATAGTATCTATGGCTTTATTCCTATTGTATATAAAGGACTGTATCCATGTAACACAAATCATCTCTAATGAATGAAATTTCCTTCTCTGCTTGCATTTTTATCTTTTCCATCCACTGGAATAAAATAATAATATTTAAAGAATGCAATATAAGAAATAGTAAAAAATTGATTGTATATAAATTTAAGGGTAACTTTTGTCATTTATAAAATAAAGTATGGATAAAAAAGATAAATCAAGCATTAAATTTATGTGGGACCACAACTTATGCTTTTGTAGCTTTTAAAAGCTCCTCCTCCCCGGCTTTTAAAAATTGAGGAATTTGAGAAGTGCTTTGGATAAAAAACACTTTGGTTTTTTTTTTACCAAACACCAACTTCAAAATTTATTGACATATATAGGTTTTAAAAGTGCTTTTGAAAAAAAATAAGCATTACCAAACTCAACCTAATACACAATTTAATTAGTGGTGATCTTAAGGTAGTTTTGTTTCGCTAAATTGATGTTTAAGGAGGTGTACGTAAAGGACAAAAACAGCTGTTGCAAATCTATATCCCATGAATCCGAATTAAGAATGAATGCTTGAGCTTTCTAACCCTAAAAAAGGAAAATCACATTCATCATCAACATATATGTAACCAAACAAAAGAAGACTATCGACAAAGAAAGATATAATTATATAAAGCATCTACTAAAAATGAACTGAGTAAAGTAAAGTAAACACAATACAAGACAAAATTCAAACCAATTATGCTCATGAAAAAACAAACTTGATATATGATCATGCACCATCAATGACTTATACGCAGTTAGTTTGATGGAACATTCCTTCCGATCAATGACGCGTTTCGGGACGATGACGTTTTCTTTCTTTTACAGAAGAATCCATGTAGGTGGGGTTGGTTGTGAGTACATAGTTTTGTTTGAGCAAACAGTAATGAATGAATTGCTTGATGCAATGTATTAAAATTTGTTATTTGTTGATGGGATATATTTGGTTTCTTATATCAACTAGTCCTCAATATGATACAGCCTAACATCAAAAAGTTATACTCAAACTTCAGGTCGGGCAATAACAAAATAAGTGATATTAAAATCCGCATTCCATGCGATTTTTAACTGGTGGACTGTATAATCAACCAAAGACAGCCAGTACGTAATAACTGAGAACATGACTTAGTCACTTTATCAGTACTTAAACGTATAAATCAAATATTTGGAACATATATGGAAAATGAATCAGTGACCAAATCTAGGCGTCTTCTGTTTTCCGCATTTCTTTGTTTCTTACATATTTTAAAAAAGTAGTCCTGATAACACTATCGAAAATGAACCGAAACAGAATGATTGCTCGGTTTCACATGTTGGAGAGTGATATTTTTGGACTATGAAAAGGCTATTAAGCAATGCGATGAACATGATTACCAATGGTAAACCCAAACTTAAATTCCAAGAATGCCATTGGATTTTTTGTAAAGAAGAAAGCTTTGATGGTTAGCCACGTCAGATATGACAAGTGGAGACCGTTTAAGAATGTAACTGATAGTAGAGTCTCACGTGCAAATCACGACCTTCTTTTTGTGCTGCTCAATTTGATTATCTAACGTAAACACGTTTTACCAAATTCTTTTGTCTTCTCATTATATATCTCTCTGGACATTCCAGTTTCTTCACGCCACCGATCTCTGGAAACTTGGCTTGGTGGTTTGATGCATACCGGTGGCTCACAAGCCATACTCTAAACTGGCGACGGTTTCTCCATATGACCATGGTTTTGGAAAAGAAAGTTAATAAAAAAATTGGAAATAATAAGTCCCACACGAAAGCTCGTTGAAATTATCATAAAAGTTGTTTTTGAAAGTGACGATTTTCAAAAAGTTTACTTCACCGATACACCAAATTCTTTTTTGTAAGTAGTGAGTGACAAAAGAAAAAAAACATTCCCAAACACAAATCAGCTTGCCAATGAAGCCTCGGGTTGTGCTCCGGGCATGTTCGGACAAAAGGTTAGATTCATGACCATAATGTAGCCAGCACCTCCACACTTTCCCCAAGATGTTCCTCATCCAAAATACAAATTTTTAGTTAGGAATAATTTGAATTAACAACTTAATTAGGTTTAATTAGAGCCCTCCACATAAAGTTGACTATATTCTAGACACTAGTCAACCATGACTCATTGGTAACATAGCATGTGAGGGCCAAGCACACCACTGATAGATGGCCCTTTTAAAATCACTATCATTTCCAAACTTTTATTGACGATTTATGCACTTTTGAATTGTGTGAAAAATTTAACCTCCACGAGTTCAAATTTCAATAATAGGGATTCACTGGTAAGTTAATGCAAAATTATGGCGACCCAAACCTATGGCTCATCTCAATGCAGGTACAATCGACATTGCTCGAGTTATTATTACCGCTGATTTAACACAAGTATTTTCCTTGAAGCTTGAACATTAACTGTAGTACAAAACCAATGTAACACGGAATGGGTTTAAATTTACCTTCTGAGGATCATAAAATGCACACATTTTCCATTTATTGGTGGCAATAAATTGTAACTTCCATTAACAACCATTTTTGGACTACATTATAGCTGAAGAAAGAAGCTTGAAGAAGCCAACGTAAAAAGGCTTAGCAAGCTTTATCAAACCCATCACGATCACATCTCATAACTTTATTCACTGACGAGTATATAAACCCTCGCCTAGGTTGTACAAGTCCTCAAGCTCTCTCTTTGCAACTTCAAGAGTAACTATTAGTTTCTGCAAGAGAGCTTCAACAGAAAATCTTCAGCTCAAGAAAATGGCAGCTCCTCTTTTAGTCTTCATATTTGGCATTCTTGGTATTACACAGACCTTCTCTTTTCTCTGTAGAATTTCTTCCTAAAATTTCCTTTGTTAATCTTAGTTCTGATCATTTGTGTGTTTTGCTTTCATAATTTTGTAGGCAACATTGTGTCATTCTTGGTGTATCTGGCCCCACTGTAATCTCTCTTTCTTTACAAAATTTCAATCTTTGCAGTTTCTCCTTTTTGTTGTTTAATTGTTTGGAGGAATCATAACATTTTTTTGTTGCTTGTTTTTGGTGAAGGCAAACATTTTACAGGGTTTATAAGAGAAAATCATCAGAAGGGTTTCAATCACTGCCATATGTAGTAGCACTGTTTAGTGCCATGTTATGGATGTATTATGGTTTACTAAAGAGTGATAAATCCCTGCTAATTCCTATCAATGCTATTGGATGCACCATTGAATCCCTTTACATCATTATGTACTTGGTTTATGCTCCTCAACCAGCAAGAGTGAGTATCTGTCAAGTGCATATTAATTTGGTTTCAATTCAAAATTATGCACTAATTAGCTAAATGGTTTTCAAGTGGTTCTAAGACAACTCTCTTGCCCCTTGCAGTTTTCTACAGTAAAGATGTTGCTCATGGTGAACGTAATATCATTTGGCACAATCTTACTTTCTACATACTACTTAATTCACAAGGCATCGGTGCGATTAACAGCTCTTGGTTGGATTTGCTCTGTATTTTCAGTCTGCGTATTTGCTGCTCCTCTCATGATTATGGTATAAATTATAATTACAGAAAATATTGACATGCAGTTTATAACCATGTCAGATTAAAATTTTCACAAGCTCAAATGGTTTTTGCTGATTAGTTTTGTTTGGGTTTTGCAGAGAAAAGTGATAAGGACAAAGAGTGTCGAATTTTTGCCATTCCCCTTATCTTGCTGTCTCACACTATGTGCCGTGATGTGGTTCTTTTATGGTCTGTTGGTGAAGGATTACTACATTGCAGTAAGTAACAACTAAAACAGACCAATTGCCTTGTGTTATGAAATAGTTTATACCCTCTTACACTAATATAATGATTTCGGTTTGATTTTCAGTTGCCAAACGTATTAGGGTTCATCTTCGGGATTGCTCAGATGTTGCTATACGTAATCTACAGAAATGCTAAGAAAGATGTCGTACCAGTACCAGAAGTAGCGCTAAACGTCGTCGATTTAACCAAACTTGAGACGGACATGGATAAAAAGAAAAAAGAAACTGAAGCGCCCAACACTCACCAGATCATAATTTGCGACGGCGTTGACCCTGCAGTAGTGATCGTCAGACCAACTGAAACCATTGTGTGATTCTCTTGAAGGCGTACATAAAAATCCAGATCATAGGCCAACGGAGATTCGAATGAGCATATATTATAGTTTCGGCTTAGTTATTATATTATTGCTATTTCTTCACTATCTATTTCTCTTAGGGACTTGGTATCATTAAACCTCTATCCATCCATATTGCCTTCATCATTATTCCATCTTTATCGAGATGATAATAAGAAGAAATCTTGTATTAGTGAGAAACAGAAATAGAATTATTTGGTTTAGTCCTAAATCTTGCGCCTTATTATATGTTATATTTCTTCTGGTTTTACATTAATCATGATCAAGTCAGCGATATTTTTCACTTGAACACATTGACCTGTTTCAAACTACACAACAGATATCTGTTTGAATTGTAGCCTGCAAAAGTTAATTAGTGATTACGCGGTCAAAATTCATAGCCCAACAGTTTAAACCTGAAAATTTTGGAAGAGAACAAGAGAAATCCTCTGAAAACGGCCGGGCCTAGAATGTAATAAAGTAGCGGACATTCTGTCCAAAGTAGCTAGAACTGAGAAATTAAGCAGAGAATGGAATAATCGTTAATTCAATTTCTATTGGTATCAAAAGAAATATAAAGGAAAAAACAATGTCAACCAACCATGAAATGCCATGCTTCAAAAAACAAAAAAATAAATAAAAATGGAACGCCACATAAGATTGGACCACTAGCTGGACTGTAAATTGTGGCCGCCAATAGTGTTTCCGTACGAGAATCATCCGAGAAATAGGTCCATTCTATGGAAGTTGTCACACCCTTAAAAATGATGCTGCAATTTTCTCGAGTAACTGGCACAATGTGGTTCTTCACTAGTATGCACCATAAGGTTCAGCCTCATACACTGTTAGAGTATGTAGCGTAGGTTATCATGCAGAGAAAGACGACTCAACCGTGCGGTCAATAAACGTGCAACACCTACTAGAAAATAGGACCAAGTCATTTACAAGATTATGTAATCTAGTAAATCCTGTTTACTAGCTAGATAAGCTTTAGTTTACAGGATAATTTGTTATTCTAGGTTTACTGTTTAAACTATTTTTCTTATGAAAAGGAATCATCTTATGTAAATAGAAATTATTCCAGTATCTCATCTAATTTTGGAGATCAATATTACTTTTACCTAGGCCTGCACAGAACCGAACCGATAACCGCACCGCACCGTAACCGAACCGAACCGATAATTCAACGGTCGGTGTCGGTTTTAATTTTGGTAACCGTTGGATATTCGGTTCGGCTATCGGTTCCACTACTAACCGCACCCTAACCGAACCGATAACCGATTATTATAGGCCGTTGATTTATTTTTATTAGGATTAATCCTAGCCGTCTAAAATTGGGTAACCCTAGAGTATAAAAACTAAACCCTAAACTATTTCTGCGGCCATTTCATTTCTTCTTCTCTTCCTCTCCGATTCTTCCACCTCCATCGAGATTCAAGACTTAAGAGCACCACCACCTCTATGATCTAGTAAGTTGTTTTCTCTTTGATTGATTTTTTTTTATCAATTTCTAGGGTTTTTTTTTTTTTTTACTAAGCTTAGATTAATTTATGGTTAAAACCGAACCGAACCGAACCAAAAAATAACCGAACCGAACCGAATACTATTGAGTTTGGTTACGGTTTTAAATGTGCTAACCGCACTATAAACGGTTAGTTGAACGGTTTTACAACTAACCGCACCGAACCGAACCGTGTGCAGGCCTACTTTTACCTCATGGGGTTTTATCTTTGGAATAGGTCGAACTAACGGTACCATATTAATCTCTTTGTCTTCTCCATTTATATCTGTTTTCATACTCATTAGATTTTATGATGGTACCAAGCAAGAAAAGGTTCTTTTGTTTTTTCCTGATTCTATCTTCTTGATGATGCTTTTTATTCTAGATGATCATTCTACTAGTGGATTGCCCGTGCCATAATGGCACGGGGCGGAAGGGGGTGCTGGTGATAACGAATTTGAGATATCAATTTCCGTGGCGGCGGTGTTGGGATTGTGGTGGTGGTCGGGCTGGCACGAAATTTTTGCATATAACGGTCCTATACAGTTGGATGGATTACCCTATTGGAACCTTCAAAACACCTGACTAAAATTGAAAATGATTCGTACACTGAAAATATTTTCACCGAGGCTTCACCGTGTGAGAGGGTGGTGGGGCCCACTCATGCCCCACCCCTATCCCAATGCAGAGAGGGTGACATTGAGGCCGTCCGATCCCCTCTCGGTGCACATCACGGTGCTGTTCTTCGGTTGGTCTATCATCACTGGACTAAAATAGGTTGTGGTCAAGTAGTCGTGGCATATTCAAATAGAAAAAAATAATCGGGGCAAAGGATGTGATGTTGGCATGTACATTTTAGTCAACAGAAAACTATATGATACATGTGTCCATGACTCCAGGGTATTTTCGGCAACTCAGTTTAGTAAGTAAATCCTTTGATAACCCTATCTACTATTTTAGTCTTTCTACGCCCCTTCTTGTACTCCACTTCCATAGTTGACATCAACTTAACAACTACAACAACGGTACATGAAAAGGAATGTTGGAAGTTAAACCAAGATATGGTGATTTGAGCTTTGGATCAACAAGTGTTGTTCACACAGTCTGAGGGGATCAACTACTGCAGTTGACACAGTCAAGTTGGATCTACAGGAACAGTTGACACAGCGTGTCATATTTGGAAGACGAGCTTACTTGAGAAGTAAGGTGCTTTGAGTTCTAGAGAGTTCTAGAAGAGTTCTATATTAGAGTTTGGTTTATGTTAGGAATGTGTGCTTTATTTAGAGTTTGTTTTTATTAGGAAAATCGTTTGAGTGATTGTCAAGTTTGTGAGACTATAAGTAGGCTATTAAGCCATGAGAGATTGTACACCGAATTTGATTATCAATGTAGTCTTTTATTTGCTTCCGCGTGTGCTCTCCTCTCTCTTGCTCGATCCTACATGTGCAAGGTGAGAGGAAGGGAGAGGAGAAGGCGAGAAAGAGTTAGTCTTAGAGCTGCGAGTTAGAGAATTATTTTTTCATTAAAAGAGAAGGTGTTGGATGTTGTTTTCCGTAAGAAGAAAGAAGTTGCTGTTAGGGTTTGAATTTAAAAGCTTGTTGCTGAGTTGCTGGTTTTAGAAGAAGAACCTAAACTAGGGTTCGAAAGTTTAAGAAAGAAGGTGTAATTCTTGCTTCTTTTAGAAGTCGAGATAACAAGGAAGTCTGAGTGCGACATGAATAGACGTAACAAAGAAGGAAGAATAATTTCTGCTCCGGACTTGTTTTTATACATGAGAAAATCAGTTGAAAACTGATTTGTTACTGTTGTTTTGTCACAAGGTTCGTGTTTAAAAAAAAGGGTAAGAAAGAAGGAAAAGCTCGAGATGAAGACATAGCTGTGATTGATGACAGTCACAACTGCTCGTGATTCATGGTGTTGTTTTGTCGAATTGATTGATAGAAGATGATGTTGTGACCATTGGAGGGTTACGGTGATGAAGCTGTTGGTTCCGTGAGATGCTGGTGCAAAGATGGGTTCCAGTAGTTGCTGTGAAAAGATGATGGCTGTCATTGATGATTGAGATGGAGAAGTTTTTATTGTCGATTGTTTCGTGAAGCAATGTCGGAGATAACAAAAAGTGCTTGCTGCTATTTGAGCCAATGATGGCGATGAAAGGTGGATAATTGTTGTGATAATGGAGAAGACCCGAGAAAGTTCTGAGTTTGTTGCTGGACGAAGCTCGAGCTGATGATGATCATAGGTTAAGAACTCGAACATGATGGTGATAATGATGCTGTGATTGATAGAATGAGTCTGTGATGAAGGGAAGAGTTATGGCGACGTTGCTGGAGATCATGAGGTTTCACGTCGACCTAGAAAAACAGGTGAGAAGCTTGGTTTCGTGGCTCTGGTCCTGAGAAGTATGTTTCGTTAATGTAGTACACGGAAAAAAAAATAAAAAAAAAATAAAAAAAAAAAATAAAAAAGTGGAGAACGTGTTTGGATAGTGATGGGAAAATATCACAGTTTATGTTAGAAGTGTGATGAAACTGAACATCTGGCAAGTGTGACGAATGATGTCACGATTATCAACGAAGTGTTCTTCAAGAATTGTTACTGCGTAACGAATAAAGTGTCACGATTTGTGACATATGCGTGACAAAAAGTGTTATGACAAAGAAAAGAGTGTGACAGTTTTTGTTTAGAGGCGTTGCAGAAAGCAGATTTGATGTTGGTTGAAGTAAGAAGCTTTGGGTGAGCGGTTGATTCGAAGGGTTAAGTCATGGATTCGAAAAAGACGAAAGGATCAAAGTTGGTATTGTAGTTAGAGGATTGGTACAGTTTGATAGAGGATCAAAGCTGGTATTGCAGTCAGGACTAGTACAGTTTGATTAAGGTGATCGAATTTAGAAGCTTAGAATGACAAAGAAAGTTGGGTGGTGATGTTTGAGCTTAAGGGAGGATGGTAGGAGTTTAAGCTCAAACATGTTGGAAGATTGAAGTGTGGTTGAAGAGTTTGTGAGAGAAACTTGGAAAACCTGCAAAGTGTGGCAGACTTTGTGTTAGTTATTGCTTGTGGCAGAAGCATAACAAAAGAAAGATTGTGAGAGAATCTTGAAAAGAAAAGAAGTGTGAAGGTTTCGTAACAATAGCGTGACTGGAACAAAGAAGAGAAGAAGAAACAACAACAAGGTTGTGAAGTTGAAGAGAAGTAATCACCAGGTGGTGATGAGAGATTGAAGAGTTGAGATGTCACAAGGTTGTGAGTGTGAAACAAGATTGTAGGCGAGTAAAGTCTACAAGTTAAGTGAAGCAATCCCAGTGGGGATTTGGCTAGAGAAGTGAAGAAATTCCAGTGTGGAATTTGAAGAGTTGAGTGGAAATCCTGCAAGTGAAGTGGGTAAATAAGAGTTGAGTATGCTCAGTGAAGAAATTATGAAGATGAGCTACAATGCTCGGTGATGAGTTGAAGAATTTGTTTTTGTGTTTGGTTAGCAAGTTGTATAGAGAACAATGAGGTGTTTCTAGCTTGTTAAGGTTTGTGTTCCGCTGCGATGAAGAAGTTTGTGATGATTGATGATTACGAGACTGCACCCTAAGTGGGGTTTTCTTCGGGCCGAGTGCAGCATACGTCAAGACTTTCCAAGAATGGCCGAGACACTTCAAATGCCCTAGGCACTCTTGGCTCAACCGTGTACCTCGGCGCCTTGATCAGATGCTGACTCCTTAGAAGAGACCCTCAGTCGTCCAACCTAAGTCATAAGCTTAGGTTGAAAATCCGAGGTACCTCTCATGGATGGGCTTTATTGACCCCAATTTTCCATGACTCAGGTTCCAGGGGCGGTGTAACCTTTTCACTGAGCCATGTCAATAGGTACCCCCTTTTATGACGCACTTTAGGTCTTACATTTGCCTCTTGCGAAATTTTGATTTCGCGAACTAGGGTGTACGCCATAGCAGGTTCTCCCCTTTCGATCTGATTGTTTTGTTTCTTTGTCTGCATATCAGCTCTTTTACAATTTCGCAATCTCATCTTTATCATTCATGAAGTATATTTGCTTCTTATGCACATCAGCTCTTTTGCAATCTCATCTTTGTTATTCATAATATTTTTTATTTTTTTAAGCAAATCAACCATACATTTTTCTTTCTCCTCCCTATTTTTACTTTGGCAGTCAACAAGTACATTCATTCTTTAAGTCTCTTATTTCTGCTACTTTCTGCCTCTGCATTTTTGAATTTTTCTGTCATTTTCTTGTCTGTTGCGAGATTTTCGATGCTTCTTATCTTCGATATGCCTTGGCTTCGCAGTGTTTCTTCTTCTCTCTGTTCTATTGCATCTACCATCAATCTTTCACTCTTTTGTTTTTCTTTGATGTTGTGTTTCCAATTCTTCTTCTTCGCAGCTCTTTCTTCGCAAGATTCTATATCAATTTCATAACACTTCTTTCCTTCCATCCAATCTCCTTTTATGATGTCGATACCACTGGGATGAGGGAACTTGATACATTGATGGAAAGTCGATGCCACACCTAGAATCTCATGTAACCAAGGTCGTCCACTCAATGCATTGTAGGGTGATTCTACATCAACTACACAGAATAAAATTTCAGAGGACAGTCCTTTCAGTGGAATTCGCATATGAACTTCTCCTTCAGGCTTATTTGCAGTTCCATTAAAACCATAAATTTTATAAGTTGAAGGTATTAGATCTTCATCTTTCCCTCCCATAGTTTTATAAGTGTGATAAAAAAGAATATTCACAGAACTTCCAGTATCGATCAAAATTCTATTGATTGCCCATGAATTCTCCGCTTCATCATCTTCATCATCACTAGGTTTTGGGTTAATCTCCAATCTTACCACTAATGGGTTGTCATGCATCTCTCCATCCTCAGGTACTTCTTCTTCGGTAAAAGAAATAATCTGCTTTTGTCATTCCTTCAGTGGCGATGTCTTCGCAATGTTCATTATTTCTCTATTATCAGCATCTCTTGCGAAAACCCTACTAAGAGTGTTATCATGAAAATCTTCAATTGTCTTGTACGAATGTACGATAGAGTTACAAAACAGATTCTTTGCCTTTGCTCCAACTTCTATTACAAATGTTTCTCCTCCTTTTGTTGTATTTACTCTGCGAATTTTTGGCGGTGGTGGTAATGGTTGAGACTGAGATTGGTTTTTTAGAAAATGATTTAGTTTCCCTTGGTTTATCATTCTGAGGATGATTCTTTTTATATTTCTGCAATCATTTGTTGAGTGTCCATGAAAATGGTGATAAGAACAAAATTCATGACTTCTGTCGCTCGGAGGTGGTTCACTTCCCATGTTCCATGGCGCGGGTATGTTTTCCATCAAAATTATAGCTTCCCATATTTTCTCCACACTAGCATTCAGTGGCGGCATCTTGATTTCTTCCCATATTATCCCGTGATTTCGCTGTCCTCTATGATAGTTTTGCCGCTGACCTCCATAAGTTTCTTGTGGCTGATCAAGTCTTTGAATTTTGTTATTTCCACCACGGCTATAGAGTTTCTTTCTCTCTCGAATTCTTCTTGATCACGACTTCCCATAGCTACTAGTTTCTGCTGACTATCTCCCATTATCCTTTCTTGTTGTCCTTGCGATGTGCTCGCCACTGTACTTATCAACTTAGGTAACAGGCTTGCGTTCGCTGCTTTTGAACTTGTGTTCGCAACTGGGTATGATTCCATCTCATTTTGCTTTTCCTCCAGTGCAATATACTCCTCCTGAAGTTCTCGCAACTCAGTCATTGTGATCGTATTCTTGATTCTTAAAATTTGAATGTATAACAGATTGGTTGCGAACATAGCGTTAATGAATGATAGAATGAGATATCTCTTATCCACACGACCAGCCATATCACTACACATTGTCTTCCACCTCATGGTTAGATGTTTCAAACTTTCGCCAACCATTTGCTTTAACCCAAATACATCTTCAATGCCAGGTCGCGAGGAATTGTTACTTATATACGCCCCTAAAAATATAGCCTGCAAATGGTTGAAGGATGTTATAGTATACTTTGGAAAACCTTCAAACCATTTCAAGGCCTCTCCCGTTAAACTTGATGCAAAATATTTGCACAATACAGCATCATAGTTCTCCCATTATAGCATACATCTCACATAAGCTTTGATGTGTTGTACTGCACAAGTTGTTCCATCAAAAATGCTGGTTAACGCAGGTAAATTGCACTTTGGGGTATTACTCCTAATTGTACTTCTTGTGTGAATGGGGTTTTCACAGCTTCTTCTATGGCTTCATCTAGTTGTCTCTTACCTCCTTCTCTTTTATTATTTAATATTCCTCTCATTTCCGCTAACTCTCTCAAAATTTGTTCATTTACACCAGAATTTGGATCCATTGGTCTTTTTAACTCCGCCTCTCTCCTTCTGCGTTCATATATGTTTTGACTTTCTTGTTCATCATTTTCTTCTCGTCTTTTTCTGTGATCTTCTCTTTCATTTCTTTCATGAATTCGCACACCGTTATATCTCTCATTTTATCTTCTTTGCCGCCTTTCAGCTCTCCTTTGTACTCTATCATATTCTTCATTGATATTATCATTGTTGCGATTTTGTTCACGCCTTCTTTCTCGATTATCATGATTGTTCTGGCGAATTACCTCTTGTAGCTCATGTTCTTACACTTCTGCTCTCAATCTTTCCCTCTCGCAAGCTAGACGTGCTTGTTCAGTGTAGTGTCTTTCAATTTCATCTTCAATTACTCGTTGATTTCTTTGTACTTCTCTCCCATGTAATATTCTCCTTCCTTCTTCCTGATTTTCTTCGCCATCTTGATTATTTCGCCCTTGACGTTGTCTATTTCCCGGATTTCTATCGTTTTGCCCATTTTGAAGAGTTTCAGCACGTTGGATATAACGATCTTCCATTATTTCTCTTCTTTTGCGACATTCTTCGCCTGGATTTTGTACTTCCTCTCGAATTTCTTCATTAGCATTTTCTACAGGCAAATTTCGTCTTATTTCTTCTCTAACTGATCTTGAACTTGACTTTGTAGTGCTTCTTGACCTTCTATTTTGTAATCTCATGTTTTCCATCCTCAACTCGTGATTTTGCCTTGTCAGATTTGTACGTTCTTCTGCTTCTAATCGCCTTTCTTCATGTATTATTTGCCTCAATGCCTCTAACGCTACAATCTCTTCATTTCCATGAATTATTCCTCCAATTACTTCTTGGTCTCTCTCCACTCGTCCATTGCTTCCTAATTGCTGCTCTTCTCCCATTTCATCTACAAAATCTGATCGCCAAGTATCTACACTCACTCTGTCATAATCCACAGTTCTATTTTGTATTGGTGTAAGTTGAATTGGCGGTTGAACTTGATTTTCTCCATTGTTCCTTGTGTTCATTCTTGAAGATTCCTCTGTTTCGTCTCTCCCTTCTCCAGCAAGTCTCCTACTCCTTCTAATAGTTGTTGGTTATTTTGATGCACGTCTTCTTCTAGCCATTTTTCAATCTTAGTGAATTGTTGAAAATTATATGAAATTCCTTTCCTATTACTCCAAATTCTTTCAAATCACAATATCAATCTTCAATCAATCCCTGTTTCTAGCGCCAAAATATAGTTGCAGGAAATCCTACAATGCATCCCTCACAAGAATTCATAATATTCAACACATCTTTAAGATCAACAATCAACCTTTTTATTAATTGAGTTAGAAATTTTACAAGAAGGAAATGAAATCAAGAATATAATTGTTATTCTAGACTTTCTCTCTCCTCAAAACTTTCTCTCCACTCTAAAAAGATCTCTCATTTCCTTAAGCCTATTCGGCTCTTTATATAGGACATTACATAGTGGATGACATCTGAGCTGTCCTTTATTTTCGGATCTAGCTTGCGATATTCTCGCAAGTGTACAAATATTAAATCTCGCAACACTCCTAAATCTCACTAGGTCTTCACATCTTTCTTGTGTTCAGGCTGTCGTCATCCGTTGCGTCATTTTTATTACCAATCTGCGATATCTTCGCAGTATGTCGTTCATGGATTTCGCAAGATTATTGGTGTTGCGATATTCTGATCCTACATCTTCAAGAAAATGTTTCAGCCGCGTCTCTGGAGTTATCTCATGAGTCTTTGATGGTCGTCGCGATGGACTGCGATGAGCAGTCCCCAGTCGTATTTTTCTTTAGTTTCTGAAGTTGTTTTCCTCTGAGCAGGCTTGGGATCCGCCGCGACAGAGAGGTGATGATATTCTTGCGCTACACCCTTGAAGAGTAGATGATCTTGTTGTGGTTATGGCCTTTTGGTTGACTGTGTCTTCTGAGCTTTGACAGTGAAAGGATTCCGTGTAGATCCGCAGTCCCCAAGTATGGTTTACATGTTTCCATCTTGTATGGTCAGTGGGTTGACCATGATAAAGACATCACCATCGTGCATTCGTACTGGTGATTTTGTTACTTCTTCAACGTGAAACTAAAATATGGAGGAGTACGGGTTACCTTTGTAGTGATTGTTGTTGCGGTGAAGCTCTGGCTGGTATCAAAAAATGAGTGGCAACAGTTCTTGTAGCAGATGTAATCAAAAGAGACTACATTATCGTGGGAACAAAGTAGGTTGGCCAGAATTGTATGGGCATCCATGGAAGTAAAAGGATTGACTTGATGCATAAGCGAGCAAACTGTCCATGGTCACGAGTTTTGGCGGGATTGATCAAAAGGTGGCCATGACTACGAAGATTGGATAGCTGCGATCATGATCCCTGACATGGGGAGTGTGGTGGCACGACCCTTTGCAGGAAGGAGTGGTGTTGAAGCGGCTTCGGCTCTTGGATAGGACGTTGAAACTTAAGGAGCCAAATGCTACTTCGGATCCTGGAGCAACTTATGGAGATAACGCTGAAGCGGAGCGGCTGCTGGAGCGAACGTTGAATCGGAGCGGCTGCTGAAGCGAATGTTGAAGCGGAGCCGCTGCTGGAGAACGTTGAAGCGGAGCCACTTCTGGAGAGAACGTCGAAACGACGCCTTGAAACTCTCAGAGCCTTGGCACGGTGGTGCGGCTGGCATGGTTGGCATGCCTTGGCACAAAGACGTGGCTGGCATGGTTTGCCATTGGCACGGTGGTGTGGCTGGCATGGTTGGAATGCCTTGGCGCAGAGACGTGGTTGGCATGGTTTACCATTGGCACGGTGGTGCGGCTGGCATGGTTGGCATGTCTTGGCGTAGAGACGTGGCTGGCATGGTTTGCCATTGGCACGGTGGTGCGGCTGGCATGGTTGGCATGCCTTGGCGCAGAGACGTGGCTGGCATGGTTTTCCATTGGCACGGTGGGAGAATTAGGGTTAGGTGTATACATAGGTGATGTTAGTTAATACTAAGGGTTCTGTCGTGGAACATGACACATGTATAAAAAAAAGGTACCCTGGTAATTCTTATGTAAATACGATGATTGTTTCAATAAATGCGTTATTGGTCATAGTGACGTCATACCAGATATACAGTTTTACGATTTTATCCCTAAGCTAAAAACCACCATCAACATTAAGTCCCCTGCTTAGCTCGGAACAGGAGCATTGTTGCGAGGTAAGCATAAGATGGTGACAAACGAGGACAAAATCGAAGCAGCGGGTCATGAAAGATGGCTAGGGAAATTCGTCTAACCTTTTTAGAGAGTTTTCTAAGAATTTGTAATCCTTGTGTTGGCGGCCTTGTATAGATTCTACTTGTGGCGCTGCAGGTTAGGCTGCGGAGTGGTAGAGGCTGGTTGAGATGTAAGCTGTTGGCTTCGATCTGGAATGGTTGTGCGTCTTCTGGGCCAGGCTTTGGAACGCGAAGCGGAGCCGCTAGCATAGACTTGGCGTGAAATGGAGCGTTGGCGTTGATCGGCTTAGAATGGAGCCGCAGGCATTGTATTGGCTTAGAATGGAGCCGTTAGCAGTGGATTAGCTAGGGATGGAGCCGTAAGCATTGGTCGGCTTGGGATGGAGCCGTCAGCATTGGTCGGCTTGGGATGGAGCCGCTTGCGTTGCGCGGCTTGGAATGGAGCTATCTTGAGTTCCTCGGAAGGATGACGATTGGCTTCAGTTCCGTTGAAGGATGACGACCGGCTTCAGTTCCGTGGAATGATGGCAACTTTGTCTAAATTAGGGTTTGGCATGCCGAAACCCTAATTAGCGCCCTTTACTAGAATCGTTGTAGAATTCTCGTACGGACTTGGATTTTGACGGTCCGCCCATCCATTATGAACGGAAAAGAATTTCCTATCTCCAATAGCGGGAATATTTAGGCTTTGAGCTCGTTCGGGAGGTGAAAACAGCTCGACAGTAAAATTCAGGAAGAACTCAGGAGGAATGTTGCGGGCCCGAGGTGGCATAGTCGCGCCCAGTCACCTATTACCGTTCATGGAGTAAGAAGGAATCTTCATTCTGTTCAAACTCTAGAAACTCCGTCCGCATTAAAAGAGGTATCGACCCTCTTCTGTTGCTCGTCGGGATCTGTGCTTTCGTCTGTAGTGTTTCTCCAGTGGATTCCAAAATTTACCAAAACTCCACTGCATTCTTGGGATGGATGGATGAAATATATGCTCGACAACGATCATGTCAGGGCTAATATTGGAGATTGTTGTTGCGTTGTCGGTCCATCCTTGACTTTAGGTTGTTCAGTGTCTGGACCTTCTGATCGCGATGATTGATATGTTGTGGATGATTGTATGGTAGAAATCTTCCGAAGACACAGGATGAAATAGATGAGTAGGGAGACATTTTGTTGCCGATGTGTTGCTATCAAGTCTTCAAGGACTTTGTTCCAAGAGACATCCTTCGAACCAGCTTCTGAATCTTGGACTATCGTATGGAATGGGATGCGGTGAGCAGTCCCCAGTTATATTTCTGTTAGATCCGATGGCATGGCCGAATATGTGAATGTATCTTTGTGGCGTGATTTTGGAGTTTTCGATGCACATGTACGGCTTCATGTTGAGAAGTTCCCGCGGCTCGTAAAAGTTCGGCATTGATGATGTTGAAATCAGAAATAACTAGGTTGAGGGGAGTGAAAGCGTCACATGTTGGTAGCCCCCATGTGTAGCCTACTTTCATCGCATCGCCTTGAATCCATGTCCACGGGATTTGATACAAGCTTATTGTACTCTTCTGGATGTGACGCTAGGATGCACATGGACTAAATATTCTGGATAGCGAAGAGGCAGGAATGAGAGAGTTATGTTGTTTATCGTGGCTTCCTCTGTTTCTTCAAGAAAATGTTTCAGCCGCGTCTCTGGAGTTATCTCATGAGTCTTTGATGGTCGTCGGGATGGACTGCGATAAGCAGTCCCCAGTCGTATTTTTCTTTAGTTACTGAAGTTGTTTTCCTCTGAGTAGGCTTGGGATCCGCCGCGACAGAGAGGTGATGATATTCTTGCGCTACACACTTGAAGATTAGATTACCTTGTTGTGGTTATGGCCTTTTGGTTGACTGTGTCTTCTGAGCTTTGACTGTGAAAGGATTCCGTGTAGATCCTCAGTCCCCAAGTATGGTTTACATGTTTCCATCTTGTATGGTCAATGGGTTGACCATGATAAAGACATCACCATCGTGCATTCGTACTGGTGATTTTGTTACTTCTTCCACGTGAAACTAAAATATGGAGGAGTACGGGCTACCTTTGTAGTGATTGCTGCTGCGGTGAAGCTCTGGCTGTTATCAAAAAATAAGCGGCAACAGTTTTTGGTAGCAAATGTAATCAAAAGAGACTACATTATCGTGGGAACAAAGTAGGTTGGCCAGAATTGTATGGGCATCCATGGAAGTAAAAGGATTGGCTGGATGCGTAAGCGAGCAAACTGTCCATGGTCACGAGTTTTGGCGGGATGGATCAAAAGGTGGCCATGACTACGAAGATTGGCTGGCTGCGATCATGATCCTTGACATGGGGAGTGTGGTGGCACGACCCTTTGCAGGAAGGAGTGGTGTTGAAGTGGCTTCGGCTCTTGGAGAGGACGTTGAAACTTAAGGAGCCAAATGCTACTTCGGATCCTAGAGCAGCTTATGGAGATAACGCTGAAGCGGAGCGGCTGCTGGAGCGAACGTTGAAGCGGAGCGGCTGCTGAAGCGAATGTTGAAACGGAGCCGCTGCTGGAGAACGTTGAAGCGGAGCCACTTCTGGAGAGAACGTCGAAACGGCGCCTTGAAACTCTCAGAGCCTTGAGGGTTACAATGTTGAAGCCGGAGACTGCGTCACTCAGCGTTCTGTCGAGGTGCCGGCGCCATGAGTGTTGGAGGTGTTTCACATCGGCCCTAGAGGGCGTGACTCCTGTGGTAGCCGTTCTGTCAGAGCCTTGAGAAAGATAAGTACTTATTTTTGAGTTGAGACCATGTCCGTTTGGGCTCGAGCAAGAACCTCCTGTCGTTCCATCAAATCGGCGATTGTGGTATAGGGTCGGCTCCCTATGGCTCCTCCGGTTTCTCATCCTATTGGCGGGGTAACTGGACTCCTGGTGACGGTCGGGGTGCCATGCTTGAAGAGGAATTAGGGGCGGTAGCGGCAGCTCTGGCCCTGGTGATTAGTGGTGTAACACCTGGAGGAGGGCTTTCGGTATTTCCAAGATTAGCAGGTTGCGTAGAAGCATTAGAGGGGGGAGCGGCTCTGGCCCTGGTGACCGGTGGTGTAACACCTGAAGGAGTGCTTTCAGTGATGTTGGGCTCAGTAGGTGGCATAATGATGCCGCTGGAAGGAGCGTTAACACCAGGGACAGATTCCGTGTTAGTGTTCTCGTGGCTCGCAGCTGATCCGGATCTGAGTTCCACCATGTTGAAATTGGGATTGAAAGATGAGATTGAAAGCTGCAAATTGATATTGTAACCGAAAGATCAATCCTCCCGCTGTGGTCGCCAATTTTTTGAGGGTGAAAACGGTTTCTGCTGATTTCGATAATTTAGCGTGAGTGGGTGAGAAACTAAGTCTAAACCCTAAACAATGTACTGCAAGGGAGTACTTTAGATTCGAGAGATCAATCTGTACAAATCCGGCCTAAACCAAGAAATGGTCGTTCAAGACTTGCTTCGGTCACAAAGTGAAGGAGAAGGGTTGGTTTTAGGGAGGGAAGCGAAGAAAGTGTTGAGACCAGAATAGTTGATTCTGGAAGAGTAGTTGTTTGACTTGTATCAAAAAGTGAAAGCTAACAGATGGGAAAGCTAGCAAGTGATTTCTGAGTGTTGTATGCTCCTGACCCAAACTTGTCGTTTAGTGGAAATATGTAAGACCTATTTATACAAGTCGTAACATAACGTACTCTGGTCTCATAGAAAATGGAAACGTCTGAGTAATGTGGAAGGAGGTGATAAATGGGTAACGCTTGGAATTGATGTTCCATAATGAAAGGAGCGTTTCACCATTATTCCTTGTATTTACTAACCGACTCATTCTTATGACACTTTCATGTAACCGGCGTAGTGTACGCCGCACGCTGTAAACCGCCAAACCAATACTCTTTCTGAGCATCCCCCAGTTTGTGACATGTGTTAGATATCTCGAGTGTTTTCATGGAAAAACGTGTAGCAAGGTGTTATGTGTGGCATGGTGTCATGCCAGTGGCCATGGTAGAGTCGACATGGCTTAGCAAAAGAATAGGCGCGGCCAAATTTGGGGTTTAGATGCAAACCGTGATGTTTTGGCTTTGGGTCGTAAGTTAGGTGGCGAACTTGAACGGTCGAGATCCGCATCTCAGAGGTAAGGATAGTCGTTGATTATTGCAACCCTCTGTTTTAGTATCCAGCGTTGAGCGTGGCTTTTCCATAGAGTAAGCGCGGCCATATTAGGGTTTAGGTGCAAACCGTGTGTTTTGGTTTTGGGCCGCAAGTTGTCATGCGTCAGGTGGCGAACTTGTGTGGTCGAGATATGCATCTCAAAGAGAAAGGTAATCGTTGATTATTGCAACCCTTGTTTTAGCATCCAGCGTTGAGCATGGCTTTGCCATAGTGTAGGCGCGGCCAAATTAGGGTTTAGGTGCAAACCGTGTGTTTTGGCTTTGGGCCACAAGTTGCCATGCGTCAGGTGGCGAACTTGTGTGGTCGAGATCTGCATCTCAAAGATAAGGGTAGCCGTTGATTATTGCAACCCTTCGTTTTAGCATATAGCGTTGAGCATGGCTTTGCCATAGAGTAGGCACGGCCAAATTAGGGTTTAGGTGCAAACCATATGTTTTGGCTTTGGGCTTCAAGTTGCCATGCGTCAGGTGGCGAACTTGTGTGGTCGAGATCTGCATCTCAAAGATAAGGGTAGCCGTTGACAATTACAACCCTTCGTTTTAGCAGCCAACGTTGAGCATGGCTTTGCCATAGAGTGGGCGTGGCCAAATTAGGGTTTAGGTGCAAACTGTGTGTTTTGGCTTTGGGCCGCAAGTTGCCATGCGTCAGGTAGCGAACTTGTGTGGTCGAGATCTGCATCTCAAAGAGAAGGGTAGCCGTTGATTATTGCAACCCATCGTTTGTAGTAGCCAGCGTTGAGTCGTGGCCTTGTCAAATAGTAGGCGCGGCCAAATTAGGGTTTAGGTGCAAACCGTGTGCTTTGGCTTTGGGCCGCAGGTTTCCATGCGTCAGCTGGTGACTTTGGACGGCTAAGATATGCATCTTAGATGAAAGGGTGGCCGTTGATCGTTGCAACCCTTCGTTTTGGCAGCCAATGACGTGAAGGAGAGGCTGGCATGGTATAGGCGCGGCCAAAACCAGGGTTTGGTGCAAACCGTGGTGTTTGGCCTTGGGCCACAAGTTGCCGTGCGTTAGGTGGCGAACTTGGATGGTCGAGATCTGTATCTCGAAGAGAAGGGTAGCCGTTGATTATTGCAACCCTTCGTTTGTAGTAGCCAGCGTTGAGTCATGGCCTTGTCAAAGAGTAGGCGCGGCCAAATTAGGGTTTAGGTGCAAACCGTGTGTTTTGGCTTTGGGCCGCAGGTTGCCATGTGTCAGCTGGTGACTTTGGACGGCTAAGATCTGCATCTTAGATGGAAGGGTGGCCGTTGATCGTTGCAACCCTTCGTTTTGGCAGCCAATGACGTGAAGGAGAGGCTGGCATGGTATAGGCGTGGCCAAAACTAGGGTTTGGTGCAAACCGTGGTGTTTGGCCTTGGGCCGCAAATTTCCGTGCGTTAGGTGGCGAACTTGGATGGTCGAGATCTGTATCTCGAAGAGAAGAGTATCCGTTGATTATTGCAACCCTTCGTTTTGGTGTGGAGAAGTAGCTGGCATGGTTTGCCATTGGCACGGTGGAGTGGCAGGCATGGTTGGCATGCCTTGGCGCAGAGACGTGGCTAGCATGGTTTGCCATTGGCACGGTGGTGCGGCTGGCATGGTTGGCATGCCTTGGCGCAGAGACGTGGCTGGCATGGTTTTTCATTGGCACGGTGGTGCGGCTGGCATGGTTGGCATGCCTTGGCGCAGAGACGTCATGGTTTGCCATTGGGACGGTGGTGCGGCTGGCATGGTTGGCATGCCTTGGCACAAAGACGTGGCTGGCATGGTTTTCCATTGGCACGGTGGTGCGGCTGGCATGGTTGGCATGCCTTGGCACAGAGACGTGGCTGGCATGGTTTTTCCATTGGCACGGTGGTGCGGCTGGCAAGGTTGGCATGCCTTGTCGCGCAGGGACGTGGCTGGCATGGTTTGCCATTGGCACGGTGGTGCGGCTAGCATGGGTGGCATGCCTTGGCGCAGAGGTTTTCCATTGGCGTGGCTGGCATGGTTTTCCATTGGCACGGTGAATAAATATTTGTATTAATTAATTTTGTGTTTTTAGGTAATAAATAAAGCTCGGAGAAATTGAGGAGCCGAAAGAGCTGGCATGGTTGGCATGCCTTGGCGCAGACGTGGCTAGCATGGTTTGCCATTGGCACTCCATCGCCTCCATCCGACGGTGGTGCGGCGAGCAAACCCCATTCTTCACTCCATCTTCTCTTTCACCACCTTCTCCCGGCATCGTTGGTATGCCTTGGCGCAGAGACGTGGCCGACATGGTTGGCATGCCTTGACGCAGAGACGTGGCTGGCATGGTTTTCCATTGGCACGGTTGGAGAATTAGGGTTAGGTGTATACAACTAGTAGTAGAGGTGATGTCTCCTTAAGTGAAAAAGCTAATACTAAGGGTTCACATGATAGGGTTAGTGGTGGATTTGAGACCTTAGCATGTGGAACATGACACATGTATAAAAAAAAGGTACCCTGGTAAGTCTTACGTAAATACGCTGATTGTTTCAATAAATGCGTTATTGTTCATAGTGACGTCATGCCAGATGTACGGTTTTACGATTTTATCCCTAAGCTAAAAACCACCATCAACAGTAACCTGGAGTGCTTTTCCTTGTTTCGATGTCACCTGCCCAATCGCTATCGGTATAACCAACCAACTCAGACTTTTGAGAAGATTTATACATCATTTCCAAATTTGTCGTACCGCTAATGTAACGTAAAATACGCTTTGCTGCCTGTAAATGTGATTGGCGTGGAGATTCCATAAAACGACTGATTATTCCAACTCCATACACAATGTCAGGCCTTGTAGAGGTCAAGTATCGAAGGCTGCCAACCAAACTTTTATAATATTTGGAATTAACAAGCTCACTTGCATCTTCCTTTACTAGCTTTAACCTGTCTTCTACTGGAGTTGAAGAAGAATTCTATCCTTTCATATTAAAACGTTCCAAAATATCCTTCGCATACTTTTGTTGTGATACAAAAATTCCATCATCTGTTTGTCGCACCTCAAGACCAAGGAAATAAGACATCAGTCCAAGGTATGTCATCTCAAATTCTTTAACCATAGCCAACTTGAAATCTTCAATCATCTTTGGATGGTTGCCGGTAAAGATAAGATCGTCCACATATAAGCACACTATAATCAAATTACCTTGAGAATCAGCCTTCACATATTAAGTGTGTTCATATGGACGCTTTTCAAATCCATTATTAACAAAGTAGTTGTCAATACTTGTATACCAAGCTCGAGGCGCTTGCTTTAGTCCATATAAAGCCTTTTTTAACTTGTATACTTGGTTTTCTTGCCCTCTTACTAGATAACCAGCAGGTTGCTCTACATAAACCTCTTCCTCAAGAACACCAATCAAGAACGCAGACTTCACATTCATTTGAAAAATCTTCCATTTATGTTGTGCGGCTAGTGCAATAATCATTCAGACAGTTTCAAGTCTAGCTACAGGCGCAAACACTTCAAAATAATCAATACCCGGTTTTTGATTATAAGCTTTTGCTACCAATCTTTCCTTAAGACGATCCACCTCTCCATCAAGTCTATACTTTGTCTTGTACACCCATTTTACACCTATTGCTTTCTTACCTTGTGGAAGTGTAGTAAGCTCCAATGTGTTGTTTTTCTCGATTGCTTGAATCTCGTTATCCATAGCTTGTACCCACCCTGTATTTTGAGAAGCTTCATCAAAACATACTGGATCACAGTCCCCAAAAATCACAAAATTAACCAATTCTTCATCTGTATCATCATTATCATTGGTTAAAACACAATCTTGTAAACGGGCAGGTAAAATACGATTACGAGTAGGACGAGACGATGCTTCTTGCTGCGGTGACGGTTGTGTATCAGTACTAGAAGTACTAGCCTGATTTGGTGGAGGAAATACTCTTGTAGAATTTTCTTGCACATTTGCCTTTGGGTTCTCAACAACAATACTCTTTGTAGTTGATATTTTAGTATTCCAATCCCACTGACATTGTTCTTCGAATATCACATCTCGGCTAATTATAACCTTCCCTGTCTTTGGGTTGAATAACTTGTATCCCTTTGTTGCAGTACTATAACCTACAAAAATACATTTTTCACTCTTGTTATCTAGTTTTTTACGAATCTGATCCGGTATATGGGCATATGATATGCAACCAAACACCTTAAGGTGTCGAACACTTGGTCTTTTGCCTTTCCATGCTTCCCCTGGAGTCTTAGAGCAATTCCTATGGCAATGAAAAAAAATAAAAATTTGTTGGGCCACGTGGATGAACAAACTGCATTCTCCACTATGGAAAACAAGGCAAAATGAACAAATATGATATTTTAGGGTCCCACTATTGATTTTATTAACATAAACTAATAAGAGTTGGGTCCCACTAATGATTTTATTTATATAAACTAATAAGAGTTTGGTCCCACAGCTTATTTAACTAATAAAATAAATAATAAAAAATAAACCATAATTATAATAATCAGTTTTTGGAGAGAGAATATGTGAGGGGGACATTCCTTCTGACTCCAAATGACATTTCTTCTTCGACTCCAAATGACATTCCTTCCGACTCCAAATGACATTCCTTCCGCGTCTATGGCACGATCGTGCATCCTTACAACAGACGCGCTCTGGATGTTCCGACTCAATGTTCAAATCAACAGATTTGTTGATTTAAACATCTATTTTTCATGTTTGTTCATTCCATAGTGGGAGCAAAATAAACAAACTCTGATTTTATTCATTCCATAAGAATTGCCCTTATCAGACACACTCCTAGTAAGGCGCCTATTTAGCAAATTAAATGCACAAGAAACCGCTTCACCCCAGAAGTTTTTCGGTAAATTTTTAGATTTCCTCATTGTACGGACCATCTCCATTACAGTTATGTTCTTTCTCTCAGCCACACCATTCTGTTGTGGTGTATACCTTGATGTCATTTGATGTTGAATATCACACTCCTCCATAAATTTATCAACCACGGTGTATTCGGTACCTCTATCAGTACGCAACACCTTAATACGATTACCAGTCAGATTTTCGACATGCGCTTTGAATTTTTTGAATGCATCAAAAGCATCGTTTTTCTGTTTTAACAAGTAAACCCAAGCTTTTCGACTGAAATCATCAATAAACGTAATAAAGTACCTGTTACCACCGTGAGATATTTCTTCTATTGAACCACATAAGTCAGAATGAACAAGCTCCAATGGTTTTTATGCTCTCCTAGCTTTTCCTACAGGGAAGGGATCTCTGTGTTGCTTTCCGAAAATGCAGCTTTCACACTTTTCTTCAGGAAAAATAATAATCGGCAAGCCTGAAACCATCTCTTTGTTCGCGACTAATTATAGACTACTAAAATTAACATGTCCTAACCTCATGTGCCATATCCAAGAGTCATCATGAACACCAGAAATATAACAATGTTCTTTCTGGTATTGAATGTTTAATGGAAATAAACGATTTTTGGTCATCCTTACCTTTGCAATTTGGCCCCTTTTCCTGTCGTGAATGGTACAAATTCCATCAGAAATATTCATAGTGTAGCCTCTTTCAGAAAGTTGACCCATACTTAACAAGTTTTGATGCAAGCTAGGAACATAAAACACATCCGATATATACGCCCGGGAGCCATCTTTCAGAATGATGCCAATTCTTCCCTTTCCCATCACTGGAACTGTGGTATTATTCCCAAATTTCACTTCTGAATGTACTGTCTCATCCAAAACAACAAATAACTCCTTTTTTCCACACATGTGATTGCTACAACCTGTGTCTAAAAACCATCTTTGATGACTTTGTTTTTCTACGGGATGACATGCTAACAATAAAGTATCAGAATCATCATCTCGAGTCTCTACCATATTTGCTTTGTTGTTAGCATTAACTTTCTTCTTAAACGTACATTCATATTGATAATGACCAAACCGCTTACAATTAAAACATCTAAATTTAGACTTGTCAACATACCTTTTATTATTTTTGCTTCCTTGACCTCTGTTGGAATTAAGCTATTCTTCATTCTTCCAATTCATCTGACTTTGGAGTGCTTCTTCAATAGGCTTCACAGTGGATTTTTCTTTCATCTGTTGCTCATAAGCTTGCATCAAACCCAATAATTCATCAATAGTCATATCAGAAAGTGTGTTACATTCTTCAATTGATGTCACCTTTGATTCAAAATTATTCGGTAAACTACGAAGAATTTTTTTTATAATCGAAAGATCATCTATCTTATCACCGTTGGCTCGCATCTCATTAACAAGGCTCAGTGTTTGTGAAAATAAGTCAGCGACGGATTCTGTAGATTCCAGCTGAAGAAGTTCATATTTTCTTCGAAGAGTCTGCAATCTTACCTTTTTTACCTTATCAGAACCTTTATAATAGTTTGACAAAACATCTCAAGCCTTTTTGTCTTCCTTGATGTACACGATTCTGTTTAGGAGTGAATCATGTACCCATTGATGAAGAATATACGTCGCTTTCGCATTCTTCTTCCGGTTTTCTTCTAAAATCGTTTTCTGCGCATCCGTGGGTACAACACCCTCAACTGGTTCCGTGTAGCCTGTGGCTACGATATCCCATACCTCCTGGTACGCAAATATATTCTCCATCTGAATTCTCCAATGCTCAAAATTCTTTCCTTCAAATACTGGTACTTTGATCGAACCTATGCTAGATGCCATCTTTCTCGCAAAAATAATCCAAAATCTTGTGACTTCTGATACCAGGTGTAGAACCTTATAAACTGAAATCAAAAGAGACAAAAGTGCGGAAAGAAAAACAAACTAAGGAATTCAATTAAGCAAAGAAATTCAGATAATAAGAACGTACGGCTTAACAGTCCTACTTATACTACTACTATCAAGACAGAACCTTCCTAACAATAACAAACTTCTAGAATCAAAACACCGACTTCCAACAATAGCTTAATATCCTATTATAACTTAATAACTTAAAATAACTTGTACTTCCATAAACGATCTATGTTAGTCTTGGTTAGACTTGATTTCCAACAGAAACACTCACACGCTGCTACCCTACTCGTCTTTTGATAGTTCTCTGTGTTTTTTTTTCTTGTTTAATATGGTTTTCATTCTTCAATAATCAATCCTACCTTATGATTTTTATTGCAACGGTATTCCGTTATCTTCGTATCATTCCACTATGGGCAAATTGGCAAAATCCCCAAAATAAAAGGGCCACCGTGGGGGCTCCCATGTTTTATATTTTTTAATAAATGCGCCATTCAAGTTTGCCATCCAATGTCATTAAGTGGTCAATTTGGGACATTTTAACCACTCAACGGGTTGAGAAAGGTCCCTATTGACCTTACTCTCTTTTTATTTTAGGGTTTAGTGTGTAATTATTTATTTATTTTTTTTATTATAAGTAACTTTCTTCCCCTTTTTATATGTATTTTTAAATAATTAATCTTAATAAAAATTAAAATTAAAAATAATATATATACACATATATGGTCAAAGAAATTAAAACAAAAACTAATTTTTTAAGAAAAGAAGTAAACCCTAGACCTTGAAAATCAAATCCGAGACGCTAAAATCTGAATAGTACATATGTTATCCCGCAAACGTAACTTAACTGGTTTGCACGTTTTATAGACCAACTATTTTCCCCCTCTCTGATAGTAGTATTAGTTCGCAAAACTAATTATGTTCGACGTCCTTAATGTTGTTTCCTTTGGATTATGCATCCAAGATCTAAAATCATTAGTTCACTTATATTTATTAACAAGTTATCATCTACTTTCAAATAATCTTGTTGCTCCCGACGGAATATATCGATATTTCAAACCCTTGTAGGTATGTCAACAATCATCTTGCAATGCTCATTGGAATTCTTAGTCTATTTTTTTCTTTCTCTTAATGCAATTCATACCGCATTAGAGGTTTCTCCATACTTAATGCTCACATAAATAAGCTAAATGAACAAAAACAACACACATGGTGTAACACCCACATTTTTCGCATGGTGTATGCTCAAAGGTGCATTACGACACGAGATGAAGCTTCATTTCAAGCTTCTGTTGAAGGTTAAGAGGAGCATTGGCCTAGGTCCAATATCGTGCCAAGTATGTGCATTGTGTAGGCCAAAGTGGTACATTATCTTGCGCATATTGTGTTAGAGCATTGCTAAGTTTACCCACAAGTTTTTCTATCTCAAGCTTGTTGTCAATGTTAGATGATCAAAACCATATCTTGATTTCTAGTTCTACTAAGTCAAGTCTCGTACTAGGTTAGAATCTGGTAGTTGAGTATCAGCCATCACTCTTGAAGATTAAAGATCAACGAAGATATTTGGAGAACTTCGATATCAGATATGTGAAGACCGAACCATTCTATTTTACTCACTATCTTGTCATTCTATCTTTTTGAAATGATGTATGACTTCTAGTAGTTTACAAAAAAGAATTTTCGAGTCAAGCTTGTCTTATTAAAAATCTCAAAATATGATTCTAGGCAAAGATGTTAAACGATCCTTAACAATATTAGTCTAAACAATTTGTTGTGTGAATTAATTGAAAATTTCCTACGCAAATGATTTTATTACGCGGGAATGTTGCACACATCATAACAGAGAAATATTGGACCTACTGATATTTCTACTCATGGTAGGTTGGTAAACCAGTTCGCAAACCATAGACATATGAGTTTTAGAAATACAGGAGGGTTGGCGAACCAGTGCGCAAACCACAAGTTCAGATGGGGATAGTTAACGAACTGTTGCGAACTCAATTTTGAAAGTTGGTATTATTGGCTAGCTGTTGACGAACCCGATTCACGAACCATGGTCAACTGATTTCGGTAGTCTTGTAGGGTTGGCGAACCCGGTTCATGAATCGTTGCACCCTGACTCTGAATAAGCCTAACAGTTCATGAACCGTTGTACCAAGTGTCCTAGTTTAAGATTTTAGCACATGGTCAAAAACTTATTTTTTAAATATTTTTAGCATTACTAGAACTCTCTCAAACACTTCTAAGACTTTATTGATCACTCAAACACTTATGTATATGTATCATGATTAAATTTTTAAGTATTTAAACAAATTTCTTTAGTTATTTGGTATGTTTTCCAAACCGAACAATAATTATACGCGGTTCCACAATCGGTTGCTAGTGTATTTACAAGACCTAAAAGTGTTTGCTTGACTCTCAAATTATCTTAGCTTGAATTTTAAGCAACCCCTGGTCCTTAAAAATCTATAAATAGCTATGCTCTTTCAACTGGGAAATTCAATCACTGACGCTTTGTGTCCTAGTAGATTCTAGAGTCATTCTCTATAGACCTAGGTTTCCTTTGAGAAACATAATTAGGTGTACGACTAAAAGACTGCGCTTTGGGGATTCGTGAATCCAGGTCCGACTATCTCTACCTTGATAGTTCGTGTATCCTGATATTTCTTCTTTGTTATCGAGGTTTTCGTAATCTCTTTCAGGCAAGATAGATAGTAATCGCAAAGTTATCATCATCTCAGACTTTGTAATTCCTTAAGATAGATATCTGAAAACTGATCTTAATTGACTTTTTGAAGATCGTTCTTGAGAGGTGTTTACAAATCTAGGATGCTCTTCGGGAGTCGAAAGTTCCGAATTTGTGAGGTTTCCAAGCTTTGTTTATTGCAAATATATTTTTTCACCTTGATCTTTAATTTAAATGGAAATCAAATAGGCTTATCTGTTAGAGGAAGATTGGTATCAAAAGTATTCACTTTGCTGAAGCAACTCTTGGACTGTAAAGGACGTCAGCTAAGGGAATCACTTGCGTAGAACCTTGCGAGGTTCAAGATACGTAAGGAGCGCGATGAGTGCTAAATAGTGCATATTTATACACCTTTTTATTGGCATTTTACTCATCTTCTCGCGCTTATAAATCATATATTATCCCGCATTCTGTGTTTTCCTTGTTTTCAAGAATAAATATTTGTATTAATTAATTTTGTGTTTTTAGGTAATAAATAAAGCTCGAGAAATCAAGGAGCGAAGAAGTGGAGTCGAGCATCTATGGAGCAGAAAGCCAAAGCCCACGCGCAACAGTTGCAACCCAACAAGTAGCAACTCATCTACAAGACATGGGCTTGAGCTAGACCCGACCCGTGACCCGATCCGAGCCCGTCTCTTCCGAGACGTTGAGATTTCTTTCTCCCTCATCCAACGGTCGCCGCTTCCACGTGCATCAAAGATTGCTGCTCCCAGGCAACACCAGATCACTCCAAAACCGCTTTGCCTCTATCACTCGCTCGATTTCGCTCCTATTCATCCAACGCTCGGTGCAGCGTTCCCATCAAACTCTTGCTGCGCCGCCTCACATCGAAATCCCCATACCCTATACCCGCCGAGCTAACCCTATTCTCCATTTCACTTTCTCTTTCTTCTCTTTCTTCCTCCCTAGCTCGCAACTCCACCCCCATTCCCCGACCGAGCCCCGCACCACCACCTCCATACCCCCGCCGCAGCCTCACCGCCACTATCACCTTCCCGACACTCAAACAACAACTCCTCTAACTCCTCACCGCCACTTAGCTTCATTTGTCTCCATCCATAGCTTCTCACTTACCCTAGAAGCTAGGATTGAGACAATTGAAACTAGGGTTTTCACCACAAATCGATGCAGAGCGAAGTGACAAGAGGAAAGCTCGATTCAGAGCCGAAGAGAGCATGGGTTTGCCTTCACTTTTTGATTTAATTTTTATTTCAATTGATTTAGGGTTAGGTATTTTGGGGAAAACTTTGCATGTATAAATAGGAGGAGTAGAGAGTGAAATTGGACACGCCTGGATTAGCCAGAGCTGTCACTTTAGTTTTAATTTGTGCTTTATTTCTTGCAATGTTTTAATTTCAATTTCCAGGGTGTTGTTGAAACCCCCGATAATATGCTAATGAATTCATCTTCTCTTTATGGTTTTTGATAAGCTTCATTGTCTTAGAATGATTTAGCTCTTTGAGCACATGACCCTGTGATGGAGTGTACTGTAAGAAGACACTCCATACTAGGGGGGAGTGTGTAAGATTAGTCACAACAATATCATGGTGTTCTTCCCTGGAATGAACCAAGACCATAATTAGACTAGGAACTGCCTTAGCATAGGTTCAGGTGGTAGATTCACCACCCCGGTGCTCCACTATTTACTTGTTTGCCTTAGCTTAGGATCACTACATGCTACTTCAAATGTATCGGCAAAACAACAATTATGTTACATACTGTCACTTGTTACTTGCTAGGAAACTCAGTTTAGGAAGCCTTTGATCATCAATCAAGCACCACAAGTCCTTGTGGGTTCGACCCGTACTTGCCGCATCTCCGATAGACGCCGTGCACTTGCGGTATAACCCGTAGGCCGTAATTTAAACATCTTTTCGGGCCTACCAAGTTTTTGGCGCCGTTGCCGGGGACTTGGCGCGTGCCTTGCTGATTTTTGGCTCGCTTCATTGTGTTTCATCCTACCCCTGTACATATTCACATTTGGCTGTTTTTAACCCTATACATATTTACCTTGTCTTAGCTTTTAGTCCTTTGCTTTGCATTGTTGCTCTGCATTTTTTTTTTTAGTCTTTCATTGTCATTCATTTCACCTTGTACATAGTTGCTCTGTGTTATTCCTTTTTGTTATGTTTTAGTATAATTTAGTTTAATTTGCCCCTGTTATTAGCCCTGTTATTGCCCTGTTATCATTAGCCCTGTGTTAGTGTAGTATCCCTGCATAATTTAGTTTAACTTTGCTTCCTTGTGCATTGTTATTAGCATTGTTTTTGTGCATTATCCCTGCATAATTTAGTATAATTTAGCATATTAGTGTAACTTAGCTTCTATTTCATAACTTAGCATTTTTTTTTCAATCTTCACCATGTCTTAGTATAACTTGTATTCATCACTAGCCCTGTAACTTTTAGCTCAGCTGGAGCTTTGTCATTAGTTTACAAGGAGACTAAGCAGCCCTGTATCTTAGTGCTACCTTGTAACTCTTGATCCCTATCAGTCCAAGATACTCTCACAGTATATCCCGTCGCACTGAGAACCGAGTTTGACATTGAGCTCGAGTGCTTAGCTCACATCATTGTAGTTCTTTGCTTACTCGTGTAATTATAGAGAACTAAATCTCTTTTGTTGAGCCAACAAAGTGCTACTCGTATACTACTTATTGCCGCTCGCCGAGCAAGCCAAAGGAAAGAAGCAAAGGAGCAGCCACATCGTGGAGTGCCTACAACCCAAGATTGCACCGTGGTTTGTTCTCTAAACCTATTTTTACCTGTGTGTATGCATGATTCAATTGCTAGATTTTGAACCTCAAGCCAGCTACCATTGCTGAGCCCTCGTGCACTGAGCACGCCTTTTGCATCTCAGGCATATTGTTGTCTCTGTGTTGCTTTGCCTTGCCAAGCCCCCGAGCTTAGCCGCAAGCCCCCGCAAGCCCCTCGTAGCCCGCAGTCAAGCACCTCTTGAATAGACCAAGGTTGAGACCAAGCCCCGAGCCGACTTGAACCACCATTCCTTGTAAGCCTCGCTTTTGGCCGAACCAAGAGTCGTGTAGTACTTTGCCTTGCTTGGCCCTTGTATATACTTGCTTTGCTCAAGATTTGTGTGTACTAGCATTACTCAAAGATCTAAGCATTTAAGTGTACTTGCTTTGCCATCTATATTGCCTTGATAGCCCCCAGCTTAGCTGCAAGCCCTCGCAGTTGCAGCTATAAGCCACCATTTGGATAGCTGAGTTATCAAGGCTCAAGTGAGATTTTGTGTTAGTTCTCATCCGAGCATTGGTAGAGGCCTCAGACTCGTGGGTACACAAACCCAACTACCGAGCCGTCACAAAACCTGGCCGCATAAGCCAAGCCCACTTATCAAGCTAACCATTCTAAACTTTCAGCCTCACATCAACCCACAACCCGGGCGTTAATCGAACTCGGGCCGAAAGCCACTAAGAACCGGGCTCGCTTCCCTTGCAATCAAGCCGGGCGAGCATAATTGAAACCCACAAAGAATCGGGCTAACCCACAATAAACCAAACCAGCCACTGTACATCTGGGCTCTACTACTGGGCTGTGTGCACAACTGAAGCCTGCACATCTGAGCTAACACAACCTGGGCTCTAAACCAAATTGAGCCCACATAAAACAGGTTAAGCCCGCATTATCTCGAGTGGCTCGGGCTCTCACATATAACTAAAGCCCAACTACTCGGCTATACATTTTTCTCACCTAATCTGGCCAGTAACCGAGCCGGGCCAGACCATCTAGGCTAGAACCCACACCAAGGGTTGTTTTCACAAATCTTGGGCTTCAAACAACAAATCCCAAACAAACCAAAACCAAATGAATCCCATTGAAACCAAATCCCAATAAACCAAACTAAACTTTGAGTTCAATTTGAGTACTAAATCATGTCAGGATTTTGGTCCGCATCTGGGGATGGAAACAAATCCCTTAGAGAGCGTGCTTACGGCACGCTTCACAGATGAACCCCCACATACCATAGTGACTTTAGGGAATTTTATGCGCCCTCTCGTGGCCCCGACCTTACATACCCTAATCACTATGAGCACATGTATCATCCATCACAAAAAGTTGAGAATGAACACTCTCCTCATACCCGCTCATCACTTCTCGATCAATTAGAAGCTCGACTATCCGGCTGTAAAGGCAATCACATGAGCGATCCGTCAATCTAGTTTTTCTAGGCAATATGAAATGCATGCTTGCACCTTATGTGGTGGCTTAGACCACCCCGCTGAATACTCAAGTATCTTGCATGATTTTAGACAGTCTAGGGAAAACCATGATAATCCAATGTACGAAGTGTCTAGAAGTGACTATTGGGACCATAATCAACCCGCACACATGCATCATTCACCACAAAGTGGGGAGATGAACAATTTTATACTCCCCAACTCCTAGTTTGCAATCAACAATGGAAACACTCATGGAGCAAAATGCTAGGCTTGAAATGAATGCAATGCATGACCATCCATATAAAGAACATGTCCGAATTTCCTTCTCTAGTGAACCTCATGCACAACCATACAATGAATATCCATATGAGGAATGCATACCCACTAGTGAAGATTCTCCTTCAATAGAACAACTCAAGATGATTCTTCAAAGGAACCTAATTGAGTTACAAAATGATAGGATTGAAAATAGTGTTTCTAGTCTTACTCATGCAACTAACATTGAATATGAACCTAATCTAGAGGTAGATGAGTACACTAAAAATACTACAATTTTGAATGAAGAGATGAATTCTTGCTATGATGATGATGATGAATATGAAGAGCATGTATATTTTGAAAATGTGATAGAATCTTTAGGTTCAGAGACATTAAGTGCCTCTTCTGTGAACCCTATGAATGATGCTTCTTCTAATATTCATGCATGTGATATTGATGTGGAACCTGTGGAATTGTCCTGTGAAAGTGAACATGATTTACCCTCTTTTGACTTTAGGAAAGTGTGTGATGGTACAAATGATTTTAAAAATTAAAATAATGTAGATGTACCTAACCTCTCTCCTGAGTCACAAATTGATACTCCTCCACCAAACCTAGGTGTAGTTTGTCACAAAATTGCAAAACCAACTTTTCTAAAAATGCCTAACTTAGGCTTAGAACTTTGTGCTTCCCAAGTCCTCTTGGACTATTTTGCATCAAAGTATAACACTCTCGAGGAGCCACAAATGGAATGTGTATGTCTCCGTCATATTAGTAAAACTCAATTTGAGTTAGAACTTTTGCATGATGTACCGTTAAAATTGCAAGATTTTGTGCTTCCAAACACACCCGTTCACAAGTTTAGGTTTGGGGGAAACTCATTCCCATATACAAATCTTACTTGCACTCTCATGTTATATTTGTGTAAGATTGTTGATGGTTGTACATATCGTCTTTTGGGTTGATCCTCAACTCTTTAGACCGTTGGTTTATGGTGCATTTTCATTGTATATATCCAAAGGGACTTGTTAAATTTTTCTTTCTTGATTCTATTGAGTCTTCTCGCACATATATTATGCTAATCCGATATGATCTCCGTTGAGAATGTTGGATTTTGCCTTGACGAATGAAGCTCAACCTTGCTCCTGCCGACATCCCAGAATCTCTTCCCTTTCTCTTATCGCATAGTTCTCTCGGTATGTGACCTGCTTAAATTTTTTTCTATCTCGTCGACACATTGAGGACAATGTTTGATTTAGGTTTGGGGGTGCATTTGCATATTTTTGCATTTAGAGTTTTTAGTCTTTTTAACCTTTTATTTCTTATTAAAAAAAAAAAAAAAAAAAAAAAATTAAACTCTTTTTGTAAAAACCTCCAACTTTTAAAGATTTTAGAGTCACTAGCATGCTTCTAGCTATGTTTACATAGAGAGTTTTGACCGAAATAACAACTTGGAAGTACCCTAAAACGCAATCGGGTTTCTTAGTTGATTAGAGCGTTAAAGTTGGATTTAACCATACCAGAGGGCGAATTAGGTGTCATTTAGATATTCGGTAGTAGAATTGTGATCACCCATAGTGGAGACTACCCATTTTACATCAAGTGAGGCACCAACCTTCAAATTTTTGCAACTTTCTAGAAAAGTCATGTTAGAGTGTGTGTCACCTTACGTAAATTCCGGGTAGGAATGGTGAGCTACCCAACTTCGCACCATTTTCAGCACTACTTTTGATCTCTTGAGTGCTAGTTTTTGTCAATCATGAGGGTGACGTCTAAAGATGAAAACTCCTTCTAAATATCGATTTGCAGCTAGCATCATTCTCTCTCAATCAGAAGACCCATAGAAACACATCATCGTCAAGAACCTGAGCAAAGATCGTAACATTGAAATAAAATTGATATAGTCCAAGGTGTATGTGCAACAAAGAAAAGAAAATAGGATGAGAATTAATAAAATTTATAAAATCAAGACAATACAAGTTGTGGAAAAATTGAGTGATAAAGTCCTTTGTCCATGGAGTTAGTTGTTTCATTATTTGTATTTGTATTTTTATTTTCACTTATTATAAAAAAAAAAAAAAAAAAAAAAAAAAAAAAAAAAAGTCAAAAAATATTGTAGTTTATTTTCTTATTTTTGCTACCACCATGGTAAAGAAGAGTTCAAAAAGAAAAATCCAAACAACAAGGAATTTGAGTAGAAAAGTTAAAAATTGTCAAGTTTTGTGAAGTTTAGAAGTTCGTCATCAACATTTGAAGACCGAAGACCGAAGATTGAAGACGTTTCTATGGTTTCTTATGAGAGAGTGATATTAATTGCCAATCGGGTGAGAAGTGAGTGAGTACTCCCACCCCTTACTAATGGTTGATTTCCTTTCTTAGAGATCATCAAAAAGATTCTTTTTGTCCACATTTCTCGTGGAGTCTCCAGATTTTATTTCTAAGGTTATCCTTCTTACCTACAACGTGTGCGTGATTTCTCTCTTTATTCCTGCCTGCACACATGAGAGACTAAAAAAGCGATCTTTTGAGTGCAATTATCATAAACCCTAATGGTGAGGCAGAAGTCGAGGCTTATGATCACAATCGAATCCGAGTTCTTTCATATGGTATGGTTACTTCTCGCTCAAAGACTTAAGGATGAGAATGCGTTCTTCGATAGTTCTAACTTCAAGTTACTAGCATGCAGAAACTCTATGTCCTCATAGCTTCTTGGAGGCTTGAGACTCTTTTACACTCCGGTTGGAGAAGGTTTTGTGGGTACACCTGGTAAACCCTCACGAGACTACAACTCGTCCACTAGGGACACCTAGGGTTTAAAGGCTTAGTGCATACGCTAAATGCATTCGAGAGACTCGCGACAGGGGTATAGTTAGGATTTCTTATTTTCTGTTTCACTTGAGGACAAGTAAAATTCAGGTTTGGGGGTATTTGATGAGTGCCAAATAGTGCATATTTATACACCTTTTTTATTGGCATTTTACTCATCTTCGCGCTTATAAATCATATATTATCCTGCATTCTGTGTTTTCCTTGTTTTCAAGAATAAATATTTGTATTAATTAATTTTGTGTTTTTAGGTAATAAATAAAGCTCTTGAGAAATCAAGGAGCGAAGAAGTGGAGTCGAGCATCTATGGAGCAGAAAGCCAAAGCTCATACGCAACAGCTTGCAACCCAACAAGTAGCAACTCATCTACAAGACATGGGCTTCGAGCTAGACCCGACCCGTGACCCGATCCGAGCCCGTCTCTTCCGAGACGTTGAGATTTCTTTCTCCTCATCCAACGGTCGCCGCTTCCACGTGCATCAAAGATTGCTGCTCCGGCAACACCGGATCACTCCAAAACCGCTTACCTCTATCACCGCTCAGATTTCGCCTCCTATTCATCCAACGCCTGTGCAATAGTTCCATCAAACTCTCTTCGCACCGCCTCACATCTAAATCCCCATACCCTATACCCCAAATGAGCTAACCCTATTCTCCATTTCACTTTCTCTTTCTTCTCTTTCTTCCTCCCTAGCTCGCAACTCCACCCCCATTCCCCGACCGAGCCCCCGCACCACCACCTCCATACCCCGCCGAGCCTCACCGCCACTATCACCTTCCCGACACCAGCCAACAACTCCTCTAACTCCTCACCGCCACCCTAGCTTCATTTGTCTCCATCCATAGCTTCTCACTTACCCTAGAAGCTAGGATTGAGACAATTGAAACTAGGGTTTTCACCACAACATGCAGAGCGAAGTGACAAGAGGAAAGCTCGATTCAGAGCCAAGAGAGCATGGGTTTGCCTTCACTTTTGATTTAATTTTTATTTCAATTGATTTAGGGTTAGGTATTTTGGGAAAACTTTGCATGTATAAATAGGAGGAGTAGAGAGTGAAATTGGACACGCCTGGATTAGCCAGAGCTGTCACTTTAGTTTTAATTTGTGCTTTATTTCTTGCAATGTTTTAATTTCAATTTCCAGGGTGTTGTTGAAACCCCTGATAATATGCTAATGAATTCATCTTCTCTTTATGGTTTTTAAGTTTCATTGTCTTAGAATGATTTAGCTCTTTGAGCACATGACCCCCGTGATGGAGTGTATCGTAAGAAGACACTCCATACTAGGGGGAGTGTGTAAGATTAGTCACAACAATATCATGGTGTTCTTCCCCTGGAATGAACCAAGACCATAATTAGACTAGGAACTCGCCTTAGCATAGGTTCGTGTGGTAGATTCACCACCCGGTGCTCCACTATTTACTTGTTTGCCTTAGCTTAGATCACTACATGCTACTTCAGCAGATTTGCAAAACAACAATTATGTTACATACCGTCACTTGTTACTTGCTAGGAAACTCAGTTTAGGAAGCCTTTGATCATCAATCAAGCACCACAAGTCCTTGTGGGTTCGACCCGTACTTGCCGCGTCTCCGATAGACGCCGTGCACTTGCGGTATTACCGTAGGCTCAAATATAAACATCTTTAGAGGCCTACCAAGCGCGACTAAATCGCTTGGAGGATGTATTTGGTCTCAACTACATTTCAGTCTGAAGTCTGATAGTAGGCTAGTGTCTTTAGCGGCTTAATACAGTTTAGTGTTCAAATATAGACGAGGTCCTAGGATTTTTCTGCTTATGTGGTTTTCTCTTTAAGAAAATTTCTGGTGTTTTGTGTTTTTCTTTTTCTGAATCATATTGTTAATCTTTATAATTGGATTTACACAAGTTTGTACGTATTAAATCTAAGTATATACGTCCCCTTAATTGTAATCGATTACGAGACTAGTTTCTTGTAGAATTCGTATTTTCAAAGATAGATAACAAGTTTAATTACTTGGCAGGATTGCGATTGGATTGTTTGTATACGACTAGATTAATCTTTTATATTGATTTTTTCGATCGTCCCAAGTACTCCACTTAACAATTAGGTTCACGAAATCTGTGTCTATATACATACTGAATGAGTAGGGCTTGAGATATAAATCTATATACATATTTTCAAAGATCATTCAGTTGGTCTACTTGCTATTGTATTAAGTTTTGTCCATACAGGTTATTGAACGAAAAAGTTGGTGGGGTACTTGGTACCCCTGCGTTTTCATATTGGCCAAGGGCCAATAACGCACCAAGAGGGTGCATGTTGTAAGCTACGTTGGCCTAGAGTCAATATCTCGCTACTATGGCGCATACGGAAGTTATATTAGCCAATGGACAATCTCGCATAAAAATAGCGCATCAGGTCGGTTGGGTAGATGGACTTGAGATAAGTAGCGTTACCATAGCGCATTATGCAAGCTATTGGCTAAAGAGCCAATATAGCGCCACAATGGCGTATTATGCTAGTGCAAGCTGGCTGAGGGAATGTTGCGATATCATAACGCAATAATGAAGTTGGCCTATGTGCTAGAACAAAAATACACCTATCATGGCGCTTTATTCAGAGATACATGGCAACGACCATGGATAGTGAAGATAGCATGCCAAAGTGCTTCCCAACTTTCAGTTATAGATTTTGCCTTAAGCCATATATAGGAAGAGGTAGTTGGTTGAAGTTGCATATGCGTACGATGCACAAGTAAGCTTCATAGCTTAGTCGGATGAGCGTAAATGATGCTAAGGCCTTATTTATATATGCGTAGCCTTGCCAATGGAGTATATTATGCATGGGGATCACTATGCCATGCCGCGAACTAAGTTATGCGCCACCTTGACGTATTTTGACAAAATGACCTATACGGACTAGGAATTGCTTGGCTATGGACTTGCAAAGGAGTTGGATTAAGTTGCTAGTTGCGAACTTGATGAACTATGGTTAATGCTTTATCCCTTTAGAGTAGGGAAGGGTACGTAGGCATCCACAGTGAGTTGCAGTGTTGTTGGTCTAGCACGATGTCGCTCATATCATCTAATTGCAAGACGATTGCGGTATATTGGCTTACTATAGATGCTAGAGATGATTGTTTCCATACTTGATGAGGCAAGTTGCGCTCCATTCCGTGGATACTCATACATCCTATCAAGTCGTTCGACGTAGGCATGCAACATTATGCATTGGGCATGGACATAAAAGTGAGCTGAAGTTAGGGCGAGATTTCATATGCCATTGGTGGCATAAGGATTGATGCAAGGAAAGTGTGGCATGAGTCTGGCTGATGCACCTTCGGCACAATCAAGACAAGTGCTAAATGCCAAAGTGAAGGAAGGAAGCGAAAATAAGCTTGAAATGGCCTATGTGTAAAGATGCATATTCCGTGTCCGGGTTGTGGATATTTTGTATACGTAGCTATACATAGTTGTAATATGATAATTCTGTTAGTTGATCACCATGACCGATCAATTGAGGTACTTCTACAGGTGATTATCTCGATTCACACTGGTTGGAGGTTAGTAGTAATGTTCTACATTAGTTAGATTGTCAGTTCAGAAGGTAATAGGAGAGAGAATCACTGAAAAGCATTACTTTATTGATCAATGTAAGTTGTGTAAATTGTACTTGGTTTACAAGTATATCCTTTATGGCTATTTATACTAGCGTATCTATCACGTATGAAGCATAAATAATTGGGAACCGCCTTAGATAGCTATAGGTGGCGTCATGATCCACTCAAATATTACTTCCTTTTCAAGAAACTTCTCCGACATGGGCAACTCTCTTTTGTCTCGTGGATACTTTTTCAGGTCGTGAGCTCTTGGTACTGACTTCTAGATGTGTTTTCGATCTCTATCTTTGATGTGGGCTCCAGAATTCAGATCTGTATGTGGTTTAGTCTTCGTCTTCAGGTCATGATTATGGGTGTTAGAGAATTGCTAGGTTGAACCCACAAGCTTTTCATATCTCAAGCTTATTGTCAACGTTAAATGATCAAAACCATATCTTGATTTCTATTCTACTAAGTTAATTCTCGGACTAGGTTAGATTTGGTAGTTTAGTATCAGACATCACCCTTAAAGACAAAAGATCGACGAAGACATTTTGGAGAACTTCTGTATCAGGTATGTGAAGACTGAACCATTCTATTTTAGTCACTATACTGTCATTCGATCTTTTTGAGACGATGTCGTATGACTTATAGTAGATTTAAAAAGAAGAAATTTTGAGTCAAGCTTGTCTTGTTAAAAATATCGAAATATGATTCTAATCAAAGATGTTCAACGATCCTTAACAATATTAGTTCTAAACAATTTATTGTGTGAATTAATTTGTGGATCAATTGAAAATAGCCCACTCAATATGTGGGAATGTTTCAAACATCATAAGAGGGAAAATATTAAACTTTCTGATATCTATACTCAGGGTAGGTTGGCGAACTAGTTCGCAAACCATAAATATATAGTTTCAGAAATACAGGACGGTTGGCGAATCAGTTCCCAAACCGCAAGTTCAGTTGGGGATTGTTCACGAATCGTTGTGAACTGATTTTTGAAAGTTGTTATTATATGCTAGCGGTTGTCGAACCTGGTTCATGAACCGTGGTCAACTGAGTTCAATAATCTTGTAGGGTTGGCGAACCATTGCACCTTGACTCGTGAAAAAGCCTAACGGTTCGCGAACCGTTGTACCAACTGTCCCAGTTTAAGTTTTTAGTATATGCTCAAAAACTTATTTTTTTTTAAATATGTTTAGCATTACTAGATTTCTTTCAAACACTTCTAAGACTTCATTGATCACTCAAACACTTATGTGTGTGCATCATGATTAAATTATTAGGTGTTTAAATGAACATCAAATAACTTTAGTTCTTTGGCATATTTGCCAAACCGAAAAATCATTATACAAGGTTCCAGAACCGGTTCCTAGAGTGTATTCTTCTATTGAATTTTCAAGACCTAAAGTGTTTGCTTGATTCTCAAGTTATCTTAGCTAGAATTATAAGCAACCCCCGATCCTTGAAAATCTATAAATAGATATGCTCTTTCAACTGGGAAATACAATCCCTGACACTCTGTGTCCTAGTTGATTTTAGATTCATCCTCTATAGACCTAGGCTTCCTCTGAGAAACATAATTAGGTCTACGACTAAAAGACTTCTCTTTGGGGATTCCTGAAGCCAGGTCCGACTATCTTTACCTTGATAGTTCATGTATCTTGATCTTGCTTTTCTGTTATTGAGGTATTCATAATCTATTTCAGGCAAGATAGATATTAAACACAAAATTCTCTTCGTCTCAAACTTTGTGATTCCTAAAGATAAATACATGAAAATTGTTCTTAATTGATCTTTTTAATATTGTTCTTGAGAGGTGGTTAAGAACCTTTGGATGCTCTTCGGGAGTCGTAAGTTCCGTATTTGTGAGGTTTGTTAGCTTTTCTATTGCAAACATATTTCCTCACCTTGATCTTTGATCTAAACGGAAATCAAATAGGCTTATTTGTTAGAGGCAGATTGGTATCAAAAGTCTTCACTTAGGTTGAAGCAATTCTTAGGGTGTAAAGGACGTCAGCTAAGGGAATCAAGTGTGTGAAGACTTGTGAGGTTCAAGAGACGTAAGGAGCGCGAATGTAACTGAATTTCTTGGAGGGTGTATTCGGTCTCAACTACATTCCAGTCCGAAGTATGATAGTAGGCTAGTGTCTGTAGCAGCTTGATACAATAATCCAGAAGAGGTTCTGGGGTCTTTCTACTATTGCGGTTTCTTCGTTAATAAAATTTCTGGTATCTTGTGTTTTTCCTTTTCTGTATTATATTGTTTATCCTTAGAATTGGATTTACACGGGTTTGTAAGTATTCAATCTAAGTAGATACATTCGCTTAGTTGTAATCGATTACAAAACTAGTTCTTGTAGAATTCGTATCTTGAAAGATTAATAACAAGTTTAATTACTTGGCAGAGTTCCGATTGGATTATTTGGATACGAATAAATTGATCTTAGATATTGATTTTTAAGATCGTCCAAGTAATCTGCTTAACAATCAGGTTCACGGATCCTTTGTCTATATACATATTGATTGAGTAGAGGTTAGGGATATAAACTATATAGACATATTGTCAAGGATCATTCAGTTGGTCTACTTGCATTTGCATTAATTTTTATCCATAGATAATTCCAAACGAAAAATTGGGTCCGTACTTGGTTCCCATGCATTATGAATTGGTATCAGAGCAGGAAAACACTGATAGTCCTAATAAGTCTGTGTTTGTAAATGTTCCAACACACTTGTATTCACGTACATTACAATGGCACTAAATGGTTTTGATTTTTTCAAGTGCTTAGGAATTACCTTAAAGGATCATAGGTAATTACCTTAGGAATTACATTACTCCTTAGATAATTCTTCTGAATTCATAGGTAAAAATTTATCTTTTAAAGATAAAGTTCCAGAAGCTCTTAAGTTCAGATAAGGATTCTGCCAAAAACTGCGATGACTTCTTCTAAGATCATTGAGCGTCAAGACCTCATGATACGACATCTTCAAGAGAAGTATGATCATTATGCTGGTGAACTCAATCAATCTCTTAACAGAGAACGTGATCTCTGTAAGGTTGTTGAATCTTTTTCTGACAATATCAATCAACTTGTTCAAGAATTAAAACTTAGAAAAGAGAAAATTGATACTCTTGAGGATACTGTCAGAAAAGTAACTGCTAAAGAAAACGTATTATTGAGCATACTTCTGAGATGGAAAAGCTTCGCCTATTAAAAGATAAAGCTGAGTCCAATCTTCACTCATTTCAGATCCACTGTAGATCCTTGGGATGAGAGAATAATGCTTTAAAGTGTAATTCTTCAACAACATCTAATAATGTACTTGGATCAAGAACGGTGTATAATGTTAAGAAAGTTACTTGTATTCAAGCTGAAGGGAATGAAAAAGAAATTCTCATTAAAAAGAAGATTAGTTGTCATATTGTCTCGATCTCGTATCCATAGACGATCACACGAAGTGTGAACCGATTAGTTGTATTGTCTCGACTCAGTTCATAGACAATCACTTTCGGAGAAAGGACTTATAGGTGGAAAAATTTTAGATTGAGGTATATTTGGGTACCCTCGTCTTTTCACAAACTATCCTAAGAGCCAGGCAAACTTAATTTCTTGTTGTTTCTGGTGGAGAAGTCTGTTCGGAGAGGAAAGTATCCTAATTAGGTGAAATCTCTTACGACGGCTCGTTTAAAGACTTATGTGGGATCAAGAATCTCTACGAGTACCCTTGGTGGGAAACTAGATAATTGTAGTGTTATTAGTTTTCGATTCGATTTGATTGACTAACGGTTATTGAAACTTTGATTGCACCTAGTTTGTTTATGCTTGAGAATCTTCTCTTATGATATAAGACTCACTCAAACTAGATCAGATTATCAACGGGATCTTTAGAACTGTTGTTAGATCTAAAGATATCTTGTGATAATCCATTGTTAACAAAGTACGTTCTGTGCATGATTGATTATAAGAGATTCAAGTGGTGTTGTGCAGGTTTATTGAACATAAAACAATATTTGAAGACGAAGAAGATTTCTTATTAGTTTTTGTATCTTGTGAACTGTGTGCAAAAACCTTGATCGGCTGGGATCCAACTAGAATCGATTTATCCTTGATAGATCCGATTGATTACTTGCGTGATATCGGCATTCTCTATATTTCTCTTTGAGAATTATACTAATTGAGTGTGAATCTATACTTGACTATTTTGGTAATTAAAGTTAGATTGATCTAACCAGACAAAGGAGTTTATTAGTTCAAACGGAAGATCCGTTGTCAACGACTCATCTAAATCTTGTAGCAATATTGATTAGAGTGGTTACCAAATAGATTCTTCCTTTGCTGTTTGGAATACAGTCCAAAGGACTTGTTATTTACGTGCGTGACTCTAGATGTAGAAGGCGTGGGGATACTGGGGGAACTGAGTAGCTAGGGGTAGTCTTCTTGGTCTTAACTATACGAAGTTGGTATTAGATTTTGTATGGCGGCTTAATTCTAAGAGTATTCAAAACTGGACTAGGTCCCGGATTTTTTCTGCAATTGCGGTTTCCTCGTTAACAAAATCTTGTTGTGTCTTTTACTTTGATTTCCGCATTATAATTGTTTGTTATAATAAAGTAAAATACACATATATGTTAACTCCGCAATACTTGATAGTGATCCTATTAAGTTTGGTTATTACCGAACCTATTATCAAGTATCGCACTTTGTTGTAGTATTGTCTCGATCTTTTATCCATAGTCAATCACACAAGTTATCTTGTTGTTGTATTGTCTCGATCTCGTATCCGTGTGAACCGAATTGTCGTATTGTCTCGACTCTGTCCATAGACGATCACATTCGGTAGAGGACTTATAGGTTGATAAATAAAAGATTGTGGTGTATTTGGGTACCCCTCGTATTTTTAATTGGTATCAGAGCAAGAAAACACGGAAAGATCTAACAATCTGTGTTTAGTGTGATCCAACCTATAAGGCATGAGTCGAAATAAGAAAAGTAAAGCTAAACTTATAAAAGACTCAGTTAGCATACATCAAGAGGTTGACAATAATCTCTCAAAAATGGGAAAATTAGTCTTGTAACTCTTTTCTAAAATCAAGAACAAAGTCTATGACTGAAAAACACTTGATTAAGAATCATGTTCATGATAAGAAAAGAACGCATCCAAAACAAAAAGGTACAAGTGCCTGATTCAAAGCGTGTTTTGGATCCGACTCCAATTGTTAGTGAAAAATCTTCTGTTTCTATCCCAGAAAGTAAGAAGAACTTAAATTCACTATCCTGCCCAAATTCTGATTTTCGAATTGGGTTACAAAGGTTTTTCAATGAGGTCAAAACCTTTTCAGAAGCAGAAAAATCCATTGATAGCCTGGAAGATGTCTTAGAACTTATTGTTCAACTGAATGTAAGAATTTGTGAAAAAATGCGTGAAACACTTAGCCTTCAAAATAATCTGGTAGATTATTTGGAATAAAAACTGGCTTTGTGTAATGAAGTGAATCAGTAAACTTCAGAGTGTGAATATCTTACACAATCGTTGGAACATTCACAAATAAGGAATGGATTCCTTGAAGAATAAATTCTTACAGAATCATGTCAGGAGGTATGCTTTGGAAAATCCTTAGAAAGACATTTTCAACAATGTATGGATACCTTAAAAGGGCATATCGAAAGTCTTGAAAGAAATATCTCTCTAATTTGTATGATGTCTGATTAAGACTACTTGGGTTCGAATAAAAAGGAAACACCATCCTGGACTCAAAAAGTAATCAAGAATATAGTGTCACGCAATATTCATGATGAAAAGGATGTATCTTACACCTTCGAAACCCATTCAAGGACACAAGATCATGTCCCTAAAGATAAGAAGGAAAATGTTGCGCTCCAATGGTACTTGGTGAGGAAAATCCCTCTCACCCCAACACTTAACAATGTTGGAAAGTTCATCCTTACAATGCCCAATTGTTTGATGTAAGGAAGCACAAATATCCGGGCATCCAGAATCCTGTTAATATCTCATATTCAACATACAGAGAATACACAATCTACTTGAAGATATTTAAGAATTCTTTTTGTGTAGAAAAGTTGTAAGACAACTTGTATAAAACAAGATAAGTTTTCTTTTCTAGAGTATTTTTAGATACATGATTGATTCTTTTTAGATTTGGAAACACATAATATGCGAAATTATTTTCAAATCTGGTCAGAATTATTTATTTAAGGCCGATACCCATGTTTGGTATGCGTTGAAATCCTCTGGTATATGTACTCATCTTGTTTCAGAACTTATACTAAAAAGATCAAACCAGATATCTGTAGATACCGTCGAAATCGGTTAAGATCTCTAAAATATCTAAAATGGAAATCACGTGGAAATATTATTAATAAGAAGTCGCCACCCTACTTAGGGAGTTGGGACCCAAAATAGCACTGGTCCAAAACAGAAAAAAGTCCGGAAATCAAGATACGAGCTAGGAAGGTGTGAGGCACCTAGCCCGTCCAATCCGAAAATTGGCCTCTACTTTATAATTGGGATTTTAGGGTTCCAATTCGTAATAACAAATAATGAAATAAATACCTAAAATTATGAAAACTAATTAAATTATTAATCTAATAAACAACGCACCAAATCCTGTAAAATGGAAGCAGAACCCAGTCAAATCAAGAGAATTATTATTATTATCAAAATTATGAAAGCGAGCCACTGAGGCATTTATTAAGAAGCGAAACTATACAGAAATTTACAGGGATTTGGCAGGGAGATGCGCAACAAGTTGCGCCCCAATGCCTTTTTGAATTATTATTATTGGGCCGACCGAGCGAAGCGAGGGAGGTCCTTTATATGACCACTTTTTTGTAAAATCTAAGTGATCAATTACCACAAAAAGATTGAAAATGGTTAGGGCCGAAAAAACCAAAAATGTCCCTCCCTTTTAGTCCAATTACTATAACTCCTTGTGTATCCTATCTTTTCGGGGGTATAATTGGAAAGCAAACTTTAATATAACATATCTAAAAATCCGTGCCTTTGAATTTTACAAATTTTATCTCGTTAGAAAGGTTATAAAAAACTCTACGCAACAAGTACAAACAACAATATTAAATTTAAAGTTTTTACGAAAAAAATCGGAGATATTTATCATTTTATGCACAATTTTAAAAAATTAAATGTATATCCATTATGCAAACCATCACAAAGGATACATAATACTTTATGTAGCAAAATTTTGTTTATGCATCAACTAATTTTCCGTTGCAATTAATAAAACGATGTACTCCCTCCGTTTCAAGAAAAATGATACTTTCATTTTAGGCACAATTCTCAAAAATTGAATGCATAGCCATTATGCAAACCACCACAAAGGATGCATAACACATCATGCAACCATATTTTGATTTATGGATCGACTAATTTTCCGTTTTAGAAAAATAATACTTTCACATCCCGTTTCGGAAAATGATACTATCACATCCCGTTTCGGGAAAAGTGATACTTTCTCCCCGTTTCGGAAAAAGTGATACTTTCGCTCGCTGTTTGAAAAGTAAAGTGATACTTTCGCTCGTTTCGGAAAAATGAAACTTCGTTTCGTTTCGAAAAAGTATCACTTTTTTTTTTTAAAACGGGGCGAAAGTATCACTTTTTCAAACGGGAAAATCACTTTTTCTTAAAAGTATCACTTTTTCGAAACGGAGAAAGTATCACTTTTTCTCAAACTAGGTGAAAGTATCACTTTTTTAAAGAAACGGGGCGAAAGTAATCGTAGACAAACCCCATCTTCAGATTCTTCTTCGGTCGGCCTTTCCACCGTGGCAACGGTCGTACTAGTATGGCCACTTTTTGTAAAATCTAAGTGATCAATTACCACAAAAAGATTGGAAATGGTTAGGGCCGAAAAACCAAAAATGTCCCTCCCTTTTAGTCCAATTACTATTACTCCTTGTGTATCCTATCTTTTCAGGGGTATAATTGGAAAGCAAACTTTAATATAACATATCTAAAAATCCGTGCCTTGGAATTTTACAAATTTTATCTCGTTAGAAAGGTTATAAAAAACTCTACGCAACAAGTACAAACAACAATATCAAATTTGGAGTTTTTACGAAAAAATCGGAGATATATATCATTTTAGGCACAAATTTAAAAAATTAAATGTATATCCATTATGCAAACCATCACAAAGGATACATAATACTTTATGTAGCAAAATATTTGTTTATGCATCAACTAATTTTCCATTGCAACTAATAAAACGATGTACTCCATCCGTTTCAAGAAAAATGATACTATCATTTTAGGCACAATTCTCGAAAATTGAATGCATAGCCATTATGCAAACCACCACAAAGGATGCATAACACATCATGCAACCATATTTTGGTTTATGAATCGACTAATTTTCCGTTTTAGAAAAAATAATACTTTCACATCCCGTTTCAGGAAAAATGATACTATCACATCCCGTTTTGGGAAAAGTGATAATTTCGCTGCGTTTCGGGAAAAGTGATACTTTCGTTCTGTTTCGGGAAAAGTAATACTTTTTTCCGTTTCGAAAAAAATGATACTTTCGCTTCATTTCAGAAAAAAGTATCACTTTTTCTGAAATGGGGCGAAAGTATCATTTTTTTAAAACGGGGAGAAAGTATCACTTTTTCCGAAACGGGGCGAAAGAATCACTTTTTCCGAAACGGGGAGAAAGTATCACTTTTTCCGAAACGAGGTGAAAGTATCAGTTTTTCCGAAACGGGGAGAAAGTATCACTTTTCTGAAACGAGACGAAAATGTCACTTTTTCTGAAACGAGGTGAAAACCTTTTCTGAAACGGGACGAAAGTAGTCGTGGACAAACTCCATCTTCATATTCTTCTTCGGTCGGCCCTCCCACCGTGGCAACGGTCGTACTAGTTATTATTATTATCAAGTTTCAAAATCATGAACCAACGACCAATATATCATTCACCCAAACCAATATTATTATTATTATTATTATTATATAGAATCAGATTGAGGGGTTGGAAGGCGAGCAACAAGTTGTGCCCCCACACCTTTCTGAATAATAATTCCTAACCTATAAAAAAGAGAACCGCCTAAGTTGTTATTAGCGTCATGAGCAAGTCATACAATTCTTGATCTTTTCAAAAGAACGGTAATATCGTCTCCCGTTCCCTAGCGGCGAGAAAGCTAACACACTAAATCCATATCCATGTGTCAAACAAATTTAGCGAACATATTTATTCCGTTTGCGAGTAATAGCAGAAACGATGGCATGACCAGCGTAAAGTTGCGATACCCATTCCCGGCAAAGGGCGACACGCCAGTGACATCAAAGCAAACATCACGTCCGTTTTCCCGTTGTAGATTAGAATGTCAGCCGGTCGCTGAGCATTACCATTGTTCGAAAGACAACCAACAACAGCTTCTTTCCGCGCCGCTACATTTGCTTTGTAGCACAAATCGGCAAAAAGATCACGTACCAAGTCGGTATCACGAATTTAAGACCCGATGTCACTTGCGCAATGTAACGCATGGTCGCCAGAAGCGATCCATTGATGCATTGCGGGGAGGCACACAAACTATCCTCGTCGAATAAGGGTATCCCGAGGCGATATTGAAGTACAGACCCGGAATTGACGAGGACCTATTGCTTGATTGAGGCCGTCGATGGGAATGGCTTTGAGGTAATCTTGGGCGTTGGCTATTCTATTGCATTGCCACAGGAAGGAGTCTCGAACTGACATGGAGAATGTGCGTGGAATCTCACGTTTAACGGCATCAAAGAATATAGTTGCCAGAGAATGCATGGGCTGTGGATTATTATTATTATCAATTATTATCAATTTTCAATTATTATTATTATCACGCGAAATCCAGCAAATCATGGAACAAAAGTTGCCAACAGATTTTCTATCACCGATTAATCAACATAGCATTATTATTATTATTATTATTATTATCATTCGGTAAGCAATGCATCATCTCATAGCATCATAAGCAAATGATTGGTTTAGTCACTTATAGCATACCCTTAGTATTCACGTAATTCATCACGAGAACATAACTCAATCATTCCAATGAAATAAATATCAAGCATTCATACGGGTGTGCGTAGATGGCTTAGCTAGGGCTCAGTAGGCTACTGATACTGCTAATCACAGTATATGAAGACAGCTTTGAAGACACCACTAACTCATCCAATAAAAAAAATACAAGCATGGAAATAAAATCCCCAAGAAGATCGAACACAAACGCATATATGATGGTATCAGTAGGAATGATTTTTCATCTTAGAAGCTAGACTAATTAATTATGAAGCACTAGCACGTGATGGATCCAAAGGCTTGATAAGAAGGAAATTAATTAATGATCATGTATAAGAACAGAACTAACACTTTCAGCGTATGAGCATATAAATCCAAAACAGAGATCACTTAATTAATTTGATTCAAAGGGTTGTACTTTAACCTGTTTCACGATTGAGAAAATGTAACTTGGATTTATGCAAACCATCAACGATGTTTCCACGTACCGAATCTAGCAGCCCAAGTATCACAGTTTCCAAACGAATTTTTGGTTTCACTGTTTTACTTTATACTTCTATGAAATCTATCGAACTAGTTTTCCTCTCCCTTCTCCTCCAAATCCTCTATTTTTAATTCATGTAAAAGCTCCCTATTTATAGTCTCCAATTAACTAAGGCCCTAGGATTCAATGCCTAAGATCAAACTGTTGAACTCTAAAACCTAAATATTATTACTCATTTTCAAAAATATTATTCTCATATTATTAAAATTATTACCAAATTCCAAAAGATTTCATTTAAGCCTAGAATCTTAGTGGGAAGGAAAGACTTGGGAACAAAGGAACCTTATATCAAAAAATGTCGACACTTTGGGGTGATGACTAGCTTACTTATGGGAACGGACAAGACTTAGTGGACTAAAACATTTGGTCGCACTACAAGGAAGAAATGGACGTCCAGCTAAGGACTTAGTGGACACAAAACATGGTCGCACTATATGAACGTCCAGCTAAGGACCTTTGGTATTAAAAGTGGACGAACTCTAAGAGTTCATTTTGGTCCAGCTTCATTTTACTCTCAACGATAAATAGGGCTTAACCTCTGTTTGTTGCTAGATTCCGTTCGCGACAACATTTTCAATTTTAGACCCAACATTTATGCGAAATTGGGGTGTCTACAGTTGCCCCTCTTTGCCAGAGGTTGCCCACGGCAGAATGGCAAAGCCATACACCTAATTTCGCACAAAAGCTGGATCAACCATCTTGTTGGATTCTATTGGATTTTCCGGGATGACACGGTTCAGTTCACCCGAAATACCTCCAAGTATTTAATTTTACGCAAATATACATCCTCATGACTAATTAATTAAGTCAAGAAGTTTGTAATTGTTGCGTTCCGGAAAACAAAGAAATACTTACTTACCTCTTACAATTATTCTCTCTTGCAATAGATGACTTCTACTTTCGCCACTTTCTTCAAATCCAATTCTCTTGGATCACCCTGTTAACTGCCGCAAATCTTTATGGGCTTTCAATCCTTTACTTTCTTCGAGCGGGAGGTCATTCCTCCTTTAAAGCGCAAAATAAATTTCCCACGAAGACTTACAGATTGATAATGTAGATTGAGTCTTACCAATCAAAAGATCTAAGAATCAATGAGTTGGAGGCCATGCTTCACACAAGAGGAGAATGATTAGTGGTACATGCTCCTAACAAAAATAATCCTAGAAAAAGAATAGAAAAATCCTAAACAAAATACAACTAATTGTGTGGAATTACTGCCTCAGTCAATCTAAACGGTTCAATTTCTATTATTATTATTTTTATTTATGTTTACCTAGATTTTTCCTCATCGGCTTCCACACAACTAGAGGTTTTTTTTTTTTTTTTTTTTTTTTTTTTTGAAAACACTATAAAATTGAAAACAATAATACCTGATTATGATACATAGGAGCCCAACTTCCTGATTTACCGTGTAAGGAGGGAGAACACTGGTATTACGCCGGCACCGTCGAATTTTCAAGAGTCAATCTGCCCACTTCCAACCATTCCCAACTGTTTGATGTTTTGCCCTAAAATTCATGAGTACATATATGCTGGCTTACCTTCTTCTATCCTTGTTTCATCATGCGGATTACCACTCTTTTCTAACTCCTTCAATTGTTGACCATTTCTCCTCGATGCTTCTTATTCTTCTTTGATATCTTCAAATGCCGACCAATTTTCTCAAGTGGTTGTTTATTAACTACACAATCTTCTTATTTCTTTTTCATTTTTTTGTTTTTTGTTTTTTTTTTGCTACTCAAATCTATTCGTTTGGACGTCCGTTGCTCATAGAACTTTAGGAGATGGTGTACAAGACTAGTGATGACATACATACAAACATATCTCTCTCTATGACTTCAAAAGACTCATTCAACTGACGTGGCTCCGGTATGATGATGGCAGTGCCCCCTTATAAAACTGGAAATAATGATCCTCCATATTATTTTGTTTATTTTTATTTTTTTATTTTTTTATTGGACTGACTGACTGATGGGCCAAACACAGTGATGACCCTTACCCCTAGTTATTTTCTACCTGACGCTATGAGAGAGATATTGGACTCCTAAAAAATTTCTCCTTAAGTTGTATGAGCGTTCGCCGCCCTTAGATAGTTTTGAGCACTTACCTTAAGTGTAGTATTTCTTCAGTTGGTCGACATTTGTGAGCTTCGGCTCTTCTCATCCCGTCCGGATCGGTTTGATCACGGATCTGGGTAGATGTTTTTGATGATGTATGGACCCTCCCAATTAGGCTTGAACTTTCCTCTTGGGTCAGAATGTTTTATAGGTCTGACATCTTTAAGCACTAAATATCCTTCCTTTAAGCCTCGCGGATGAACCTTCTTATTGAAACTTCGAGTTATCCTCTCTGTAAGCTTTGTGCATGACATGCGCACGTATCCTCTTTTCATCAATCAAATTCAGTTGTTGAACCTTTGATTCTATCCATTCATCTTCAGGTATCGTGCCTTCCTTTATCACTCATAAGGTGGGAATTTCAACTTCAACGGGCAAAACTGCTTCGGTGCCATAAACCAAAGAGTACGGAGTCATACCAGTGGGTGTACGAATCGAGGTACAATAGGCCCATAATGCATAAGGTAACTTCTCACTCCAATCTTTGTATGTTTCTGTCATCTTCTTTAAGATTCTTCCTAATGTCTTATTTGCAAGCTTCACGGCACCATTGGTTTGTGGCCTGAAACGGTTGAGTTCCTTATTGGATTTTGTACTTTGCACACTCCCTTTTTACCTCCTTGCTAACAAAGTTGGACCCATTATCGATATAATCTCATTTGGCAATCCCAGTAACGACATATAATGTTGTTTGTAAGGAATTTAACAAATCGATTCCCTTAGGATTCTTGACGGATATTGCTTCAACCCACTTCGTAAAATAATCAATTGCCACTATGATGTATTCATGCCCATTTGATGCAGAAGGATTCAGTTTTCCGATTACATCGATGCCCCAAACAGAAAAAAGGCCATGGTGATGTAAGAGGGTGCAACTCGGTCGGTGGCAAATGTAATAAATTGGCATGTATTTGGCATTTATGGCATCTTTTCACGTACTTGAAGCAATCGGATTCCATTGTTGTCCAATAATATCCCATTCGAAGAATTTTCTTTGATAACATATGTCCGTTCATATGTGGGCCGCAAATTCCTTCATGTATCTCACTAAGAAGGCGTCGAGCTTCATCTCCATCTACGCACCTCAATAAAATCCAATCGTAAGATTTCTTGTAAAGTACTCCTCCTAGGATCATGTATTGAGAGGACATTCGTTGTATGTAACGACGCTCTTTTCTACTCAACCCGTATGGCATCGTCCGATCCTCTAAGTAATTCTTGATATCATGGCACCATGGATCCCCGTCAGGTGTTTCAGCTTCGATCTCAACAAAGATAACTTGATGCTGGTTTCTCTCTTCGTGCCACCTCGATGGGTTTGATCATGGAATTTCCTAGATCGGGATTAGTGATGCTAAAGTAGCTAATGCATTTGAAAACTGATTCTTGTCTCTATAAAGATGATGAAAAGTAATGCAATCAAATTTCCCCACCAAACTTCATAAGGCATTCATGGTATGGAACTAGCTTTTCTTCCTTGATCTTCCGGACTTTCTGTGTTTGGTTGACGATCAACGAAGGAATCTCCATATACCTCCAACTTCTTGACCCGATAACTCTAAGGCGGCTCTCAAGCCAGAATGCATGCTTCATATTGACCATGTTGTTAGTACGGTTTGAAATTCAATCGAATAGAAATCGAAATGCGTACCTCATCGGGAGTTATCAAAATTGCCCCCGCTCCTTTACCAACTGGGTTCATTGCTCCATCAAAATACATCTTCCACAATTCACCTTCATCATCTTTTTTCAAGAACAAGGATATGTTCGTCAGAAATTCTCGTTATGAGTGTCTCGCAATCCGGAATCGGTTGCGCTGCTAAGTGATCTGCTATTGCCCTTCCTTTGATTGACTTTTGTGTCACATAAGTGATGTCAAATTCTTCTAGCAACAACAACCACACCGATGTTCTTCCCCGAGATCATTGGCTTTTCAAATAGATATTTAAGTGGGTCCATCCTCGATAACAATCGCAAGAATGAGATAACATGTAATGTCTAAGTCTTTGAGTAGCCCAGATAAGGGCAAGGCATGTTTTCTCTAATGTTGAGTATTTTGATTCATATCCTACAATGTCTTGCCGATATAGTAAATCGCCCTCTCTTTCTTACCATCTTCATCATATTGTCCTAAAACTGCCCCATTGATGAGTCGATTCTTCGATAAATACAACAATAAAGGTTTCCCGAGGACCTGAGGGACCAACACTGTGGATTGGACAAATACTTCTTTATCTGATCAAACGCCTCTTGACACTCTTCATTCCACTCCTTTGGTGAGTTCTTTCTTAGCAATTTAAAGATTGGTGCGCAAACCGGAGTTAGTTGCGCGATGAATCAGCTGATATATTGAATTCTTCCTAGAAGACCTCGCACTTCCTTCTCGTTCTTGGGGGAAGGCATATTAATGATTGCATTCGCTTTCTCTGGATCAATTTCTATTCCTCTATTGCTGACAATGAACCCTAGTAACTTTCCTGATTTTACCCCAAATGTACATTTATTGGGATTAAGCCTCAACTTGTACCTCCTGAGCCGGTCAAACAACTTTTGTAGGTCTGATGGATGATCTTCTCTTCTTTCGGACTTGGAAATCATATCGTATACATACACCTCCATCTCCTTGTACATCATGTCATGAAAAAGAGTAGTCATTGCACGTTGATAAGTAGCTCCAGCATTTTTAAGACCGAAAGGCATTACCACATAGTAAAATGTCCCCCAAGGTGTAATAAAAGATGTCTTCTCCTTATCTTCTTCTGCCATTTTTATCTGATTATATCCTGAGAACCCGTCCATCAATGATAATAAGCCATGCCCCGCAGCATTGTCGACGAGGATGTAAATATGGGGAAGGGGAAAGTCATCTTTTGGGCTTGCCTTGTTAAGATTTCTGTAGTCGATGCACATTCGTACTTTTCCATCCTTCTTCGGGACCGGTACTATGTTAGCCAACCATTCTGGATAGTTTGTAACCATAAAAAACCCAGCTTCATATTGCTTGATCACTTCGTCATGTACCTTTAAAGACCACTCCGGTCGGAGGTTACGCAATTTCTGTTTGATTGGATTCATTCCAGGGATGATAGGTAAATGATGTACTACCATGTCTGTGTCTAACCCTAGCATATCTTCATACGACCATGCAAATATATCTTTGTACTGAGTTAGTAACTCGATCATCATTCTCCTTTCTTCTGAAGACAAAGTAGTACCGATCTTGACCATTTGGGGTTGATCTTTCGTGTTCAGATTGACAGACTCTACTTCTTCGACTGGTGCCAGCTTGTCTTCCAAGTGATCTAATGACCTGAGGATCTCACGAGGTACGTCCTCTTCGATCATTTCCTCGTTATTAGGAGTCGGTCCATCAGTATAATCTTGCTCCTTGTCCAAGTCAAATATTTTGTTTTCAAAATTATTCTGATCTCCTGAAATATTTTTAGAAATAATACAATTCTCTGGTTTACCAACCAGGTAAGTTTTTTCAACATGAATGGTCGAAGGGCATTTCTGACCTTCCATTAATCGTTTTGAAC